>JADLZN010007826.1:0-430000 GCA_018155175.1 Sinocyclocheilus anophthalmus
TCTCTTGCCAGAAGCTCATAGTCCAGAAGACTTTTAAACTCCACAGGAAGTGAAGATGTTGACTAAGACTAATAAAATACTAATTATATTTACTTTCACAAAAGGCCACAGGCAAATGATGTGTGCCAAATTTTCAAGTTTGGATGCATTCAAGTGAAGAAGAGCATCTAAATTAGCATGTATAATTGGCATATGCAGTTTTAATGTCAGCATTGTATCATTGTACCACCAAGGCCCTTGCTTGTTCAAAACAGAAGGAATATTTTCATTAGTAATGAAAAAAATAAAAATAAAATCTCAGCCCCATCATTAAATTCTGCATTGGTAGTAACTAAAAAAATTATATATTAGGAAATTTTCATTTGAGGAGGTATTAATTTAATTTTTACATCACTGAGCGAGAGGAAAGTTGGTAATTTGTCACCCACACACACACACACACACACCCATGCATAGTTGAGATTGCTACCATCTTCTCTGGCGATGACACAAGCCATATGGCCATTCATTATTCTCACCTCCATAATTTCAAGCTTTTTGCCTCCTCCTGAAAACATAAAAAATGGATTAAATATTTTAGCTTCACTTCAGATTATTCTGAGAATGAAATGAGTCATAGAAAAGCTTTAAAGGCATCTGGAGGCACCTGAAATCTATTACCCTCTTCTCTTACCCCAATGGGGATCTGGTTTGGAATTTGACTATATTTTTTCATAGAATAACTAACGAAAGATGCCTCTGCTATTTGCAGAGTCAAGGTAATGGGATTTAGGTTGTGAACAGCACGTAGAAGATGCAGTCATTTATGCTGAATATTCTCTTTAGTTTTGTAAAATGTATACTTTGAAATAATCCAAAGTTCAGAAACGTCTCTAGGTTACGTATGTAACCATGGTTCCCCGAGGGAACGAGACGCTGCATCGAGATTCGCTTTGGGAACGCCCTTGCGTGACCGCGTTCTGAAGCACGTGTCAAATCAGTCCAATGGAGCAGCGAGACGTCACGAGCAGGGTGACGTAAGCACCAGAAAGCATAAAAGCGCATCCGGCAGGGCGCAAACCAGCTTCGATGACGTAGCGCCTGCAGGGATGCAGGGAGTATGGAAAAGAGACGCAGCGTCTCTCTTGGTTACATACGTAACCTAGAGACGTTCCCATTCAGGAACTCGAGCTGCGTCGAAAAACTTTGGGAACGAGAATACCCACTGCGCAATACTACCAAGTCCCTGCCTGTGTGTGTGTATCTTATGAGCACATCATGAAGAGACAACTTGGGAACCTGGGGTAGATGCCAGGTCTAGGCTGTAAAAGCGGACAAAAGTGTGCGGAGAGGACCAGCCCGCCGCAGCACAAATGTCCTGCAAGGCCACACCCAAGCTGAAAGCCTTGGAGGCCGCCAAACTCCTGGTCGAGTGCGCTCTGACCCACATAGGAAACGGGAGGCCAGAGGATTCGTAAGCTAGTGAGATGGCCTCGACCACCCACATACTCATGGTCTGCTTGGTCGCCGGGGATCCCTTCTTTGGCGGACCAAAATAAACAAAAAGCTGATCTGCCTTACGCCACGGGGCAGCTCTGTGTGCGTAAACGTCCAGTGCTCGAACTGGACAGAGCAGATTTTTAAGCTTCTTGGCATACTTCCAAAAGCGAAAATGGAGGAGGACAGAATTCCTTAAGTACTATGGGCCCTGGTGAAGATGTGGGCACCTTAGGGACATACCCGGCACTCGGGTAAAGGAATGCCCTAACCGTGCCTGGAGCGAACTCCAGGCATGAAACGGAGAGTGCCTGAAGATCTCCGATCCTTTTCAGTGAGGAAATAGCAAGGAGAAAAATAGTCTTGAGCGTGAGAAACTTGACTTGAACTTCTTCTATGGGTTCAAAGGGGGCATTGCATAAGCCCTCCAGAACCACAGCCAGGTCCCATGAGGGCACCTTAGTGCGCTGTACCGGCCTCAGCCTCAGGGTGCCACGGAGGAAACGTGTAACTAACGGGTGTCTTCCCAATGACTGACCACCCAGAAGGGTGTGGTAAGCAGCTATGGCCGCCACGTATACTTTCAGAGTGGAGGGAGATAATCCTGCGGAGAATCGCTCCTGCAGAAAACTCCAGAACTGTACCAATTGGCCAGTTGACTGGGTCCTGCAGTCGCTGTCCGCAACATGAAGAGAAAAGTTTCCACTTCAAGGCATACTGTTCCCTAGTGGCGGGAGCTCTGGACTGGAGTATAGTCTCAACAACCTCAGTTGAGAGACCAGATGCTAGGAGCTGTGCCCCCTCAGGGGCCATGCCCACAGCTTCCATAACTCCGGGCGGGGGTGAAGAATGGTGCACCCCGCCTGAGAGAGGAGGTCCCTCCTGATCGGAATCTCCAGCGGAGAGCCGTCGAGGAGGGACACCAAGTCCGAGAACCAAACTCGGGCCGACCAGAATGGGGCTACTAGCAACAGACAGACCCCATCCCAGCATACCCTCTCCAGAACTCAGAGCAGAGCTGACAGATTTAGATACCCAGGGATATAAACTGCTCTTAGAGGGAGGAGCTTCCCCTGAGCCCACAGAAGGATTTGGCGCGCCAGCTTGTACAAGGGGCGTGAGTGCAGACCCCCCTGCCGATTGATGTAGGAGACCACCGATGTGTTGTCTGTGCGGACAAGCACATGATGCCCCCTTAGGTCTGGAAGGAAGTGTGTCAGAGCTCGAAACACGGCCAGCATCTCCAGGCAGTTGATGTGCCAAAAGAGATGATGGCCTTCCCACAGACCCTGGGCAGAGCGGCCGCTCATGACCGCTCCCCAGCCCATGAGAGAGGCATCCGTCGTTAGCGTTACGCGACGACAAGGAGCCCCTAACATCGGGCCTTGAACCAGGAACCAACATTTCTTCCACATGTCTAAGGCACGTAAGCATCGCCGCGTGACCTTGATCATGCAAAGCGGATTCCCCCTCGGGGAAAATCCTTTGGTTCTGAGCCACCACTGCAAGGGTCTCATGTACAGCAGGCCAAAAGGTATCACGTTGGACGCTGCTGCCATAAGGCCCAACAGCCTTTGAAACTGTTTGACAGTGAGTGACTGGCCTTCTCTTACTCTCGTGACTGTCGTGAGGATTGACTCGATTCGAGCAGGAGACGGACAGGACGTGCCGCAGAATCCACCCGCATGCAGCACACATAAACACATGTTCACTCACATATATCAGACACATAAAACTGAGACTTGATATCATATATTCCCAGATATGTTATGTACATTCAGACTCAAACTGAGTTGGCCTAGTTATGATGAAAACACTGGATACATAACTTCAGAATTGGCTTGTTAGATGTGGAGAAGTTAATAATAAGACCCCTGAAACATGCACTTTTGTATTAGGAATATGGTCACGTATGTGCGTTTATGCACGTATGCAGTGTGTCTATCTTTTTAAAGAACAGTTTATCATTCTGATCGAAAGAGACATACTCTCACAGCACCATCAGATTCTATTCCTATCACCATTCAGCAGTGCTTTTATCAAATAGACGCAATGCTATTTATAAGAACAGCATGACACAACCAAAATAATTATCCGATTCATTTGTAGTCAATGAATAGTTTCAATAAACAAAAATAATTGTTTTACAAAAAAATTTGAATATGTATTCAAATCTCTTACAACGTTTTTTAATGAAATTTCTCATGTCTATAAAATAATTTCAGTTTTATTCATTTTACAAATTTATTTTCTTCTTATCAGTATTCAAATAAATAATTTAAATTGTGTAAATCTTTCGATTTGTCCGTTAAAATGTTCATCATTTTTCACACAGAAATGCAGTTATTTCACATATGAAAGTTTGAAGTAGAAACAAAGACTAAAATAGTATTTCCTTGTAAAAAGCAATTCACAAATCTTATTTACTCCTTTGAAAAAATAATTTTTAACAGTGTAGGTTGAAGAGGTTGATTTTTATTAAAACTTTATTTTTTTGTCAGTTCATTTAAAAATGCTCTTGGAAACATTTTAGCATACCTTCATCATTACTTTATCTTTATTTTATTTTTTTTCCATTTCCTGTATGTTTCCTGGGACTTGTATCCCAGATCCAGACTTTCAATTACTGTAGATTAAAGGCCATGAGCAGGAAGGTCATTGGTTCTTACTTAATCAGTCATATTAGTGACCACCTTGACACTGAGTTATGTCATGGTGGTTGAGATCTCTTAGACACTGAGACAGTATTAAGGGTGCCAGTTTCTTGGGAGGCCAGCGGGAATGGAATTACAGTTCAGTGTGGACAGACGCTCAGCCAAAACCTGCTGCTACATATTATATATTATCCAAAATATTCATCACATGCAACATGCTACTTGTCTTCAGTGACCTAGAATGTGCTTAGCAAATTAAAAACAAAAACAGTTCACAAAATTACTATAATGGTTTCAGTGAGATAATCTTAGTTCATCACCACAGGAATGCTAATTTGGGGTGAAAATCACTGACTGGATTTGAAAGCGATCCCACTGCAGAGTGGGAGTGTTTTAGAGTGATTTTGTTTCCCACTGGTGTGAATAACGTGAGTGGATCATGGGTTTCTTACCACCTGCTGTCACAGAATAGATTCGCTTGAATACTATAATCAGATTACATATCGTGTTCTGGACTGTACGCCACTGTTTTGTGTGACTCATTTGGCAAGTGCACTCACATTTATATGGTAAATTACACCGCCATAGTTGAGAAAGGAATTCTGCTTTTGAAGATCATCAAAATTCTGTTCATTTATAGATGCACATATTCTTTTATTGTATTTGGACACTTAAAGGAATGTTCTGGGTTTTTGAAGTTCCTTCAAAAGCATTTGTGGCATTATAATGTTGATTACCAAAAATAATTAAAAACAATAAAAAAAATTATAACTAACAAAAAAAAAAAGAAAATAATAGAAATTGAAGTAATGGTGAGGCCCTTATAATAGGGCAAGTATTTGAATTTAAAAGAATAGATGTTAAACTTATCGTTTTCATATTTAATCATTTACTTTAACTTTACTTTACAAAAGCAAATTTCTAAAGCTTTTTTCAAAATTTCTGGCAAAAATGTCTATTGTTGTAGCTGTAAAGCTGTTTAAATCCTAATTTTATGGTCATTTACACTCTTAAAAATAAAGGTGCTTCAAAAGGTTCTTCAAGCGATGCCATAGAAGAACCATTTTGGGTTCCACAAAGAACCATTTAGACAAAAAGGTTCTTCTATGGCATCGTGAAGAAAACTTATTTTGAAGCGTGTAGGGTTCTAGTTGTATTTTCCGTGTTGTCGGCAACAAATTCAATTTTAATAACTACACAGAATAGGTTAGTAAGTGATTTTCTGCACACTAAAAACATGGCTTTACTTTTGAAACGGTGAGTATTTTAATGTTTAAGATTGGTCCCATTAATTGAAGTATTGTAAGTGCCCTTAATCTAAAGGGGAGGTCTAATTTGTTAGAATGCCTGTTTCTGAGGTTATGACACTGTTAAGAGTTGGTTTCATGCCTAAACATGACCAAGTTTCAAAAAAGTTTTTGAGCATGGATCTTCATGATGTCATGAAGGGCGGAATTTCTTGTTATGGGTACTTCTGCGCACACAGCAACCAGAAGCGAGAGCAAGAGCAAGAGCAGCCCATCAACGTGCTTCATTCGGGTTAAGTAAGTCATCGGCAGCGCTGCACAGATCTTGCTCGAGAAGAGTGTCTCCAAAGAAGTGTGTTTTTGGTTATGAGGAAAAGATATCCTTGTTCAGCTTCCCAAAGAACCCACTGTTATGTGAACAGTGGATGCCGTTTGTTTTTCTGGGGAAGCAACGGAGTTTCTTAAGTGTGTTTGTTTGTTCTTGTCATTTCGGTGACGAATGTTTTATTAACAAGGTCCAGTTCGACGCTGGATTTGCAGATCTTTTGATAATGAAAGGTGGAGCGGTCCCAGCGATAAAAGATCCCAGTCACAAGGAAAATCCCGGGGGGTCGGATGGCACAGGACCCTCCCATCTGAGGGTTGTCCCCCCCCTTAAAATATGATTAAAAACCACGCTGTGTATTGTAAATATCAATGTTTTATACTTTAAATAATTGTGCAAGTAGTAAAACAACACAAACGGGGCAAAAATATGTTTTAAGTTTAGAAACATTTTGAGTCTCCCCCTTCCTTGCCTCACAGTGCTTTGGTCCAAACGCCTGCTTTCTCTTTTACATCACCTACTCAGTTTCCCCGCGGAATTGGGCTACTTTAACACTGTTGCCGCGGGTTGAAGCGACCCCAATAACGTGATATGTGTGCGAATTTTACTGGAGGAACCCCGCCGAAAAATGTGTATTTTAATTTCTCTTTAATACAGAGGATGCCAACGTATTTTTCGATGAGTCCGCTATGTTAGCAATAATTGTTATGGGGCGACATGGAGGAGAGATGCGCGGATCCATTTGCAAGCTTTTATTGATAAATATGGTCAAAACACTGGCAGGGTCGAACACCAGCAAACGGGTATGGTACGGGCAAGACACAAGATAGTCCAAGAAACAGGCAAGGGTCAGTCAATGGCGAACGTAATCCAACAGGGCAAGGCAAAGAGATAATCCAGGTACATAGCAATAATCCAGGCAGGGGCAAACAGAGTCCAAACAGCAATATTGAACACAGGAAAACAGGCAAGGCGAGACTATGACTAAACTAGGAAAACAGGAACTGGCTCCATAGAGTAGCTATCACTGGGTGAGTGATAAACGCTAAACAATACTCGGCAGTGAGAGAGAGGAAGTCCATGGCTTATGTAGAGTGTGTGATTGGCAGCAGCTGTGTGTCTAATCAGTGCAATGGATGCTGGGATATGTAGTCCGGGATGATATGCAACATTTTGTGTAGTGCAAGAGTCAATGTAACGAAAGGGTGACCTCTGGTGACAATCGGACGGAAGTCCAAGGACAGGATTCGTGACAATAAAAATGCTTGACGGATAGTAATGTCTACAACAGACACGAGCGCTGTCGCTGCACGACCACGACAGCTTGAAGTTGTCTAATTTGGCACGGTCTCCCTGCTGCACTAATAGTAGTAAGGCTGTGTATACTTGCCCTTACAAGTACAATTTTAGCTGTATTATTTGTGCCCCCTTCAAAAATTGCTCTTGAGCAATTTTATGTTCATTGCCCCCCCCAACTGTTAGACGAAATTTACGCCCCTGCACAAATCGGAAAACCCGCAGGGCGGCAAGTAAAACTGGACACCCAGACTCTTACTGTGTTTTGTGGCAAAGAGACCGTGTAAAGTCGGGGACTCTTTAGCTACGCCCACGGCACGCCTCCAGGAGCTCAGCTATTTTCTGAGAGAATCGTAAAGCTGCATCTTTCTTCTATAAATTTGATAAAACTAAAGATTCTTCTGAGATATGAAGGATGCAATACTCTATAGGTACTCAAGATTAACATGAGATTGGCTGAAACTGTGTGTGTTATGCCCCGCCGCTCCCCCTTAATTTTTTTCTCTTTTTTTTTATTGGGATAATAAATATGACTGTAGCCATTGACTTTCATAGTATTTTTCTCATCATATGGAAGTCAGTGGCTACCAGCAACAGCGCAATACCAACCCCAGCTACGTAAAAACTATCTTATTTTGTGCTCAACAGAAGTAAGAAACTCATACAGGTTTGGAAAAAACTTGAGGGTGAGTAAATGATCACAGTATTTTAATTATTGGGTGAACTATCCATTTAACTTAACTGATCTGAATTCCCTTTTAGGTTACATGTAAGTAGATACTTAATAGCATTGCTTAAACCAACAAACAGACAGGAACGTAAAAATGCATGACAGATATCATTGCAAATGTAAATTCTTTCATTGTGTGACCTATGTGTGACCGGCCTGGGGTCTTTATTCCAGAGAGTAGGTTGGGACGAGACACGAGGTTTATTTTAGATGAGATGTGTTTTGATCCAGAAACGATATAGAAGGTGCAGACAGCCTTGTAAGATATAATTTCAGATGCCAGCCGATCCTCTGTGTGAGTGTGTGTGCGAGCGCCTGTCTGTCTGTCCTCTCTGGTGATGAATTAGGGGGCAGGAGGGTCTCTGTGGAGAACACTTTTAGAAGCAGTGGATTCAATAGGTGCTATTCTTACAGGCTAATTACTCTCCCTGGCAAACGTTCTTTGATACAGAGCTCAGGCTGGATTTTGAGTTGGACTGTAAAGCGTGGTGAAGACAGATGAATATGACACTAATGAACAAGGTGGTTTCGATACCATCACCACATGTGATTGCGGTTGAGAGGCCTTCACCTTATGAACATTTACATGAGCATTAATGCAGTTCTTGCATTATAATCATATGATGAGAGTCTTAGGTGCAGTAAAGAATTTTAGTCTGTATAGGTTTCTTGTGTATGGTGTTTTGGAGATAAATGAGATGAAATGAACAATGAAATTTAAATGCTTTATAGTCATTGTTTTATGCTTATATTATCGTCAAAAGTTTGGGCCAGTAAGATTTATTTATTTTTAATAAAAATTAATACTTATATTCAGCAAGTACTCATTAAACTGATCAAAAATTACAGTAAAGAAATTTAATATATTACAAAAGATTCCTATTTCAAATAAATTCTGTTCTTTTAAACATTCTATTCATTAAAGAATTATGGAAAAAGTGCTATCAAAAATAATGAGGCAGCAAACGGTTTTCCACGTGTTTGATATATATGTAAGAGATAATGCACGGCTAGCGTTAAAAATTAAACGATTTTTAATGCACGATGTGGAGGCCAAGAACCACCCAAATGCGAAGCGGAGCACAATCGTTTAAGAATGGAGTAATGATGCTGAAAATTCAGCTTTGCATCAAAGGAATAAATTACATTTTAAAATAGAACTAGGAAAAGTTATTTGTAAATTGTAATATTATTTCACAATATTAATGTTTGTACTGTATTTTTGATTTAAAAAATGCCGCCTGGATGAGCAAAAATTTTGCAGACCCCAAACTTTTGTATGGTAGTGTGTGAGTGCGTATGTTTCTATACAAATACTGTTAATGTGGTATTTGTAGTAACAGAAACCAGAAAAAAGGTAAAAAAAAAAAAGGTTTGCAGAAAATAAATAGTTTGTTATGAAAAGCAGTAGCTTAAACACATTCTGAAATCCTAGTCAGAAAAACAAGGTGTGACCTCATTCCCCTAATTAGTAACAATATATTGAAATTAGTGGTGAATATTTGTACATTATTGTGACCTAGGATCATGCTTAGTTACTGAATCTTGGACAGAAACCAACTAAAGATCTGAATTGAACATTCAGTCGCAGACACTGTACACCACACAACTTGATATGAGGAGCGTCTGGAGGAGAGAGATTCTCTCCAGTGTTAAGTGTTGAGAATTGTGAGGCACGAGCCCCTCACTGCCAAGCCCAGCGGGAGAATGCTGACTATGATGTAGTGGGGTAGCAGCAGGATTACGCAAAGCCAGAAAGGTGACAAGAATGTCTGAAACTTCCCATATCTTCCTATCTGCCTCACACTTACACTCAGACGGACACCAAATCCACCACTCTAGTGTCTAGCGGGCAAGATACGAAGTGTTTTGTCAACAAAGAGCATGGCAGCAGAGTGTTGTCTTCCAGAGAGTATGAGAGAGGGCTTTAAATCAAACCCAGGCATGGTGTGATAGTACAGACAGCAGCTCTCACTTCTAAAACAGTCAGGGAATGTCGATCTCCCGCTAGTCATCAGAACAAACAAAGAGGCAGTAATGTAAGCCAAACAATGTGTGTTAATGTTCACCCTTTGTGCCCTGTGATTCCTCCTGCAGGCTTCTGTGCATTCTCATGACAGCTGTTTCGTAAAGAATACAGCTCAAGTCATTTTGAACAGTAAGTTACATTATATTCAAAAACGCATGTTCTTATACAGTAAAAGTAAAAGACACAATTATACGGTGAAAGCAGTAAAAGGATGCTTCAGAAGTCCCTGCATGATGCATCATGTTACTGCATTTAAATAGTTTTTTCTTCTTATATTTATTATTGTTTATGTACTTTAGATTATTTTATGTAACATTTATGTTGTTTAGTTCATATTTATTACATTAGTTATGGTCTCTGTCTTCACATGTTTCATGCATTGTTCATGGAGTCCACATTTGATGAACTTTTATTTTTACCTTTTATTTTACACCATGTATATTCATATATACAGTTGTGGTCAAAAGTCTTACATACACTTTGCAGTATTTGCAAAATGTTAATTATTTTACCAAATTAAGAGGGATCATACAAAATGCATGTTTTTTATTTATTACTGACCTGAATAAGATATTTCACATAAAAGACGTTTACATATGGTCCAAAAGAGAAAATAATAGTTGAATTTATAAAAAATGACCCCGTTCAAAAGTTTACACTTGATTCTTAATACTGTTGGTACTGGATGATCACAGCTTTTTTTTTGTGATAGTTATTCACGAGTCCCTTGTTTGTCATGAACAGTTAAACTGCCCGCTGTTCTTCAGAAAAATCCTTCAGGTCCCACAAATTCTTTAGTTTTCCAGCATGTTTTGCGTAATTGAACTCTTTCCGACAATGACAGTATGACTTTGAGATCCATCTTTTCACACTGACAACAACTGAGAGACTCATATGCAACTATTACAGAAGGACCAAATGCTCACTGATGCTCCAGAAGGAAAAACGATGGATTAAGAGTCAGGGGTTTAAAATTTTAAACAGAAGTGAAAGTCTGTGTACAATTTTTGCCTAAATATAATGATATGATTTTTCATTAGTAGCCTTACAGACTACAGAAAATACTTACATGTTTTCCAGAAGACAAAATGTTCAATTTATCCTGATCTTCAAATTCAAAAAGTATTTTCTGTAGCTTCTGAAGGGCAGTACTAAATGAAAAAATATATGATTTTAGACAAAAATGTACACATGTACACATCTTCATTCTCTTCCTCACTACCAGAGAATCCCCTCCTCTGAGTTTGTAACTAATTCACACGATGAACATGTGACAGATTTCATTTTCTTATTGCAAAATATAATTTCATATTTTTCTTTTGATTTGCTGTTGAAATATGACCCACACATGTTTGAAGCACCATTCAACCTCAAAGCAAACCAAAGAAGACTCATCACAACGCATAAAATCTCTTAAAGTAGTTGTCCTATAATCCTATTTTAGTTTGGACTGAATTTGCTGTTGTATTGAGTTTTTTAGCTCCACTAAAATATTTTTTATATATGTATTTATTTATGTTTACATAAGTACAGGATTCTAAAGAACTTGATACCTGTGATGACAGTCCTGACCATTTGATCCATAAGTGACTCCCGCAGCTCTGCTGAATATTTATAGCATGCGTCCTGTGAATGTTATGAGTGTTGGTAATGAAGTGTGAAGATCCGTGTGTGATGACAGCAGGAGTACAAAAGGACAGCACACATTATTAAACTGAGCAGTGTATCTTCAGCAGTAAAACCTGCTTTTGCTCAAATATTTGCTCATGATGGTTTGGATGACTTTAAGATGTCCTGATAGTCACAAGCTTTCCAGTGACAGTGTGAGAGATTGTATAGTGGAGTGTACAGCACAAAGTTACTGTTCAATAGAATTTGACTGTGCTGTTCACTTTGCATTTTTTCTGTGGAAAAATAAAACCGAAAATGAACATAAATTAGGTAATTTAATAATAATTTGAAATAACCTAATTAAATAATTAACACAGGAAGCCTAATGATCAATTAAACATTCTCTGTATTTTTTACTTTGACGATACATATTTGGACAAACAAAAATTTGTTCCTTTACACACATTTTGTTCTTTTAATAGTTAGATATGTTTCATGCAGGCCTGTGTTTATGTTTATAAGTTATAGCATTTTATATGAAATATGCAGTGCAGATATATAGGCTATGTCAGATGTAAATCCACTTTATACTAAAAGATTTTTATAACTTGTCAGTATGGCTGTAAAAGTTCATTGTAAGCTGTCCTCCATCAGTCATGTGAATGGATAATAGTAGTAATCATTAGTCATAGAGGTATTGGTGATCTTTAGTTAGTTTTATATTTAGTTGGAAATGTGCTGGCAGAGAGAGATCAGTGATGTTCATGCCGTGTCTTGTGACCGGACCCTCTGGAGAGCCATGAGTGACCGGAAAATAGATTAGCCTAAGTTTGTATCAGCTTTCACTATATCATATAAAACGAGATAATGATCTGTGAAAATGATCATTTAAGGTCAAGCACATCACATGTTTAACATATTTACATATTACATGTTTAACAAGCACTTTTTATAGGCAGCGTGGATTGGGAAAAAGCATAATTATAATAATATTAAGCATCCATCATTTCTAACTGCCTGTGTTGGTGTTTCATGTACAACAGCTATATATGCAGTAGGTCTACAAACAACAATAGTGTCATCTGGTGGTAGAACATAATAATTTCACCTAAATATGTTAACTTTTTGTTGTGACATTCTGTTTTGAATCCTCCTTTATATGAGGTGATCATATTGGCAAGATATACGGCAATGTGTCAAAACATGTAGGCTATGGTTTAAATATGGTTTAGTGAACTACTAAAAGCAGTCTAAGATGGTTTACAGCAAACAACCGATGGCTGCTATAAAGTTTATCATCAGGGTGCGGGTAAAACAATCCCACCTTCATTAAAAAATGAAATAAAGTTAAATAAATATAAAAAATGAATTTGTAAATGAAAGATTATTGGAGAAAGTTTTATGAGAAAATATTATTGTGTTTTTCTAATTCAAAATTGAATGTTTAATTCAGTGTATTATGTGCTGTTTCTTTGTAATTGCTTGTGAAATTTACTAGCAATTTCTGAGTGAAAATTGGTTCTACACCATTTTTTTTCAGTGTAGTGTTCAAAAGCTTGCAGAGTTTCACCCTTTACGATGCCCGCAACAATACATACAGTACACCCCTCACATTTTTGTAAATATTTTATTATATCTTTTCATGTAACAACACTGAAGAAATTACACTTTGCTACATTGTAAAGTAGTGAGTGTACAGCTTGTATAACAGTGTAAATTTGCTGTCCCCTCAAAAAAACTCAACACACAGCCGTTAATGTCTAAACCGCTGGCCACAAAAGTGAGTACACCCCTAAGTGAAAATGTCCAAATTGGGCCCAATTAGCCATTTTCTCTCCCCGGTGTCATGTGAATCATTAGTGTTACAAGGTGTGAATGGTGAGCAGGTGTGTTCAATTTGGTGTTATCGCTCTCACTCTCTCATACTGCTCACTGGAAGTTCAACATGGCACCTCATGGCAAAGAACTCTCTGAGGATCTGAAAAACAGAATTGTTAACGCAGTAAATATGCCGTAGGCTATCGAAGATGGTGTTTTCACTTAGGGGTGTACTCACTTTTTTGGCCAGTGGTTTAGACATTAATGGCTTTGTGTTGAGTTATTTTGAGGGGACAGCAAATGTATATTGTTATACAAGCTGTACACTCACTACATTACACTGTAGCAAAGTGTAATTTCTTAGTGTGGTCACATGAAAATAATATACTAAAATATTTACAAAAATGTGAGGGGTGTACTCACTTCTGTGAGATACTGTATATATACACAGTGATTGCAAGACTTTTTGACCTGACAAAACATTTGCTGATACGAGACCAACACTTTTATTGAAAACATTCAACAAAGCCATCAGTGGAACTATTAGAGAAAGTTTTCCTTAATATAAATTGGTGATTCTGAGAATGTAACATGATGAATCATGATAAAAATCAAATGGCTCTAAATATTCTTGTGTTCCAAATTATTCAACCCCTAAAAGTCAAATTTTGTGTCAAATTTATTCTTTAAAACCACCAATAAACACAGCCTATAAGTGCTCAGAAGCTTCTGTCACCTCTCTACTGCAGTCTTGGCTCATTCCTTGCCGGAGAAAAAAGCTTTTCAGACACTGATAAATTTTGGTTTTCCATTGCCACTGCTTCTTCAAATCAACCAAATTTTCAATGAGAATAAATCGTCCCATTGATATCAGCTTACGTATTTTCAGCAAAGGCACACAATCTTTGCCAAAACGGCTTGATACTTCAAAGAATCCATGATGTCCTTCATGCGGTCATGATTTCCACTTCCTGCAACAGTAAAGTACCCCCATAGCAGGACTGGTCCACTTCCAAGTTTGACCATGGAGATGGTGTTCTCCTGTTATAAGCTTTGTCTTTTTTGCACCAGACATACCGCTGATCCATGGGTCCAAAAATTCCAGTTTGGTCACATCGCTCCATAAAACATAATTCCAGAACTCCACAGGTCTACCCAAATTAATTTTAACATGTTCAAGTCACCCTTTTATGTTCTTCTTGGTCAAGATTCGGCAAGATGCCCCAACACGAAGGCCATACTTATAGTGTTCTTCTTATACTCTGCCTTGAAATGTTTTTCCTGCTTTCATCTGGTCATCTTGCAAGTCTTTGGCTATACATTGCAGGTTTTTCTCAGTTGCTCTGATCAAATTTACTATGATATTGTGCTCAAAGGTTTTCTGGTACAACACATGCAGCCTTAGACTTTCTAATGTAATTAAATTAATTCTTCTATAGCTTTTGAGAGAGCTCTGTTGAATTTGCCATATTTGCTGCTCACATCAGCACACGCATGGGCTAAGTTTATGTATGTGTAACAGACTAAGCTAATCTGTTTTTTTTTTTTTTTTTTCGATAGTCTATAAGTCTTAATTGTGTTTTAAGACAATTTTGTTCCCCACCATACAAAAAAAAGTGACTTAAAAGCAGCAATGTTGAATAGGGGTTGAATAATTATGACATAGCTGTGTCATCAAAAAATAATGCGTTATATATTGGCATTATCACTTTTAATATGCTAGTAAACTGTTATAAATGCAATTTTTATTAAATCGTGGATCTTCGGAAATGCTTGTATTTGTAAAGTTGTTTTGATTGCAACTATAACACACCACACACACACACACACACACACATTTTGTCAATAACGTATGTGATGTTTAAGATGTTAAGGTATTTAAAATCATCAAGTCTGAATAATTGCTTTTAAGTTGTTTTCGATGTTGTGTTCTTTCTTTGATTTATATATTTAAGGTATTTTTTTTCTTTTTCTTTTTTTTCCCACAGACCTCCTCTATTCAAACAGCAGTTCTTCACACTCCAGTCCAGTAGGTGGCAGAAATGCATGTTATGTTGGTTTGCCAACCACCTTAAAATGGAAAAGCAGGTGTTCTACAGCAAAATTCAGCCAGGTGAATCTCCAGGAACAGAATCAAGCATCCCTGCTGTTTTTACAGGAACAGCTACAACAAAACAACCTGAGAGTGAGTGTTTTGATCAATGATGTATCATGGACAAAATTTAGGGAATTAACAACTTTTAAGCTTACTAGTGCAGGTCATTCTTTATTAGGCCACATCATCCAGAATATTTCTTGCAGTAAGAATTATGTTAATTTTTTTTGTGTTTATGCCACTTCACCCTGCCTTAGATGGTGGGAGAAAAAACAATGCACCACTTCAGGCCTCTTCTCTTCCTCTTCCTTATGGGCCAGGCACCACTAAATGCTGACATTTCAAAAAGAGGAAGCCCATTCAGTGAAAGCTTACATGGTATCAGGAAAGTGAAATTTGAAAGTTTCGATTGTGCAGAAAGAAGAAGTTTACCGGCCTCTTACTGGAAAAGACCCCCCTGACTCCACTCATACTTCCGTTCCACATATTTGGCAAACAAAAAAAAAACAAAACAAACAAAAAAAGTATTTCTCAGCGGGCTGTATTTACACCACTGGACGGGAAATAAGAGGTGAGGTCAGAAATGTCAAAGTGGGATGACACTGGATGAGTGAATACACTTGTTATTGCCAACAGTTAACAACATCATTTGGGCTGCACTCAGTGTTCTCTTTTGTTTGGCTGTGATTGCTTAACATCTTCCAGTCAATCTATTTCCTGTTAAGATTTTATTCCACAACAGTTTGCATTTATTCATTTGGCAGACACTTTTAGAATTTTGAATTGATTTGCAGTGCATATAAGGTGGACAATGTAGAGTACTTTTTTGTCTGCATGCAGTACGTTTTCTCTGAATCAAACCCTTGGTGTTGCTAGCATAGATTTGTTAATATAATATCTATATGTTTTATGCTCATAAAGAGAGAAATGGCATGGTATTTTGAGTCATGTGTTTTCATATGTGAAGTTTTTAGGTTATTTGGTTATTTTGATTTAGTTTTCTTTAGCCCCATATGAATATGCCGTCATTATTTACTCACCCTTATGTCAGTTAATAGCAAGAAGTAACAATTTCAGTTTGTTCTTCACACAAAGCTGCCGCAAGACTTAAAGGGATAGTTCACCCAAAAAGATGAAAAATTCCTCTTCGATCGACTTTACGCTGTGACCTCCTTCAAGCTAGATTCTCTAAACCTGTATGAATGTCTTGTTCTGCGAACACAAAGGAAGTATTCGAAGAAGTGGGAAACAGAGACAGTTCTGGGGCCCATTGACTTCCATGGTATTTTTTTCTCCTACTATGGAAGTCAATGGTGCCCAAAAACTGTTAAAAACTTCATCAATATCTCCTTTCTGTTCGGCAGAACAAAGAAATTAATACGGGTTTGGAACTACTTGAGGGTGAGTAAATGATGACAGAATTTTAATTTTTGGGTGAACTATCGCTTTAAATAAGAAATACAGTGCATGAGACATATGAACTACATTTATAGTGTTTTTATGCTCTGCAGATCCTTCAGAAATATATTCTGTCCACAAAGAACGGCACATGCATTTGGAAGAATGTGATGGTGAGTAAATTATGCTATTATTTTATTTTTATTTTTTTAATGGGTGAACTATCTCTTTTACATTATTTATTGTTTGTTAATGAAAATGTTAGCTGCCATTTTTTTATATCAGCATTTTATTACATAAGCATAAATTTAAAGATAAATGAATCAATTTAATGATAACATGATTTTTTTGATCATGATAACATGATTTAGAAAAATCTTAAAATATATTGAAATGTATGCTTAAAACAAGAAAATTAGGAAAATAAACTTGTGTTCTCTGTGTTGGATTTATCTGAAAACAAGACTAAAGTAAGTATACATTGTCTTGTTTTAAGGATGTTAGGATATTGTAAGATAAAAATAGTTATTAGGAAGATTTTTTTTTAATTCAGTGATTTCGCTTTTTAGCTTTCCTGTGGGAATGATGCATTTGAACTCTAGCAGGTATTGCCAGCAGGGAGTGCTATATGACAGCTAAAAAAACAACTTATGATTCTAATAATAAAGAAACTTGGCCTTTAAATTTACACAAAGTTCCTGGCTCTAACAATTCCCTTAGTCTAATTATTACTCATCTCATTTCAAGCCTCGTGAGCGCATGGACTTTCCATTCAATGTCAGTGAACTTTCCCGAATATTTCATATTTTTCTAGTAATGTTTATGTCCACCCTCCCTCACTCTGCTCTACATCATGGTCCGTGGCCCCTGTTGTTTTTAAAGAGTGTAATGTCCCTCTGCTGACACACAGATTCTGTGGAATTAGCCGGGAATACTCCTTCCTGTCCAATAGAGTGTGACTGTGTTTTGTTCTGCGAACTACTTGACAGCGTTTTCTTTTGTGGAATTTATGGGAATTTTGGCCATCTGGAGCTGACCATTGACTAGATTGGGCAAGTCAATTATACCGTGCGCTCCGCTTTTTAAATTAATTTATTAATTTATTTATTTTGTATTGACTGGTTCATCCTGTAGTAAAGGGCTGAAATGCTCTTGTGATGCCAGACTGGAGTAAATGGTTCCCATGGTAACAGAGGAGTCTGGCTGCTACCCAAACCCTGCGCTGTGCTGGAACAGACAGAGCATTCTGGGTTATAATACATCAAAACTACCACCATCACCTTACCTAACCCTGCCTTCCACTCCCACACACACGTTTAAGAGGGCAGAGCTGCTTGAGTAACTGCAGCAATGTGTTATATATTT
Organism: Sinocyclocheilus anophthalmus; assembly: GCA_018155175.1. Taxonomy (NCBI): domain Eukaryota; kingdom Metazoa; phylum Chordata; class Actinopteri; order Cypriniformes; family Cyprinidae; genus Sinocyclocheilus; species Sinocyclocheilus anophthalmus. The sequence continues at coordinate 18,045 of JADLZN010007826.1, forward strand.
GGAAATAGTATCCATCACCATTCAAGCATTTTATAATCACTTCAAGTATGTTAGAGCAGTGATTCTCAACTGGGTTTGCTTCAGGATGTAGATTTTACATTTGAAATCATGATTATTAGAATCGTTTTTTGTACAAAATTGAAGACATGATTTTAAAATCACTTCATATTAATATGGCCTACAAGCTTGTCTCTATCATTTGAGGGTTTGGTTTCCTAAATTCCCTTGAATTTCAAAGGTTTTGTGCTTTTTAGCAACAAAAATAAATTAGAACCATTAATAGTGTCAATTATTATTATTACAATTTTAAATAACTCTTTTCTCTTTGAATATATTTTACAATGTAATTTATTCCTGTGATGCAAAGCTGAATTTTCAGCATCATTACTCCAGTCTTTAGTGTCACATGATCCTTCAGAAATCATTCTAATATGCCGATTTTCTGATCAAGAAACATTTCTTATTATTATCAATGTTGAAAACGGTTTCGTTTCTTAATGTTTTTTCAGGATTCTTTGATAACTAGAAAGTTAAAAGGGACGCGTTATTTACATAAATTTTATTGTAACAATTAAAAATCTTACTGTCACTTTTGATCAAATTATTCATCTCGAAGAAATAATACCATATATGATATATATATATATATATATATATAATATAATATAGTATCTATATATATATCTATCTATATATATAGATATATATATTATATATATATATATATAATGCTAATTTTGGGAAATTCATTGTGCTTTTAATTTACATTAACTTTACCATCCTTTAACACTAAGTTTAAGACATTTAACAGTGATGCTAAATTAAATCTCTTAATTTTTGTTAAATGTTACAATGTGAAATGTTTTTTATGATTCACATTTAGTATTATTTCCCCTGCTGCCTGCAACACTGCTTTATAGCATTATCTCCATGGATCTTCAAGCAGTCATTGGTGATGCAGTATGATGTGTAGCCCACATGACCGCTGTAGTTAGTCATCATAAGCCAGGGGGTAAATCATTGACCCACAAGTACTATAATCATTCTGTGATCATCACATGAACAAAACACCCTGTAATTTGGAAAAAAGGCCGTTTGTTGCCAGTGATTCCAAGCATGTTATTCCTGTTGAGGAAGTTCTGAGAAACAGGCCGTTGTGTTCCTCAGCTGATTGATAGATGGCGCCGTACAGCGAATGAACTCTGCGCCTCCTTGGCAAACCAACACAGTACAGGGCGTGTGAATCTGGCTCCATCTCAAAGCGCTTTGAATTTGTCATTCAGTGTGCAGCTACAAATATATATTTTTTTGTTTTATTTGTTCCGTGCTGAAAAGGATGCTGGTGAGAAGGAAGTGAGGTCTTTAATCCTTGCATTGTTTCATGTTAGTATTGTTTATAACATTTCCACATGACCTAATAAGGCCCTGTTTCCTGTGCTGCAAAATAATGACAAAAACACATCTTGCAATTAATCAATCAGATGATAATGTTTTTTTTTAAAGACAACTATGAATATCTTTGTTGAAGTGTCAATACCTCTTGCCCTTTAAGAAGCCCTTTGGCTTTGTCCATGCTAGGGTTCATGAGGAAGGTCAAGTCTTTTTCAGATGTTAAAAGTTGCAAAGCTGTCAGTTTCCTTTCAGAGTTCCTTTCATATCTCACCTCAATCGGTCTGTTATCTTTTAATACCTCATCAGATCTCACTTCATTATGCGGCTCTCTGGAATACTTGATTCCGATTGGACAGTGGCAGCATTCTGTTGTGTTTTGTAATGGTTTGTTCAGAATTAAAGAATTGACTTACTTTCAATTAATGAGTCCTGGCCATTTGACACAGGAAGTTGGAATTATATTTTGGAATTGGGAAGCTGAAGTTGGAATTTGGATTGGAGTGACAGAAAGAGGACTTGTAATTCAGTGAAACTGAATGATAATGATTATGCATATGTAAATATATGAAATTGAACTATAATGATAATGCATATGTTTGTGTGTACATATGTGTATGTATTAGTAAAATATATATTTTTATTATAGATTTTATCTGTTACAAAGTATATAAACTAAATATATTCTCTATACATCATCAGCTGTTACAGTCGTATGAACTTCTTTGAATTTCAGTTTAATTTAAATTGACTTTAAATTCCCATTCAAATTGCAATTCTGTATTCTGTTTGTGTACCCAATTCAAATGGAAATGAAAAGTCATTCTCAATGAATTTTGAATGTTGCACAAACTGTTATAAGTTAGCGACACTAACTACTATGGGCGGAGCTTGAACAATTATTGTGCTATTGCTTTCACTTTCTTCACACATAATGTTGACTAATTTTTTTCCCCTGTTGACTGCAATCAATATTTCATGCCCATTTATTTATTTATTTGGTAAGTTGCAGTGTACAACAATGTATAGTTAGCTGCTTTTTATTACAAAATAAATCCAGTTTATGATGATCAGAACATAGAAGCATAGAACATAAATTGAAAAATGATGTGTTGCAAGATGCTGTTAAATCCATCTACCTCCATTTTCTTTAATCTAGCAATGATTAATCATGACACATTTGTTCTTAGTGGAAAGGCATCTTAAAGACAACCATGAATTTATGAAGACAAAAGGCTACAGGAGGTGCTCTATAACCTGTTGGTTCCAGGAGCAGCCTCCCTGAACTCTTTCTGTGACCCCAATTTCATCCTATGTCCATGGTCTCTTTGGACGCCCCAGTCACTCATAATTGGTTTTGACGGATCTGTGTTTCGCAGTGTGTGTGTGAGCGCGCTGTCTTTGGTGTACCATGTCCATGAGGTTCATGGGAAGAAGCTAGCAAAGCCCGGCCCAAATCTGAACTCCCCCCTCCTCTTGTCTCCTCCTCTCCAATCTAGATCCATTGGCTGCGATCTCTGTGGCGGAATGCTGCTGGGACCCCCTTCTAACCTCCCCCCAACCCTCCCCTTGAGTTCACCCACCCACTCATTAGGAATTCCAGCCGGGCATTGTGGGTGGGATGAATGGGGTCAGAGCCAAGGAATGAAGTAGGAAGTTTTCACAAGAGTTTAGCCTTTGTTTATTACTGCTTGGCTTTGTTTTGTTTTATCCTCGCTTGAAAGTCCCGGACTGATGCATTTACATTTCTATCGCTCTATCTATCTATCTATCTATCTATCTATCTATCTATCTATCTATCTATCTATCTATCTATCTATCGTTCTAACTCTCATTATATCATTCCGTCTCTCTGCAATCTATATCGTTCTGTCTTGACATTTTATCTAACTTACTGTCTCTGCCTGTCTGTCTAAATGTGGATGGTGTGCTGATGGTTATAATGTCCATACTATGATTTCTGAGTATTTTTGCAGCTTAGGTTTAGTTAGTTAGGGTCTCCCATCCTGACCTGCTGAAAACTGTGTAAAACCATTTTGACCAACTAAGACCAGCAAACTAGCTAAGTCTGGTTTACCTTGGACTTTTGGACAGGTTTAGAGAGAATTGGTTGCATTGCAATCTCCTAGTACTACTACATATTATTTGAGAAAGAGCATATCTACTATGTTATGGCCTTTTTAATTGTGATATTAACCACAGAGGCCTAGCTCTACACACCCTTTCCAATAGTGCATGTAACTTGAAAATACAACATTAATTCTATAAATCATTTTAGGCATATCCAATCCTAAATTAGTTTACCTTTAATAAAGCAGTTTAAGGGAGTTTGTTGGCGCCACTGTCCTTCTGGGGGCATTGGGTTCAACTGATGCAAAGCATCTGTACAATCTAATAATAAAAAAAAAAACTGCCATTCATTTATTGTGTGACGTATTTGTGCAAGTGAATGAGTAGACCGGTCGGTGTATTTTCGTCTCACACTGAGTCGGAGGGTTGTGTTCTGTGTGTGGCGCAGGACCCTCACCCTTTAGGATGCTTTTGTGTGGGCCTCCAAAGAGGCCAAGTTCACAGAGACACAAAAGCGGGGAAGAATACCGGAGGGAGTGGGGTGTCAGGGGGCAGCTATCAAAGGATATCAGCACATTCTTACAGCTGCTGCTCACTAATGCATTGTGATTTGTATAGCGGAGCAGATGAATGAAATTAAGACTTGTAAAGAAGATGAAAAACTGTATTTGATAATGCATGTCAGGTCTTGTGGACTTCCACATGCTTTTGAAATAACTGAATGGGGAATTGGTTCTGTGAAATTGTGAGATATAAAGATCATTTGTTTGGTTTTAAGAAATATGGCATTTCTGAGTTTTTAGAAGGACTGAGAAATATATTTCATATATTTCAGCCATATATAATAAGTGTATTAGCAGATAAAGTGCTTGCTTTTCAAACTCAATCCGCTCTTTTCATCCACTTTTCTTCGCAGACATACATGTATCTCTCTCTTATTCTGTTTGGGAGTGGGTGAAGAGAGCAAGAGGGGCCCTAAATCAAATAAACATCTCAGCCCGATTGCTTCATCTCTGCTTTCCAAGAAAACCAGACATCCAGGCTGAGAATAAACTCTATTTGCATTGTCTCTTCCAGCTGTGGATCTCTAAGTGTCTTTTATTGAATCTGGTCTCATTAGAGAGCCGGACCAGCAGAGATGATGCTGCTGTGGACAGCACTCAGCTATAGCACTTATATCCAGAGAGATTATATATAAACACTACACTGTGTTTTGGATCCATAATGGCTTCCTCCCCGCTCTCGAGTCTCTTGTTGCTACAAACTCTGTTGTTTATGGCACTGATTTTGCGGGCTCATTAATTATAGATGAGATGGTGGTGTCCTGCATCCTGATTTAGTCATAATGACTAAGTTTTTTTCATCGTGATGGGAGGAGAGATCTGCCTTGTGATCTCTCTCCGCACTGTTGACGGCCTGTGTTGCTACTACAATAGTACTGTTGCTACTACAATAGTAAAATGTATAATTATCCCTCTGATTAGCATATAACAAACACCTTCCTGTAAATGTACCATAGTAACCAGTTAGCAGAAAATGCTGTAGTTAGTTAATTTACATAATAAAACTGTGTATAAATTAAATCTAACATATTTTGAAAGCTTCTTGCATGGTTTGAAGGAGATCCCATTATATGCAGATCTTTTTTGTTTGGTTGTTTATGGTTTTACAGTTGTAACAATCGGTCAATCAAAATGTATTTACAGTACATAGCACCTATCAATCAAATTTAATTCAAAATGCTTGACACAAAATGTAGTACAGTAACAACCCATTATTTTTATAGTTAATGATAGTAAAATATAAAAATTGTATATAGTACAATTTAAGTAAAATATTAATGAAATAATATATACAAAAAAATTGGATATAAACTATTAGAATAAAAAAATGATCAACAGTTATTTTAGTAGCTAGTTTGGCAGGTTACCATGGTCACTTTTTGTGAGGTTAGTACAATTGTACATTTGTTGGTTTAAATGAAACTATGGAATGAATGTTTCAACACGTAGACACAATATGGTCCAGAGAGTCCAAAGAAAGATCAAATTTCTGATATTTCTTAACCATATTGTTAATGGAAATAATGTAACTGGAAAGAATGTAAGCTAAACTTGGCATCTAATAAGGACAAATATGCTTTATTTTAGCCTCCAAACAGCGAAAAGGAGGCCGAACCGCCTGCCGGCATAGTCTGTCTCCATGCAGTGAGAGGGAGCAGAGCATGATGGGAGGTGGGATGGTGGGGAGGTTTGGTTCTCACAGGCTTCACTCTGACAATTTCCGCCAACACCCCCTGAACACACACACACACTCTCTTCAATGCGGTTTTCACAGTCATTGCCCTTCAATACGGACTTTGGAAGAGGGGTTTCCTGATTATTTACTGGTTGGCAGGTCTGTTATAAAAAAATACATACAATTGAAAAAAAACCTCGCTATCATATTTGGGTGTGTGTATACCCTAGCAACCATGCAGAAACTACATAGAGCACCCTAGCAACGCCATAACAACCACCCAGTATACCCTAGCAACACCCTAGAAACCGTCTAGAACACCCTAGCAGTTATTTAGAATACCCTAACAATGCCCTAGAAGCACCCATAATACCTTAGCAACACCCTAGAAAGCATCTAGAACTCCTGAGCAATCACGTAGAACACCTTAAAAATGTCCTAAAACCATCCAGAATACCCTAGCAACACCATAGAAACCATCTAGAACACCCTAAAAAAGCCCTAGGACCACACACAATGCCGTATAAACCATCTAGAAAGCCCTAGCAATGCCATGGCAACCATCTTTATCACCCTTAGCATTGTGCCAGTTGGGTGTTGCATATATTTCTGGTTTGGTTTGTAACCCCAGAGTTTTCTTTGAAGTACTTTGGAGTAATATGTAAATACCATGATATATTTATACAGCAATTGTTCAGTGCCATTGTACACATCAAAGTAGAAAGATATTACCATCTAATGGTAACTATGGGAATTACCACAGCACTTTTTATGTATGAGAGAAGAAAAATGCTAACAAATATGTGCATTGGACTTAATCTGTGATCTTTAATCATAATCTGTAATCTGCCTTTGCAGTCTAGTATTACATATGAGACGTTTTCTAGATTGTTTTCCATTCTCCTCCTCATATAGGCTTATTGGTGTTCCCAAATGCATCTTTCTAAGCAACAATCCTATTTGTGGACTGAGCAGCATATTGTGTGGCGAGAGATCAGAGAGCGAGGTTCAAAAGACATAGGAAGAAAGAGAGTGAGCGTTCGGGGTCATGCATCACTTAACTGGTCACATTAACTTGTAACAATGTGTATGCGAAGTGCTTAACCTGTAGTGGAGGGTCACTGGCTCTCATCACAATAGTTTAAATCAGCACTGGACAATGCCAGGGTCTCACAGAGGGCAGGAGATGGGCCGTGGCCATTACCTCTTCCTTTCTCTCTCTGTCTCCACATGCGATCTCCTTTGTGGTCCCCTGTGGCGATAGTCCCATGCATCACTGCACAGTATTTCCCTCTTTATTTTTCAATTCAACAATTTACCACTTTCTCCTGTTTAATGAGCTTCTTGTTGGTGCCCCAGTAATTCAAGACATTTACATTTTTGAATCCTGGTAAATTGACTTTAATGAAACCTATTTATTGCTTCACTTCCATGGAACATTCTTTAACATACAGTATTATTTTATTAGTATTTAATTGGGCACAACAAGGGGAAAAAAGTAGTTCATTCAGTTTTAATTAATGCTTTAAGAGGGAATCGGTGCCATCGGTCACATGACTCATATTTCAATGACTTAATATTACATTTATTCTCATTACAGCCATACATAAAAATCTTTCTTTCTTTCTTTCTTTGGAATATTGTGTACATAACTAGCATTAAAGTGACATTTAACTGTTCAAATGTCAATGAGTCATGCAGAGACTTCTGCAAACGTCTATAAATTATAATGGGATTTATATGTTACTTATAAAACAATAATTTTAACAATACATAGCTATAAAATTATGCATTGTAAGGCAATATTTTATCATCTTAAATATGTTTTAACTGTATTTCACAGTTTACCCAATTTACTAGCATTTACTGCAGCATTTTCACTTTGGTTTGATGTCACAATTACTGACATTTTTCCAGTCCTTGTGTATTATTTTTTGTTACTATGTTACTATGACAAGAATGGATGTTTAATCTGTCTAATTTTACTCTTTTTCTTGAAGCATCCTCACACTCTTTGCGTGTGTGTGCTCATAAAGAGAACACTAATGATTTTTGCTCCTTGTCCCCATGCACTTCCCAAACCCTGATCCCAGAGCAATAATGAGCTGCTGTGTGTCTTTAGGGGGAAGGGATCCTGTTCCTGTTATTGTTAACTATGGTCGTCCCCATTGAACCCTTTAGCTCAGTCCATATCAGTTATGTTTTTGAGGTCTGGTCTCCAAAAAATGTTTCTGAGGCTCTGATTCTGAATAGATCGTTCGTTAAAGGCGACACATTTAAAGGTTGCGGATTGTCGTGGGATTTCCACCAAACTGTCAGCGGGCCGCCCCTATGTCAAGAGTGGTGTCACAGGGGACTTATGAAAATAGATCTAATCTCATATTTCAAATCAGCGGTGTGCAGAAATGCCCCAGTTCAAAACAGAGATCTGTGTGGCATATGATTTCCTCCACAATTAGAGCAGTGTTGTAGATTATCGGAGTTTGACTAATGGGAAATCCTCACATGGGAATGTCGCCATTGAACACATGAGAGAACAGAGCATCTGCTAAACAACACTCACGTTGCAATCACATGCATGTGATCTGTTGTGAGTAAGTGAGTTTTTGACAGGCTGCAGGGTATCACCACTTACACATGTGCCGTATCGTCCCGTGGGAAGTGGGCGGTCATGTGCTCTAGAGGAAAAGGCCTTCAGTTGGGATTCAAAGGAATCGGAGAAAGGCCAGTAGGTTTACAAAAGACCTGCGGGCTATAGTATTCATAGCGTCTCCCTCATCAATTTTCCATTTCCCTCATGCTTAACCTTTGCTAAATAAGCCATGTGATGTGTGCACTCGTACATGTGAGCTTGTGTGCGTAAGTGTGTATGAAAGCATAGGTGGATTTAAAAAGTTTGCATTCGCATTACAGTCTAAATATATCATGACATACAGTCCGTTTATTCATCATAAAATAGGCTTTGCTCCAATACTTGCCTGTGTAAATGGCATTTCAAGGCTTCTTAGACACACTACTGATGCAAAAGACTGATCAAGTATGGCAAAAATTATTTACTTAATTAGTATTTATTAGTATGTCTGGTTTTCCAGTGAAAAATTAGCTTAAGGTATCATGTAAGATTTTACAATGAATTTAGTTTTTATTTTAAATGTAGTTTAACTAAAAAGTTAATAATAAGATAAAGTTCTCAAACTTGAATAATTGTTTATTATAGCCAAAAGACAAAAATACTATTTATATAGTAAAACTTTATTTTACTTTTAAACTGCCAGTAGGTAGTGGTAAATGTCTTAATGATTAAGTCATAGAGTCATTTATTCATTCATTTGATTCATTCAAACGACTGATTCATTCAGAATGCACACATGCCTGCCATTGAATCATTGGTTCACCTGATTTGTTCAGAACGTGGATTCATTCAGAAACGAATCACCGCTTTGTGTTGTTCTGAGACACACCAGTTCTGATGTGGCTTTATAGGTAATATTTTCTTTGGCAAAATTGAGCAAAACAGACAATATTGTAGCCTATCAAAAATATAACCTTCCTTCTCTTACTACTGTCACTATCATTGTAACATATGCGACAAACCTCATACAGTGGCAGTTTGGCCCATTTTCATAAATTTTTAAGGACCGGTACTGCATTTTTATAGATTCATGACACAGTGAGTGGTGTCAACCTCTACTCATGTTGTCAAAAAAAAAAAATAACCTTATGAATGTAAGATGACGTGCGGTCTGGGACAGGCGGGTGGTAATTGGCGTTAAAATATTGTATCTGTAATCTTTTCCGTAACAATAGTCATTATGAAGCTAAAATTCAACAACCCTAATATTTATATTAGATTATAATATATATAATATATATATATATATATATAGATCTATAAGATATCGTATATAATCTCATGGCCAAAGTATTTTGGCATTGACATATTTTATTTAGTTTGGCAAGTTTGCTGCTTTCATTATGTGTATATTATTTTTTCCAGTTTCATGTATACTGAAAACAAGATAAGCATATATAAGTGTTTAATGGCTTTCATAGGCAAAGAAATATATTGAGTCAATATTTACAGTGTTGACCCTTGTTCGTCATAACCTCTGCAATTCGCTCTGGCATGCTGGATATTAGCTTCTGGGCCAAATTCTGACTGATGGCGATCCATGCTTGCCTTATTAGCTCTCGGAGTTGATAAAAAATTTGTGGACTTTTGCTTGTCCACTCGCCTTTTGAGGACTGACCACATGTTCTCTGACACACGGTATCCAACTTTTCATGTAATGATCTTTGAGCAACTTCTTTATCACTCTTGCTTTGTGACATGGCGCTCCATCATGCTGGAAAATTTACGGATCATCACCAAATTGCTCATGGGTCGTTGGAAGAAGTCGCTCTTGCAGGCCGTTTTGATACCATTCTTTATTCATGGCATTGTTTTTGGGCAGAATTATGAGAGAGCCCACTCCCTAGTTGATAAAGCAACCCCACACATGGAGGTCGTCAGAGATGCTTCAACTGTTGGGCACACCCAGAACCATGTAGGCGGTCCCCTTTCCTTCTCGCGCAACACTCGATTTTCCAGATGTCCTCCAAGCAGTCAGAAGGGAACATTCACAGGATGAACAGTGCAAGACGTCGCACAGTCTGTCTGCTGTCCAATCCTTGTCTCCTGGAGACATTCCAGTCTGTTCCTTGTATGTTTTCTCTTGGGAGAGAGTTGCTATCTTTCTGCTGACCTTCTCTGACACCAGGCCGTTGTCCAAAGTCTGGCCTCACTGTCTGCTTGCAAATGCTCTCACCCAACCTGCGGCCATTCCTAGCAAGCATCTGCACTGCTGAGACACGTTCCATAGCTTACTCCTCAGAGGAACGTGTCCGGCCTTGCTGTACACTCTGGGACTCCTGACACTTCTTCATTAAGTGAAGAAGTAAATGGCATAAAAGACATCTGAGCATCGACCAATAATCTAGAAACAATTAAATAACACCACAACCCAAACTCGTCAAAACCAAATTTATGCCCTGCCAAACTTTGGCATGACTGTGTACATATATATATAGTCATTATAGAAGCCTTTTAATTTAAAATTGTATTTCACTGAAGAAATCCATGGCTTCAACTGAGGCAAAGTAAAATGACGATTATAAATAGATTACAGAATAGTGTCTGTTAATAAAGAATAACAATTTGGTCCCATTGTAAATTCTCTTTGCCACCTTGAAAAATTCTCAGTTACTTAAAGTGTAGACAGACGACCGGGAAGTAAGAAAACACACAGTCAAATGTATTCCCAATACTTCAATTTATTCATAGAAATTCAGATATTATATAGGCATATGTCGAGAGGAGTTTCACCCTCTTAACCAATGAGGATATGGATAACATACACGTAGGATCTTTGGCCAGGAACATGTGTTTATATAAAATAGCCATATGTACAGAAAAACATGGACATATTAGACTTTTGCGAAGAATGCTGAACTGCCTTCAGAGTTTCATCACGAACCTCATTCCTAGCTATCATGTCCTTATTTGGGACATTTGAACCAAGATAAGCTAATGTATACATTTAAGCATGCACACTTCGCATATAAGTAAGACATATTTAAAAAATAATATCAAGAGAGAGAGATGGATAAAGAAGGGGGGATTCAGAGAGAATGCGTTGCATATAGAAGAGTGAGAGAGAGGGAGAAAAAGGAAAGGATGGGGAATAAGAGAGAGGGGAAAAAAAGGAGGGGTGAGGCATATCTGGAACATTCTCTTAAGACAGAGAGTGTTTTCTAACAGTTACCTGCTTTATAAACAATGAATACATAAACACTCGTTGCAGAGTTCCCTAATCCTAAATGTATCATTCTCATATATAATAATATGGAATATAATGGAATATAATCATTCTTTGATACATTTCAACCCATGTGTCCTTTAACAGGTCTACTCAAAAAGTAGCAACAAGAGTATTCATGGCACAATCAATCAAAAGTCTAATAAACGGAATAATACAACATACAATGAATAGTGACGTGAGACATGTGGCCAAGTATGGTGACCCATACTCGGAATTAGTGCTCTGCATTTACCCATTCAAAGTGCACACACACAGCAGTAAACACACACAAACCGTGAACACACACAAACAACCGATCGTGGGCAGCATTTATGCGCTGCTCCCGGGAGCATTGGGAGATTCAGTGCCTTGCTCAAGGGCCCTCAAGTCGTGTTATTGAAGGTGATAGAGCGCTGTACATCACTTTCCCCCACCTACAATCCCTGCCGTACGAGACTCGAACCCACAACCTTTGGGTAACAAGTCCGACTCTCCAACCATTAGGCCACAACTACCCCGAATGAATGAATGAACTGAAATGATGAAAGGGACTAATAAATCACTCCATAGGGATTAACGCATTCACTAGCGTTTTCTGTTCTGCACCCCTTTGAGCCAACCAAGCACATCATTTGAATTGTTTCTTGCATCTCTTGCTTGTATCTCTTGTGCAATTCTAGTCATATTCATTAATCCTTCATCTATCAAATGGCCATCAGCATCATTATCTGGAATATAAGTGCAACATGCAGTGCCCACGATAACACACACTCCGCCCTTCTAGGCTGTCAGTTGGTCTAGAACCAATATATTTTGTAGAGCAGTCAGTCGCAAACCTCTGAGTTCTTCCTTTACAGCTTCTAAGGTATTTCGCGTATTATTCATAAATAGAAGTAGCTCATAACGAATAAAATATGTTTCAATTTGAAGATGGGCCACACCAACCTATGGGAAAATAGATTCAAAAAACTTTTCATACCATTCCATATCGATGTTCCCACGTTACTGGAGTGTCTCCTTGATACGTAAGAACTTTATTCGTCAGCAAGAGAACGCTTCTTTCTGTGTCCCCTTATTCTCTTGATGATGAAGTCCGAACACCCATCTAATTGTTCTTCGAAACTTACTAAGCAACATCTCACCACGCCGCCACTGGAGAGAATATACACTAATGTCCACAGAGCCCAACCAGTCTCGAAAGCTCTGTTCCCCTCTATTTGGGACATACAGTCGGCACCTGGATCTCCTCCATTAGACCAGACAATCACCTTTTTTCTCTATATTTTTGCATTCCTCCCCATGAAGCACCACGTCGTTATGGGCATTGATCCCTGTTGCATTCCTCTAGTTTACTTCTCCTGCTTCAAAAGCAAAATGACAGCATGGTTCATAATTTTCATCTGGCATAGTGATAACTCGATCACAGCTTCTAAGGTATTTCACCCAACTTCTGTTCTCCTTCTATTCTTTCTACACAAAATAATGAGTCGAAAGAGATGCGGACACATCTGGCTTGCAAGCCGTCGAATTATGAATCCTGGCTAGGCAGTCATGATCGCTGTTCTCAAATTCACCCTGCAATAACAACTTATGCAAACATAAGGTTGGGCCATGAACTACGGAAGTTGATTTCAATGTTAAATTAGCAGTAGCTAAAAATATTGCTTCATAGCCAGAACGTCGTTAAGCAGTCATATGCTGCGTAGAAATGTTGTATAATAGCTCCTACCTGATGAGAGGTGTGCACTATGAGTGGATGTGACAACACTATACGTTCTGCTTCCTGCACCATGATCGCCGCTGCAGCCGCTGCGCGCAGACAGGCTGGAAGCCCTTTAGCCACAGAGTCTAAGGTTTTAGACAAATATGCTACTGGGCGATAAATGCCCCCGTGCTCCTGGGCCAGGATTGCGGCGGCTGTTCCCCCACCTTCGTGCACGTACAAATGAAAGTCGGTAGGCCAAGAGCAGGTGGCCTTGTCAAGGATGCTTTTAAATGTCTGAATGCGTGTTCCATTTCTGCTGTCTATGCAATGTCATCAGAGTCCTGCACGTTTGGCTGCTCTCAAGATTTTGTCATACGTGGAACAGTTCGGCACCCACGCTCTGCCCATGAAGCAGGTTCACCAAGCCCAGGAAGCTTTGCATTATCTTCTTCGTGGAGGGCCGTTTGTACGTATCAATGGCTTTGATACGATCAGCAGACAGTTTTATTGTACCTTGCGACAATTCATGTCCGAGGTAATCCACCCTCCTCTGAACCCATTGAAACTTTTCTCTTGATGCCTTGAACCCAGCTTCCTCCAGGATGTTGCAGACGATGCTGGAGGCAGCAACACACTGGTCCGCAGAGGCACCAGTAACGAGGATGTCGTCCGCGTATTGTAGTAGACAGGTATCAGGAGGGAGCTGAGCATGCGCTAATGTTGCGTGCACTACGGCGGCGAACACAGCCGGAGAATCTCAGGCCCTGAGGCAGTCTAGACCAGCTAAGTTGAGCATGGTCAAAGGTGAAGGCGAACAGCGGCTGCGAGACAGGATCTACAGGAATGGAAAAGAATGCAGAGCATAGATCAATAACTGTGAAATAGGCATGTGAACTAGGAATAGAATTAAGTATTGTGTGCACATCAGGTACAATAGGAGCCAATGGTTTAATTATGTCATTAATCTTTCTAAGATCCTGTGTCAATCGCCAGGAACCATTCGCTTTTCTTATTGGATTGATCGGTGTATTGTAGGGTGAGTGAGTCTTGATCAGAATGCCTTGTGCCAGCAAATTTTCTATAATAGGCCGAATCCCATCGATTTTTTCTTTGGAGATATTGTTTACAATAAACTGGTGTGTGTCTGGTCAGAGTAGCCGCATAAGGGCGGACATCTATGAGGCCCGCATCATCCTTATGCTCCGCCCACAAGCGAGGGTTGACATCCCCTTTTTCCGGTAAGGCTGCAGTTGCAACCTCAGCCTCAGTGGTCGCACTTCCTGTCTCAACAGTCAGAGAATAGACAGAAGGAAACATGAGTTGCAGAGAATTATTCTGAAATGTAATATGAGCACCCAATTTATGCAGCAAATCTCTACCTAAAAGGCAAAATGGAGCATCAGGTATTATTGCAAATGCGTGCATCTTAAACAAAGGATTGTCTTTAGAAGTTACCGATAAAGTTGGTGTCATTTCACAACGTACAGGGACACCTAAAATTCCCACTGCTTTTTCCTGCAAGCGTTAGCGAATTGTCCCGCAATGCCACAATAATAACATACTTTCATCCCTGTTTTGACAACAGTATTAATCAGCATCATTGCTGTAGGTTTCCCTCGGGAGGCTTCAAAAGCCCCCGCGGTGGAAAGCTCACGCAGTCTCCGAGACAAAGCGTCAACAGAAGTATCTGTTATATTCGAAGTTGTCAAACGAACCAATTGTGCGATTTCTGTTTGCATGTTATTCAAAAACGTATTGACAAACAAAGGAGAATGTTGATCTAATGGAATGGCAGATTCTTCAGTCCAAGCATGCTTAAATCGATTGAAAAATGCAACAGGATTTTCGCCCGCTTTCTGTTTCGTGTTTGCAGCATGCGACAAATCTTGCTTAGCTGAAGACAATTTCACCAGAAAAGCAGTCAATTGTCTGAAAAATTCTTTTAGCTTTTCCACATCAGCCCAAATCCACGCATCATCTTCATCGTCCTCCGAATCAACTATTTGCAACGTTCGGAAAGATTTTGGTTGTGACAGATCTAATGGTTTATCACTTTTTGATAAAGCACCGTGGCGAGATGGCGGCGCATCCCGTTTAGGACTCAAAACATCAATCTCTGCAATCAATTCTTCCTCTGTAATTTCTGGCGGCAGTGTTTTAGTCAAAATGAAGCGATAATCACACCCAGTCAATTGACTGTACGCGGTTAAACGCTTCAATACAGACACATATTGATGCGGACACCGTAAAGGATCTGGCAAATCTTTAGCAATCGCGACAGCATCCGACATTGCCAGCGGGATTATTTTAAACCCGTCTGTAATCTGCACAAATGGGTATAAATCAGCTGCACTAGGTAGTTGCGGGTACAGACGATTAGTAGTTAATTTTTCTTGTTCAGGCTTTGTAACAGTATCATACAGAGGCGCCAGGCGGGATAGTCAACAGGACATTGAAAAACGATTTTTTATCGCAGTCTTTTAACCTTTCTGCCCATTTATCCACTGAGTTTTTATTTTTTCCAACGTAGATTGACTGTTTCCCTTGCACCATCGTACACCAAGACGATCACCCCAGCCGTCCATGACCCTCAATTTGGCTGCCTTCTATCTTAAGCTTGAACGAGCCAATCACGAGGAAACTGATCTATTGGTCCTTTGGCCTTCTGACCAACCAGCCAAATTACTCAAATAAGGTTCAGTATTAAACCCTTTATTATTCCTGTACATCCAATCCCTTTGCAACTCGCCAAGAATAGGTTTGGAGATCACCTGCCCCATCGGAGATCAAAGATGTCTAGTCAATTTTAGTGCACTTTTCACAATTTATAGAATGTCCAAACAAAACACAAAATAGAGACCGCGGTCTTATTAACTTTTTGATATTTTGGCCAAAAGAAGGCTTTCAATTCTGTATTATTCATGAAATTACTTAAGAGACTGAGAACCTTCACGGTAAGAGTGAGCAATTATAATCTTTCACTACTACTCTATTTTCTTAAATAGATAGTTTATAAGAAAGCTCTCACTCTTTCGTCCACTATAAAATGTGAGGAACACAAGATTGATCCACTATGACACAACAAATTGCAAACTGAAGCATAAATTAAATTTCCTCTTACGACAGGAGAAAAATAAAAGGTTGCTTACCTGTCCTTTTTGAGAAATTCCCCGTTAGGAGGACCCTCATTTTTGTTAATAAAGAAATACCAATTTTTGGTCCCTCTTTACAATTCTCTTGCACCTTGAAGAATTCTCATCTTCCGTAAAGTTAGATATGACGGCCGGGAAGGTAAAACCCACACTCCAAAATTCTTCCCCAATACGTCAATTTATTCCTAGAAAATACTGAGGATTTATAGGCCTATTTCGAGGGGAGATGTCACCCTCTACCAAGGTAGAATGATCCTACACATAGGATCGTTGGCCCAGAACATGTTTATAATAAAATAGGCCACATGTACAGAAACATGACAATTAGATAGACTTGTGCTGAAGAATCTTAACTGTCCTTCAGAGTTTCATCCCCAAACCTCATTCCTAGCTATCATCCTGTATGTGGGACATTTGAACCAAAAGCTAATGTATACATTTAGCATTCATACCTCGCATAGATACGATGATATTTAAACACAATCAAGGAAAATGGATACCGAAGGGGGGTATTCAGAGAGAATGCGTGTATCTAGAAGAGTGAAGAGAGAGGATCAATAGGAAAATGGACGGAAGGAGAGGTGGAAAAAAAAAGGAGGGGTGAGGCATATCTGGAACATTCTCTTAACAAGACAAAGATTGTTTTCTAACAGTGTCCATAAAAATAATCAAAGCAAAAATGGACTGTTTAACCAATAATTTTGTATCATGGTAATAGTTTAGCAACATGCTAATGCTAAACTCCATTGAAATCCAGAGTCTTCTGTGTGCTTTGCATGGAGTTCTATATTGGTGTGCTTTATGGAGTTGTTTTTTTATGTAGAGCACTTCAAATCAGTAATTTATGAGGTTCCATTTCAGTTAGTATGCTGTCTTAAAAGGTTGCTGCCTATGTAGGCAGTACACGGCAAGTCAGCTCATTGGAATTCGGCTTAGAAATTTAGCCTGTGGTCATAATATATCTGAGATTTGTTCATTAGGTTTGATTTTCTCTCTCATCTTGTTTCTACATTAGTCACTCACTATTGCACAACCAAGGAAGCGACATCAATTTGACAACTGTCCCCTCAGTGTCATTGCCCTGTGACCTACTCTAGCTCTCTTTCTCTCACTTAACACCTGTTCATCTTCCCATGATCCTTTGCTCTTCTTCACCTTTTGGTGTCTGACACACTTCCACCTGCTTGGGCCTGTCATACTCAATAAAACAATACAGATTTGTTAGCCCACACCTGCACCGCTCCACCTGTTCAGAGTCCACCATGACTAAACCTCACTGACTTATCAGTTTCACAACTGTCATGACCATGAAGTCAGGGGCACCAATGCCTTTGTACACGTCTATAAAGGTCTGTTTTGCCTTGTCCCCCCGCCCCCCCCCCCCCCCCCCTAATTTGGGGAGCATACTCATCTAACCCAGATCATCAGCAGGATTGGCCAGTTCAGGTTGGGAGAGCCGGGCATCCGTCATCAGCCATGTCATTAATCCTAATTAGATTGCAGTTGATAGTGTGGCACTAGACCTGGAGTCCGTTATATTGAGCAGGAAATTTACAGCATGTCTGATCGCAGGTGTAATGCATAGTAGCAGCTGGATGAAGCGGGACTGTTTAATGCATTAACGCTCATCAGGGAGGGGCGACGAGGGGTAATTATCATTGACAGCAGCTCCTTGTGTTGTTATGGGCAATGGGAATGAGGAAAGGAGATAATTGTATAATAAAGATATAATTTCTAATACGAGTGTCAAGAGAGTTATAGATTCAAACCCCAAAGAAGGGTTTTTAACCCATAAATGAAAATGATGTCATTATTTTTCACCTTCAATTTGTTAAATCTACATGACTGACTTTTCTCTATGGAAAAAAAGGAGATTGTGGAATATTCAGGCTTGTCTTTTACATTTAATTTAAAATGACATGGAGTGATGTTGTTCATCTTGTAAAGTAAAATGACAGAAAATAGCTTAAAAGTTTAAATCACATTAATGGTCATTTTAAAGTATTGTAATATGGAAATGAGCGGCACAAATTTCACTTCCAGAGAGTCATATGGGTTTGAAACAACATAAGGGTGAGTAAATGATAAACTAAATTTCTTATATTAGACGTATCGAACTCTTAAAATTGTTTTTGATAATTGACCAAGCTAACACAAAAAAATGTCATTAAAAATGTAAAATGAATGTTCCCTCGGCAACTAACTGAAATAAAATCTAAGTTGAAGTACTAAAATGACCAAAACTAAATAAAAGTTAAGCTAACGAAGATACATGTATATTTAGTGTAAAGTGTATATATAATAGATATCTATATATAATTATATCTATATATATATATATCTCAATAATATATATATATATAATATCTATATTATATATTTCTGTGTAAAGTTTTTATATATATATAAGATATCTCGATATATATAAGTTAAAATGTAAAAGACAAAAATTACTAAAATACAAATATCCAAATCAATGCAATTTCCATGCTTTTCCAGCTTAATTATAATAATCAATAATTAATATAATTAACTGTTTGTAATCAAAAAACAAAGGCGCTCTAAAAATGTGCTTTTTGAGATATTTATTAAGTCATAAACAAGGATAATATGTCATCTGCATTTATGACTTGATAAATATCTCAAAGGGTGCAGACCTTCTCTGTTTTGTTTTTTAAACTTTCAGCTAAAATTAGATTTAAATAAAATTAAATCTGAAAATATAAAAATAAATATCAATTCAAAATATTAACAAAAACTGAAATAGTATATAAATAATACTAACATAACACTTCACAGTATTATACCACAAAAAACACAGAACAATAATTTTTTTGGACACTACCATGATGGTAATTTGATTATATTGTTTGAAATTGTTTTGTACAGTACAGTGTAAATTTCTCAATTTGTCCATCTTTTCAGTACCAAAACCATTTCAAAACGGAGATCAAAACGAAACACTGCTTTCAGTATGAATAAGATGCACAGCGAGAGCTTCAAAAACGCTTATCACAATAAATTATGCCTCATTACATGGTCGTGCATTTTATGTTTCATCCTTTTCAACAGGTCCCGATATTTACATTCGGGTCTCCTTGCACAGCTGTAATTGTTTTGGCAGCTGTGTTCTGTGATTTCAGGATCAGAGACTACGGTGAATCCAAAGTGCCATGCTGGGAGATCAGGCGGACCGCGGCTAATGAGAAACACTGGTCACGTGATCCGCAGGGATGGCTCATGCTGCACCGGAGACACCCAGGCAGGTGTTGGGAGTCACGTTGCTATGGAAACTGAGAGATGACACCTTCAGAGGTCTGTCAGTGCAGGATTAGCCTCATGCGGGTGCTAACAAACCTTTGGTTTGAGTACAGCGTCTCGACACAAATTAGACTGGAATGATCTGGCCCGCCTTGCCGCCAACAAAGCAGGAGAACATGCAGATGTTTACATTCCAGGCATTTGATTACATCTCATCTGAATATTTTCACTATCAGTACAAGGTGACACTGAAGTTCATGGTAATGGCACTCTTATAGCTGGTTGCAGCAGGGCTGCCTTGTATAAATTTAAATATAGTAGGGCTGTCAGTTTAACACTTTTAATTAATTAATTATTTATGGAAAAATAAGGCAATTAAAATATTTGAACACAGTTAATGCGCCCGCCCCAGACCTGTACGTCATCTTACATTCCATTCAGTTGACTGTTGACAAACATGATGCAGGGCAATAACTATGTAGTCCATACATGCAATTATGTGCCCCTGAAATTCAAGGTATTGGGCCAAAAAATGCCACTGTATGAGTTCTTGTCTCATATTTATATTGATATCACACGAACAGCATGAGCAATATCACGAGTGCTGTTTTTGTCCCGAATAGCATGAGTGCAAATGTGACTTTATACAACAGTTCAGTAAATACAGTAAGTTATATCGGTGTTTATTAATATTGTAGTTTGGGGCTCAGTTTTTACGAATCGGGTGAACCAGTGATTCAGTGGCTAATTCATAAAGAGAGTCATTTACTTGATTCCTGAATGAACGAATCGAATGAATGAATAAATCAATGACTTATTAAAATGTTTGGGATTGAGCACAGATCCAAATACTTCAGTTGTGGTGAAGATCTAACAAGATGAATCAATTCTTACAAAAGATATTCAGTCACGATCAGTGAGTGATTTTTCTTTTTCTTCTGTTCTGTGATTAACATTAATAGCACAGACAGCAGCAGGAATAGACTGCTGTCGCGTTAAGATCTAATGCATGGATCAAATATACTGTTACACATGCTTTTTTTTATTTCAAAATGTGTGTGTCTTTACAAATCCACAGTTCTTGGAAATTCAGAAAGGGTTCTAAAATGGAACCAATCCTACTGGTATTTTAAAATGTTTTTAATTAAAGTTTATTCCTTTTCTGTATTTTGGATTCCTGAGTTTTCTAAGGTTCCTTAGTAGGTTCTTAGTTCAACACATATTTAATGTTTAATTCTATAATTAGTTTGCTAAACCTCTTTGGCTTCATGCTAACATTTTAGAAGCTGCCGACACTTGCTAAGTAACAGTATACAGCATTGACGTGGACAGAGCAGTGCTCTCTAAATCAGTATTTACAAAAATAATCAGCATGTGACTCCAGCATTTCTGTGACACCCCTTCTGTAATCATCCGACCTTACAATGGAATCACAGGACGGCCGGGAGTCACATATCATTTTATCTAAGACAGAAGGTTTCACGTGTCCCTCACACCAAGTTCCCGATCATCGCATTCCAGCATCGCATTCCCCTATTCACAGGCTTGCGGTCCCTGATTTGAGTTGTTCTGGCACACAGGCCCCTTGCGCGAGAGTCTAGTGTCGGGTCTAGCGTAAGGCCCTGTTCTCTTTGGCCATATAAGGATCCTTTCAGATCTCTTGCTAGCTGTGTTATTCTTAGTCTGTGTTCAGCGTGAAATAATGACATCGCCTGGAAGACTTGCCATGAATGGAGTTGGAATCGATGTGGAAAACACTTTCCTGGTTTCCACTTTGATATCGAGGAACTGAGCAGCTGGTGCTAGTGGTGTTATTGTTATTGGAAGTCCGTTGTGTTAGTCAGAACTGCATGTTTCTGATAAATATTAATCACGGGTGTTGCTGTGACAAATCAGCCTTTAAATGAGTCACATCTAGAGGAATTACATTTATCTTTTGAGATATTCAGAAAGTTCTTTGTACTAGGAAAACAATACAGTTAGTTTTAGAGGTTAAAGTCAACATGACTTTCTATTTGCAACCTGTTTGTGACCCTGGAGCACAAAACCAGTTTTAAGTCGCTGGGGATATTTGTAGCAATAGACAAAAATACATTGTATGGGTCAAAATTATAGATTTTTCTTTTATGCCAAAAATCATTAGGATATTAAATTACCGAATCGTGTTCCATAAGATTTTTGTAATTTCCTACTTGTACTGATATTAAAATCTGTAATTTTTTATTAGTAATATGCATTGCTTAAGAATATCTTCATTTGGACAACTTTAAAGGCGATTTTCTCAATATTTAGATTTTTTTGCACCCTCAGATTCCAGATTTTCAGATAGTTGTATCTCGGCCAAATATTATCCTATCCTAACAAACCATACATCAATGGAAAGCTTATTTGATTAGCTTTCAGATGATGTATAAATCTCAATTTCTAAAAATTGACCCTTATGACTGGTTTTAGTGGTCCAGGGTCACATTTTACGTATGTATTTGATGCATTTCCAATTAAAACAGTATATTCAAGGAGAAAAATGTTGGGCCAGACTGTATGCATGGTTGCTAAAACAATGCTAAAGCTTTTATACAATAATCTGTGCAGCCAAAGTAATGTCAGAGGAAACTTTTACGAGAGGAAGAGTAGATTATTATATTCTGGTTAAAGATTACAGAGGCAAATAGTTTTCAGATTTTATAATAATATTCACTGATGAAATTTACAGTAAGAACAGGAACATGCATTAAAGTAAATAGGGTGCATTTTTATATTTTGTTGGCTTAGGGTTGTAAGCTGCAAAAGCAGCTTGTTCTGCAATGTATGTAACAATGTATGACTGTCCATTTTTAAGTACCAACAATGTCTATTCGTTGATCAGAAACTTGGCCCGTGCAGTTAAGATACGGTAATGAGAAGAATGATATTATTACTGTTTGTCTGAGGAATCACATTAGAATCAAACAGCTATTTATTTATTCATTTATTTTTAAGGTCGTTGATCATTTTAACATGCTTTTTTTTACTAATTATGCGGCACGTTTCAGTTTAGATTATTTTATGAATCAGTCTCAGTGTAATGGAGGTTTTGCAAAAACGTTGGTAGTGAATAATGCACCTGACAGAAAACATGCTAAACAACCAAAGTTCTGTTAATTTCACATGTAAATTGGCCATTTCATAACAAAAAGTTTTTTTATTTTATTATTACGCCTGATAGTTTTATATATATATTCACTACCCCTCAAAAGTGTAGGGTTTTGAAGTCTTTCATGCTCATCAAAGCTGCATTTATTTGATCAAACATACATTTAAGACAGTAAAGCTTGTAAATATTGTGCATTAAAATCATTTACTTATTTTTTTAAAAAGTAATTTATTCCTGTGATGCAAAGCTGAATTTTCAGCATCATTACGCCAGTCTTCAGTGTCACATGATTCTTCAGAAATCTTTCTAAAATGCTGATTTGCTGCTCAAGAAGCATTTATTAATATTATTATTATCAATGTTGAAAATAGATGTGCTGCTTAATAATTTTGTAGAAACTGACGTATTGTTTTAGGATTTTTTTGTTGAATTGAAAGCATTTATTTGACATACAAATCTTTTGTAACATCTTTACTGTCAACTTTAGCATCGGCTTGCCATCATTTCTTTAGAAGATGGGGTTTTGGAGAGAAGCTGTGTGGTTTTTGTTTGCAAAATGTTAAAATTAATTACAATAAATTGCTTACAGCACCTTTAATATTGTTTGAGCAATATTAAATGTTTGTTTAGGCTAAGGTTAACAGGGAAGATAGCTAGAGATGTGCATGCTGATTTATTCCCAGGTTTCCTATACATTTTTGTGTGTAGGAGTGACACACGAATTGGACACTAGCTGTCTCGGCGATTATAAGGGATTCCAAACATTTGCCCACTTCATCTTAACTGCTATTCATTTGTGAGACAATTACCATGCCTTATTCTCACCTCTTTAACACGCTGAACATCAGTCACATCTGTTTGGAATAAACTCTGCGATCCACTTTAGCATCGCAGACATAATGTTAGCTGTGTAATGGTGTTTGCTTTAGACCAGCATGGATCATGTATAATTGAAGAATCCTTTTTCTCTACCTAATTGCCCCCCATTCTTTCCTTGCCCATTTCCCTGTCCCCTCCCCCACCAAATGTCATTGCCAGCGCTACTGCTGATATCACAGGACAGGACGGTGTGATTGACAGTCCCACTTCAACCCAGCTCGCCATGGCAACACCTCCTGTCGCATTTGAATAATGCGTGTTCGATACGTTGGGATTAACAGCCCTAAATGTCATTCAGCATTTAAGTCTGCACGAATTCCCTGCGTTTGACAGCCGTCGCTGCTGGTGCTTTTCCACCAGGGCTGGTCGTCTTACGTACAACTAGCATGGTCAAGTGTGAAATAGATGTGCTATATGAACCCATCACCCCTCCAAACACGCTTGCACCGCTCCTCTGAATGTGTTCCCTGGCAGCTGTCATTAAGGTCTCCCTCTAAAGTGGACAATGCTGAGTAAGAGCGCAGTGGGCTGTAACACTAGCTAGTGCTCGCGGCTAACAGCTGTCGGTGCCCAGGTTGCCTTACACGCAAACATAACTATACATAACTGGGTCTATCGAATCACTCTGCTATTTTTAATGCAGTGGGAACCTCATACAGAATACAGAAAAGTGCTGCAAACTCACAACACAACCAAATACAGAAACGCGCTGCAAATACTCACAACACACCCAAATACAGAAAAACGCGCCTCAAATACAGAAAAGTTCTGCAAATACTCACAACACAACCAAATACAGAAAGGTGCAAATACAGAAACTATACAAATACTTGTGAGTATTTGCAGCGTGTTTCTGTATTTTGAGTATTTGCAGCACATGTGTTGTCAAACTGTTGAAGATATTTTCTTAATTTGCTGGTGCTTTTTCTGTGTTTTCTTAAGTTGCAGCATGTTGAATGTGCAAAAGAGCAAAACAAAACAAAGATAAGTAATAATATAAATTTAAAAATCATTCTTGTCCTTTAATATTTGTTTATTTATTCATTTGTTTAAATTATTTGATTTTTGTCAAGTGCCTAAAAAACCCATTGTCCCCTACATCTGTTTATTCATTTATTTATTTGTTTGTTTGCTTGATTGGTTTTGTGAAGTGTCTTAAAAATCTTTGTGCCCTTAATCCGGTACTCTATTATTTATTCCTTTATATATTTACTTTTTGTTTATTTCTTCCTTTCTTTCTTCACTCTTTGCTTTCTTCCTTCCTTCCTTCATCCCAAAAGGAAATTGGGTTGATTTGACAGAAAATGGCACATATCCAAGATTTGTCGTTAGTGTAGCTAGCAGCTTCTTGGCTAATATAAGATGTGAAGCGAGTGAAGCACTACGGATGTTTCATTTATGGTGGATGTGTGAGACAGAGGGCTGATTTTCATGGGTTGTGGCTGTGTGTGGGAGGAGGGGAAACCCACCACATGTCTTCTGCTCATGTGGGGAAGCCCACAGGACCCCTCCCCCTCCCCCTCCTGTCCACCACTGCAGCAGGCCCCACCCACTCTGCATCCAATAGCAGCCTGCATTTGAAGTGTAGACCTTGGATGGCTGCAGCTAGTAGATGTGTGTGTATGTATGGATGCGGTGTGGTGACGTGTGAAGAGAGAGATAGAAATACATACACATATGTAAGCGAAAATACACATTACAAACATGTAAGACCTCTCTGCACTGTCAGGATCTTGATCACCCTCTCTGGGTTTATTTTGAGCAGCTGTCGTTTTCAATCTTGGTCTTGGGGACCCACTGCTCTGCACATTTTGCATGTCTCCCTTATTTAACACACCTGATTTAGATAATCAGTTCGTTAGGAGAGACTCCATCTGAACAGAGTGTGTCAGATAAGAGAGACATACAACATATGCAGAGCGGTGGGTAGGGCTGGGCGATATAGCTAAAAATGTATCAACGATATAATGTTTCATATAGTTCAGTATCAATAATTATTTACATTTTTTATAACCTTTTTTAAAACAAAGAGCAATAGAATTTTTTTTTTAATTTAACCACTGTATTTTTAAATTAACCCAATTTATTGAGACAAACAACAAATATGTTTTGTTTTAACAGTCAAACACACAATAAAAATTAAACAAATATCTAATTTCTAATGTTTTATATGCAGATTAAATAGATCTTAAGGAAACTTTTGGCTTGTCTCCCAAGGCCACAGGAGGGCGCAATGAGCAAAATAATGCAGCACATTTAAATTGTCAACGCAAGGAAATAAATGTCTATAAAAAAACCTGCATTACGTCTAAATTAACTATAAATCAAACATCATTTCGTAAATTGCATAAACAATTATGAACAAAACAGCATCATGTATTTATACATTGCTTAATATCAAAGAGCCGAATCGCCCATCACGAAGATCGCATTTAAAACATATGAGACGCAGTGAAAAGGAATAAACCTCCACAAATTCGCAACGTTTTTTCTAAAAGTTTAAACTGTTTTAACTTTGCATGGCTACATCTCTTGTGAGACGCGAGTGCAGCAGTCATATTTGTCTGTCTAAAAATGCGCTGAATATGCATCTGTGTGAATGACTTGGTTTCGGTTTTCACACAATCAAGATCTTCTCCGCATTGAGCTTCTATATTTCTCTAATATTTTGATTGCATAAACGCAGCAGCGGCGCATCTCGTGGGCTAGACTAACAAAACATTATAATGCAACAACGTCACTAACATCATCATCACCGCATCTTGTGCTCCACTGATGACGCTCCCTGGCGCACTCCTAACATTCAAATGCAAATGTTTATTTTAAACTCGACTAATATTCTTTATTTTTTATTCACAATCTCCTCATCACAGGCAGTCACAGCACTCAATTCAGCATGTGTTCATGTTTGTGTGTGCTGTCTGCGTCACTCATAGCACATGCCTATATCGTGCACTATATCAAACATTTTTTATATCATTATCGAAGAAGGTGTACCATCGATAAATATCGATACCGTTTTATCGCCCAGGCCTAGTGGTGGGTCCCCAGGACCAGGATTGAAAACCACTAGTCTATACATTATCTCACTTATTGGGATGGATATATGGATACCAGATATAAGATATATATCTATATATTTCAGATGCAACTGGACAAGTGTAAATGCATCTGGTTGTTGAACAACATATTTTTAATTTGCTACTGCAACACGCATTTCCACAGATACGATCCGCCATAGATTAATGTATCTCTTCAGCAAGCAATCTGCCACAAATAAGCTGAAAGATCGGCGTTGCATACAGGGGCTCAAAACTCATTCATCATCATTATAAGAAGTGAGATTAGTGATGACATGCTTTCTCCCCTATTAGAGCAGGAATTGAAGATTGCATTTTGAGGAGACACATTTATATGGACAGTTGTAAATGGAACAGTTTTAACAAATCAGATAGCTATCTGATCAGTAAAAACGCGTGCAGTGACAAGTGCATGTGCCTGGTTACAGAACAATTTCATTGCCTCATTAGTGAAGTGCAGATGTGTAAGCAATGGCTCGAAAGCACCACCATAACAAGAATAGCAAGCACAGTGAATGAGAGACTTGCAAGATTTGCAAGACTTGCAGGTCATTACTTTTACAAATAATTGCAAACGTTTTAATAATATTTTGATGCAAATATTTAATTTGATCAAATTATTTCAATAGAAATAATTGAAATATTTTTCTTTTAAATGTATCATTACTGTGAATTTACATTGCCTAACGCACATATATTTTGACAAATTATATTTTTGTCCTGTTCATTGATATTGTAATCACTATATCAATCCCTGCAGTTTTGAAAGTGAATACCACATGTAGAATTCAAATTTAAAGTAATTAATGAAGAATTTAAACGTTAAAATTGTATTTAAAAATCTGGATCTGACTGGGTGGGCAAGCTGTCAACCCTGATATGAAAACAACTCATAATTCCCAATAGCCCAATTATGGATCCACAACGTAAACTTCCCATATTCTTGCCAAAATTTGCATCACCTAATTACAAGCAAAAGCACATTAAAACGTTTTATTTATTCATTGGTTTGATTTCTAGTAAATGTGTAAAATGATAAACTGTTTACCTTAATATGTAATGCAAGTCTCCTTGGATAAAAGCATCTGGCAATTTTGATTTGGTTGTTTGGTGTGTGTATATGCCTGCTTTGAAGGTTCATTGTGGTGAAGATATTCCTAACAT
Organism: Sinocyclocheilus anophthalmus; assembly: GCA_018155175.1. Taxonomy (NCBI): domain Eukaryota; kingdom Metazoa; phylum Chordata; class Actinopteri; order Cypriniformes; family Cyprinidae; genus Sinocyclocheilus; species Sinocyclocheilus anophthalmus. The sequence goes on from JADLZN010007826.1 coordinate 45,956, forward strand.
AAAAAATATTTTGCAACACATTTTAACTTCTGTAATGTGAAAACTGCTAGAACTTGCGTAGATTTTAATTTAACCTATCAATAATTAACATTTCTTTGCCCGCATAGCCTTATTTTCATCAGAAAGTTATTACATTAAGATTCAGAAAACAAAAATGCATGCACTTAAACATGCATAAGCACAACAATATTTATTAGTATGTAAATTGTTATGTTAATTTTTTGTTTCGTACAGAATCAACTTAAAAAATTAATTCACTGCAGCATGAAGAAGGTAGGCTATATCCAGCTTCAGGTCAAAGGTCATGGGGATAATTAATGACCCAGAGGGCTTCAGAGTCAGAATGTGTCATAGAGTGTGAGCATGAAGCTGGTGTGGGGTGTTTCTATTCCAAGAAGCGGGGCAGGGGGTTGTACGGTGGCCGAGAAGTGCAAAGCAAATCACAATTCTGAAAACAAAATAACAAATTACAAACGCAAATGCAAGTCTAAAAAACAAAATAACAATTCAGAAAGCACAACAACAATTCAGAAAACATTATAACAAGTCAGAAAACACAATGACAAATTCGAAAACAAAATAACAAGTCAGAAAGCACAATGACAAATCAGACAAACCGGAAGAGGTATGTATAGTTTGACACAGCGGCATTGGTTTGGGATTACTCACCAATGACTGGACTTCGGACATGTCAATCAAAAAATACGGAGTGTCTATTTACATTTAGTTAAAGTGGCGTAAAACATCAGTCCAGTCGCCCAGACGGCTAGTGCTAGTCGTTGGCATTTTGGGTTTGATCCTGCCTTTTGCCGAACTTTTTTTTTTTCCTCCCTTTTCAAATCTCGTATCACTTCGTAAAGGCATTTATTTTCAATAAAAATTAAGGAAATAATCAAAAAGTTGAAAATAAAGTATCGGGTAGGGTTAGGGTAGGTGTAGGGAGGGCTTTATTGTACCAATAAGGTGGCATCCATTTAATAATTAAAATGATAATTTACACTCAATACGTTATTATTGCATACTGTTTTATAAAGTACTACAATAATGAAGTGCAGATAATTGCCAGTATACTTGATAGTAGTATACTTGATAGTAGAAATCCTGCTATTTTAAATTATTCCTGCAAATAGGTATTTTCACTTAGTGTAAATAGAATATTGCTAAAAAATACTGCTATTTTCAATTAGTGTAAATAGAATCCATTACTAATACGAGATTTGAAAAGGGAGAAAAAAAAAGTTCGGCAAAAGGTGGGATCGAACCCGGGTCGATCGCTTCAAAAAGCCAAAGACACCCGCTTATCCATCTGCGCCACTGGAGCTGCTGATTTATAGCCACTTTTAACTAAATGTAAATAGACACCCCGTATTTTTTATTCCATAGTAAGGGCAATTCATACAATACATTTAAACTGAACTACTATCTCCGAACTTTCTACCAGGACTCTGCTGTTCTTCGGCTGGTTCTTCCCTGTATAAGTTGATTGACAGATGTCTCGTCCAGTCAGCGGTGAGTAATCCCAAACCAATGCCGCTGTCTCAAACTATATCTACCTCTTCCGGCTTGTCTGATTTGTCGTTGTGTTTTCTGACTTGTTATTTTGTTTTCGAATTTGTCGTTGTGTTTTCTGACTTGTTATAATGTTTTCTGAATTGTTGTTGTGCTTTCTGAATTGTTATTTTGTTTTTTAGACTTGCATTTGTGTTTGTAATTTGTTATTTTGTTTTCAGAATTGTGATTTGCTTTGCACTTTACGGCCACCGTAGGTTTGGCATCTATCACATGTGATCTTATCAGTGATGGCAGCCAGGCCAGCAGTTCACCAAATGTGCATAATTGTCATTGGCCAGCAGTGTCATGATTCTTTAAGCTCTTATTGCTGCACAACCAGCCCTGTGTTGGACTGGTTTACTGGGGTAAATATTGAGTAGTAAGTTACAAGAGGCCATGCAGTCATGTGAGTTTACTATAGTTAAGGTTCAGTACGATCATAGATGTGGATATGTTCAGTGTTTAAGCTTCAAACACACCTCAGATTTTAGCATGAAAAGAATAGACTTATAGCTTGCATTTTATAATGTGCATTATTTATCATATAGAATTATGGTCATTCTCAAAATATGGTGGCAAACATGTCCCACTGCATGTTCTGTCATAAAACAGAAATAATTTAAGTGTTTGTTTTTTTTAATGTTTGATTTAATAAGTGCCTAGAAACATATTGGCCCCTTCATCATTTCATTATTTTGCACATTTTGTTTTCCAGGGTTAAGAATTACAAGGCCTAACCAATTAATAAATGTGTCAAAAATTATAATAAAAATAAATGAAAGGAATGCTAAGATATTTTTTTATTAATTTTTTTTATTATTTTGTCAAGAGCCTGAAAAAAAATTGTTTTGGCACTTTATTTATTTTGCAGTTGCCAATTTGTTTCTTGGGGTTGATTATTAGTGCAAGGTCTAACAAATGTTTACAAGTATTTTGATAACTTGATTTAAAAGTCAAAGTCAGAGTAAGAAGAGAGTTCAAATATGCGTGTGGTGATTTTTCCACCATGTTGAAGTAATTAATTTTCATTTAACTTACATATATTAATTAAACATATTTACTGTATGACTTTGATACATCTGATTGACTATCATAATCTAAAATATTCACTCATTGCTCAATAATATTACTCCTAATCGCTTTGGGGACTCATAAATGTATATAGAAATATTATGCGTTGCACTTTTTTATTGCCATGCACTCAGAATAAGAACATGTCCAAATATGGGCAAACGGCAATGTTGGTGTTTTGAGTCGTGGTGATGATAGTAGACTCTTCCTTCCTGATTGGCTGTCTGGATGTTCTCTCACTCTCATACACTCTCTCACGCACACATGAATCAGACTGCAGAGCATTAACCTGTATTTAGGCTGGCGTATGCGTCACACAGGAGTCTAGAACTCTCCATATTTGCGTCACAAGCTCAGCGCTGCTCAAGAGGAACTGTTTTTTTCTGTGACATAGACAGGTTTTATAATCAGTCCTTTTGCTCCACTGCAGTGCCGCCCACCCCCCTCTGCTCTGGCACAGAAATGACTAGAAGGCTGTTCTGTACCGCTGCTGTCTTCTTCCCGCTCTAGAGGAACATCACGCGCTCGTGACGGCAGCATCTTTTACGTCGTGTTCCTCTCCACGGCATCACCTTTACAAAAGACTCAAGGCTATGTGATTGTGGTTTCTCATGCACGTATTCTTTCTCGGTGTCCATTCATGCTGAGATTCTGAGTTTGTGGACGCACTTTCTCACACGTAACATACACTGCAGTGCCTTGTTATGTGGAGAGCAGCAGGGAGCGGTTGTTCACGTCAGGGAGCCGTGTTCCTGTGCTTACGTTCACGTACCGTGCCAGAGCCTGAGTTCACACATGCAAAGCTTAAGCACGACTTGCATTCGTCAGTGATCCTCCATGCCAGGGTTTTGTATTCCTCTGTCTCCTTTCCAAAAAGCAGAAAATCTTGAGGGTTCACTGCCAGTAGCTCTTTATTAGTTGCGCTTGCAGTAATTGCACTGTGGTTCTTGTTATTTCCTATTCTGTTGAACAGGGTTTCTGCAGGGTCTAAAATTGGTCATAAAAAGCCTTAATTCACCCGTCCACAAATTAAGGCCTTTAAAAGGTCTTAAATTGGACTTAAATTCATAAAGTCATGGCAGTAAATGTTGGTGCAAAAATGAATAACTTCCTCTGTGTTTTTGTATTGTTTTGTTTTCCAATACAAATATCTGAACATCCTTAAATCAATACATTTACTTGAGATGCAAAATACAGAGTTCTGGCATGAAACTCTGATGGTGCAGTCTGATAGGTCTAACTCAATCTGACGTAATGACATCATTATCACATGGCACAGCTGATTGATTCTCTCCTATATTGGTAGCCAATGAGCTCGCTGCTCAGCATTCAAATATATGACTAGAGCTTGCCGTAGCAGTGCAGCTTGCTTCAGAAACCCTCCACCTTCCCTAGCTCCACCTGTATAGATCTGCTACGAGGTGATTCATGTATGCTATAGGGTTATATTTGCAGCAGCAATATTCTTACATGCTCACAGCAGCGTGTTGTGGATGTATTGGCAGTAGCAAGTCTCGGTACGGATAATTGTCAAACATCAGTGTCAAAGTCCCATTTTTATTATTACACTTATAATTTAAAATAGTGGTAAATAAAATGAAACTTTTATGAACATTATAAACACTATAAACACGGCATTTTAGGGGGTGTTTACACAACACCATTTTCAACTAAAAACAGAACTTTTTATGTTTTATTTTTTCATTTACGTGACAATGGCATTTAGAGGAGCTGAAAATGCAAACTTTCGAAAACGGTTTTCAAAGTGCAAGTTATCATCGCTGTGCAAACTACAAATCCAATGTAATGTAATCCAATGCAAAAACGTACCCGTCTCATTCGGCACAAATCCAAATGTGTGTTTGACGTTAATTGGATTATATGCGTCTCTTTTGAAAAGTTGCAGCATATTTTAGATCATTTAAAAAAAACGTATATTCTGGAAAATATCATACTTTTGGAAAAAACTATGATTACCATGGTAAAATAGTGGAGAAAAATAATGAAAAGCCTCATCAGTGGGCTACATCACCTCAATTCCCAATCTGGGTCAGGACTCACATGTTAAAAAACCCTGACCTACTTGGCTATATGTAAAATCTCAGTGCATTTATTTCTATATTGTGACTTTGTGGCACCAAACAGGATGTTTGGATCAGACCTTGTGGCCTGACTCGTGGCCTCTGAGCTCTCACATGGCAGGTAGTGTGTTCAGCATGTTCTGGAGAGATATCGATTAGCTTTAGCAATCCTCTGAGGACGTGTGTGTGCACATGTGTGCGTGTGAACGAGAGAGGGCCAGAGAGGTTACTTAGTTTTAATAGCACACAGGAAGCTGAGTGGCCACTTGCTCGGCTCCCTCATGACTGTGGTTGTGGTGGATGGATGCTGTGGAGGCCCGTTCTGTGAGGATGAGGGATACTTGAAGCCAGCTGGAGGCTGTGGGGGAGGACAGGAAGTGTGATTGTGTTTAGAGATGACCTTAAAGTATAGACAATACTCGTGTCCTGCTCCATTACGATGGACACGGGCCTAGCATGTGTGAGGTTGTGTAGGGTATTGTGACGGTAGAAACATAAATAGCGGGGTTTGCTGTCCTACGGTTGAAAGCAAGAGATAATAGATGACAATGGTAAAGTGCAGCTATACCATGTAATCATCTTTTCAATGGGAAGTCAGTGTTCACACTGATATATGTGTCTGCTTAGCAATATTTATTGCCTGTGATGTCAAATGTAGTCTCAGTCTTTTGAGTATTGACATTAGTTGCAAAAAAGACCATACTAAAAACCAGCTACACCAGTGTGACTGTTGGCTTGAAAAGTTTATAAGGAAGTGCGTAAGAACATAAATCATGGGTTAATTTCATGTAAATATACTGACCATTCAAGTGTACTTTGCACTATTTGAAAACTGTTTAAAAATTGTCATAAATGTATGCATGTATGTGTTTGTAAACATAGACATAAAAATTACAGGAATATATTTATTTAATTATTTATTTGCTTGCTTACTTGCATAGATGCAAACTCCTCACCTTGCAGTGAAAATTCACCATTTTGAGATCAAATTAGGTCACCTACGAGATTCACCTACAGGTTGGCTGGTCGTGTTATTTTTTCCACACTACCGCTTTCAAACACTCCTGTGCGCACTCTGATTTTGAATTACAAAACCAAAATGTTCTACTTACAACGTGTTTTTGTAGCATACAGTATTGTAGCCAATCACAGGCATCTCTGTTGAAAGCAATGACCGAACAGAGGAGTTTACTGTAGGTTAGTCAGAATCCGCTCTGAACTCATTTTTGTTTGCGCAGTTCTTCAGTTCTTTAGGGAAATTTTACATGCTTGCAGATAAGCGATTTATTATGTAGTAGTGATTGATTATATCAGGAGTTCTCGTGTGAGTAAGCTCGGTTGTTGCTCTATAATGGGAGCTGTGCATTAATGGAAACTACAGCAGCAGCAAGTCTGTGTTGGCTGAATATATTTTTAAAGCACTCTTTTTGACGAGTCCTGCCTTTTTTAAGGCAATGTTTAAAAAAACGTAGTTTTTAAATTAAATCTAAAAATATTGAAAATGTTGAATTCAATTATTATACCATTAATAATTAACTTATTTAATTAGTAGTTAACTAGTTTTAGTATTTAAATAATCAACCCTTTAGGCTGTTGGTGTCTGGGCTTATTTATTTATTTATTTTTTAAATAACATGAGACTTTGTGACTTCCTGCACTTGCTATACTTTATACTTCAGTACAGTTACCTTTTAGACACAACTTGCCACCTTAGATATAAAACCTAGAAATAGCATAAAGCCGGCCAGTCAGATTGGAACTTGCCATTTTGGAGAGCACTTGTGGTTTCTGCATGTCGTTTGAATCAGATGGTGCATGGGCTTCCCATCTGAGGCCTGTGTCAGAAGTGGCATTTTTATATGAGTCTGGTTGTTTTTACAGGGTGTTTCATAGTGGATGTTCAGAATAGAAATTGTTGATTCATTTCCATTTGCTCTTTGCTTTATCAGCCTCTTATTAAACACCAGCAATTGGAAAGCAGTCATCAGTAGCAAAGGTGTTAATGAAAATGAAAAAAATCAAATATTCATTCATTGACGTTATCCAATCATAATGCTCAGTTATTCCACTCTTCCCTGTGGCCCAGTTCAATTCCTCTTTCCCCTTCACAGGGCTTCAGATCAGATGTGAAATATATTGAAATTGTGTCACTCAAAAGCACCAATGCTTTATGGGCATGTCATAAAAACCTATTAAAAATCAATTTTTATGGGCCTTTTCCAAATAGTCTTTGTGTTCCAGTCCATTAACAATATTCCATCAACCTAGAATAACACAGAGAGCCCATATTTACAGCTCATGGTTCTGAGTATTTATGTATGTGTATATTTTCCAACCATTAGTGAGAAGACTGTTGTTAAAAACACAATACAGATCTAGCAAACCTCTGACATCAGTGCAGCTGTCAGACTCCGTGTTCCGTGTTTTGCTCCCCATGTGTTCCTTATGCCCATATTTGGTTCTTCCCTTTCCTGTTCCCATTATGTTCCCTGATTAATTGTTCATTTGTTCCCAGCTGTGTTTAGTTAATTATCCTCATTCCCCTGTGTTTATAAGCACCAGTCTGTTCAGTTTAGTTTTGTCGGGATTACTTGTTGAATGTTCGTCTCTTCCTGTGCTACGGGTGTGTTCCTTGGTGTTAAAATTAAGTTAATTATTTCTGGATTCCCTCTGTCTCCTCGCTCCGACACAGTAGCAGCATTGTGACAGAAGACCCAACCAAGGACAGTAAGCGGCGCCCCCTCTCCCCGTGTTTGTTTTCCTTTTTTAAAAGTGTTTTGGTTTTCTGTTTGTTTCCCCCTCCCCGAGATCATGGAAATCGCCGCTCGTTTCTCCGCCTTAGTCCGCCGAGATCTCCCCTTCTTCGAGTATGCCTCTGAATTCTGCGGGTTCGCTGCAGTGATGGCATTGGATGACGCCACCATCAATTCTCTGTTCTGGCTCTGGGCCAACTACCATCGCCCCGTGGACCTCCCAGACACCACTGGCCTAGCTTGGAGGGAAGGTGTCTTCTGGTGTCTGGGGAGTGTCCGGGCCCGAGCCAGAGCCAGATCCAGCCCGCCGGCCGTTCCAAAGCCAAGCCCGCCGGCCACGGCTCTCTCCAGCCCGCTGGCCATTCCAAAGCCAAGCCCGCCGGCAACGGCTCTCTCCAGCCCACTGGCCATTCCTCAGTCCACGCCTTTCACCCCGAACCCAAAGGGGAATCGAAGGAGAAGGCGGTCGGCTCCAGCCCCAGAGCTTGCTCCAGTGTCGGCTCCAGCCCCAGAACTCGCTGGATGGCCTCCATGCGCTTGCCATTGCCACTCGCGCTGACTGTTATGCTGATGATACTCGACTATATATCTCAACAAGACCATATGAAACTTCTAAATGATCTAAGCTACCAGAGTGGATTAAAAATGGAAAAGATTGGATGACCAATAATTTTATCCTATTAAATTCGGATAAGACAGAGATATTACTTATTGGACCAAAAGACACAGAATCTCTTGGATTACAATTTGCAACTAGACGGATGTACTGTTACTTCCTCTACAGTCAAAAATCTGGGTGTTATATTAGATGGCAACTTGTCTTTTGAAAATCATATTTCCCATGTTACAAAAACAGCATCCTTCCCTCTTAGAAACATTGCCAAGTTAAGAAACATGTTACCTGTTCATGACCTCTAGACTGGACTATTGTAATTCACTGCTATCTGGTTGTCCTGCGTCTTCAATAAACAAGCTACAGATAGTCCGAAATGCAGCGGGTAGAGTCCTTACCAGGTCAAGAACATATGATCAGATTACCCCAATTTTACAGTCTCTGCCAACTGGCTACCTATTAATTTCCTTATCAGTTACAAAATATTTACTACCGGCCCTTAATGGGTTCGCTCCTGTGTACCTAACTACTCTTCTACCACGCTACAATCCATCACGCTCCCGAAGGTCACAAAACTCTGGACTTTTGGTAGGATAGCAAAAGTCCACTAAAGGAGGTAGAGCTTTTTCGCATTTGGGTCCCAAATTCTGGAATAGCCTTCCTGATACCGTTTGGGGTTCAGACACACTCTATCTGTTTTAATCTAGATTAAAGACACATCTCTTTTGGCCAAGCATTCAAATAATGCATCTCATAATTTTGTACTGCAGTTATATCTGATCAAATATGCACATTATTATTCTTTAGTTTGGATTAGATAAATAATTTTTGCTTGGTTGGAACAGTAGCTACTCTAATTATGTCTCTATTTGTTTCTCTTTTTTTGCCACAGATTTGACATCCTGTGGTAATAGGTTTTACGCAAGCTTCAGTCTGGATCCAGAACAACTGAGAAGAGATGATGCAACCCCTCATAGGACCTCAGATGATGTCAACCCTGAAACAACATACAGAACTATCACATTTTGCTATAAGCTTGATTGCAACATATAATCATTGCTGATTATTGGTGTTCATTGTCTGTTTGATTACGTCTTTAATTGATTTTTCCGAACATTTCTGCCATATGTACATAAACTAATAGTCACCACTGATAAGCTTCTACTAAATATTGTAGAAACTTAATTTCCTGTAAAGAAGTTCTTTGGTCAAAAAAACGATTTGTATTCGTGAAAAGCGCTAGACACATAACCTTGAATTGAATTGAACTCGTCTCCAGTGTCGGCTCCAGCCCCAGTGCCCGCTCCTCGTAAGTGCCTTCCAGAGCTTGCTCCAGTGTCTGCTCCAGCCCCAGAGATCGCTCCAGTGTCGGCTCCAGGCCCAGAGCTCACTCCAGTGTCGGCTCCAGCCCCAGAGCTCACTCTAGTGTCGGCTCCAGCCCCAGAGCTCGGTCCAGTGTCAGCTCCAGCCACAGAGCTTGCTCCAGTGTCGGCTCCATCCCCAGAGCTCGCTCCAGTGTCGGCTCCAGCCCCATAGCTCGCTCCAGTTAGGGCTCCAGCCACCAGATCCTCCGCACCATGTCAGCTCCTGTTCCCGAGTTTAGCCCAGTGAGGGCTCCTGTCCCCGGGTTTAGCCCAGTGAGGGCTCCTGTCCCCGGGTTTAGCCCAGTGAGGGCTCCTGTTCCTGTGTTTAGCCCAGTGAGGGCTCCTTTTCCCGAGTTTAGCCCAGTGAGGGCTCCTGTCCCCGAGTTTAGCCCAGTGAGGGTTCCAGTCCCCGAGTTTAGCCCAGAGAAGGCTCCAGTCCCCGAGTTTGGGTCCGTCCGTAGAGGCTGGGCCGAGTGGCGAAGCCAAGGCCATGGAGGCCGTCCAGCCATGATCTTCTGAGTTCCTTGCTCCACCATAGCTTCTTAGTCTGCCTGCTCCGCCATGGCGTCCTGAGTTTCCAGTTGTAGTGGCCGGGGCCGAGTGCGAGGCCGAGGCCGTAGCCATATCCTTCGGCTTCATTTCTGCTCTCGCCATGGCTTCCCCTAGTAGTGCCTGCCCGCCCTGGCTGTATTCCCCTGTCCCATCCTGCACCAGCCACCATGCACCCACCCCCCACTCCCGTGGAATGGTTACAGCACGAGACCGCCTTCCGGGAGGGGGGAGTAATGTCAGACTCTGTTTCGTGTTTAGTGTGTGTTTTGCTCCCCATGTGTTCCTTATGCCCATATTTGGTTCTTCCTTTTCCTGTTCCCATTATGTTCCCCGATGAGTCTAATTTGTTCCCATCTGTGTTTATTTAATTATCCTCAGTCCCCGTGTTTTATAACCCCAGTCTATTTCAGTTTGATTTTGTCGGTGGTCTCCTTGTTAATGTGTCTACATGTGAATTTCCTTGGTGTTAAAATAAAGTTAATTATTTCTGGATTCCCTCCGTCTCCTCGCTCCAACACAGTAGCAGCACCGTGACAGCAGCTATACAACAATTTAAAGATCTCCTAAACCTTAGAGGAATGTTCTGGGTTCAAGTTAAGTGCACAGATGCTGTTCATTAACAAAGACAATCATTTCAGCACAACCCTTAGTTTTCAAATGCAAACAAAATCACATTTGCATTAACAATAATATTAACTATTAATAAATAATAATATAAGAACTATGGGGGATTTCTGAAGGATTAAAATCAAATTCAAAGCTTAGTATTTGTTACATTTTCCTATTTTTTATCACCCTTTTGTGGTGTGAATTTACTGTTCTAGGCAGATGAACTTCTAGTTATACCTTAACAACATCTTTACCAGTCCTGCAGCAGGTTTTTTTCCGCTTGGGAAACTAGGTCCACTTCTGTATTCTGGACCTGGTGACAGAGTTATGTAACTAGTAGCGTTTCGGTCATGAGTTTTAACCCATATCAAGCTTGTCGGATATGGGTTTTGCAATTCAATGTCTTGCCTTAGACTCCATTGCAAGCATGACTCTGAATGAGTGTTGCTGGGGTTTTGAATTTTTATTTTATTTTGTTTAGTTTATGTATTTTTTTCATATATAGATATATATATCTATTATATATGAATATATGAAATGAATTATCTTAGCACAGAGACCATATATATTGTTAAACTTAAATTACCATCTAAAGCTAAAACAGACCGTTTTTGTTGTTTAGTTAGATTTAGAGAAAATGCATTTTTGTTCAGTTTTTCCTAGTGATGTTAGTTTTTATTTTTATTTCAGTTAATGATCATGTTTTTATTTTAGTTTTCATTTAATAACACTGCTGCAACACACATTTTTGCAAACTGATGAGCTAATAATTTTTTCTGTGGTAATCAATAGCATGTTCAAGGTACAGAATACAAGTTATGTGTGTTATTGTTTACGGTCAGGCTGCCCCTGTCTGTCATTCAGCCCAACAGCTGTTTCTCTAAGTCCAGCACTCAGAAAACATCATATCAGCTGTTGGCTATTATGGCCAAACACCCCAGAATGCACCTTGTTCAGCAGCCGAATCCGGCTGCACTGATGTCATGGCATATCTATGCTTTGAAGCCTGACCGAATGCTGTTTAAAGCCTTGTGGTGCACTGGGTGCAGCGTGTCCGCAGACAGAGGCAATCCCAACCTCTCTAATGTTTTTGTCTGTGGGGTTTATGGGGTTTTCTTATCCTCGTATTACACTGTTCGAGAGTGGCCACGCTTCAGGCTTTAGCGCTCCTTTGTACATCCTCTGTGGCCACTGACAGAGGAGATACACTGGCACATGTCCGCCGGTTGTCAGTCAGACAATGTGTCTGTGTTGCTCTTGGCGACTTGGGATTGAGTTTGGGTTTTTCTTTTAAATTGTTTTCTTGAAGTAACAACATTCCAGGCAGGGCTTGCAAAATTTCTAAATCTCTGGTAGCCCTTCAGGCAGACATTCTTCAGATTTTGGTATCCCAAAATGAATTTAACTAGCCCGAAAAAAATAAAAAGACGTTTTTAATATTTTTTTTATATATATAATGATACAGTATTGTATATAAGAAAATGTCGGAGACAAACCTCAATCAAAGAGATTTTAAAAACACAGAATCAACAAATATGTGGCATTTAACTCCGTATGAGAGCTTTTATTGTATTTTGTTAGTGTTAATATCTGTGATTTTTTACTCCTGGTGTTTTAAAATTGTTTTTATTTTGTGATATCCTTGTACAGCGCTTTATGGTGAATGCATGGTTTGTTTTAAAAAATGCTCCTAATAATAAACTTGAAATTTGATTTGAAAGCGCCTTACAAATGAGGACAATAAAAGCTGTCAATACTAACAAAAGAGCAACAATATGTAAATACAAACGTCAAGTCTCGGTTAGCCTAAAGCAGTACAAGTAGCAAGGTATTTTTTTTAGATATATATAATAAATATTACTAATTATTATTAATTAGTTATGCAAAAATGGATTGAGGCTAGCAGAATGCAGGTCACTGGGTCAAGAAATGGTTGCTTTATCTGTAACGTAGTTCAAATAGTTTTGTTGAGGCGGGGTGACTGTTCTGCAATGCTGCTGATCATGAAGTGAATTGGTTATGACACCAGTTTTGCCAAATTATTTTCAGGTAAAGTTGCTAAAGGCAGCTCGATTTGTTGCTACAAGTTGCTAAATGACGTTGTGATGTCATTGGGTTATTCCTTAGGTAACAATGATGCACAACTGCGAATTGCGTAGAATACAATTGAGATTACTCAATCGCAGAAAAAATATTTTCATTTAGATTTGTTCATAAAAATATAAAAAAGTGAAAGAAAAGTAAAAATTAAGTGACGTGCCCCATGACTGCCCCAATAAACATTTAATATATATTATTTTTAAAAGTAATATAAACATTTGACATTTTTTTATTTTAAATTCAACATTGAATTATTGAACAGTTACACATTGAACAAGTACATTCTATGTATTTTCTAAATAACTAGTAAAACTACACATTATGAGCAATTATATGTTTAAGCAGTGTAATGCTATTTAGTTAGTATGCTACACTCTAAGAAAAATCTGTAAAAAATAGGGCCCAATGTACTGTGTTAATATGAAGGAATTTTCCGTATTCATTTTTCGTCAGTGTTTTACCTGTATTTTAAATTACACATTGCATTTTAATAGATAAGATTTTTCTTACAGTGTACCTCACTGATTAACAATTATACACTGTAAAAAATGACCATGAATTTAACGGTAAAAGACTGTAAAAATGCTACAGTAAAAACCTGTTAAATGGTTAACGGTAAATTCCCCTACTATATACGGTGAAAAACTGTATTGGAAATTACATGTATTGGACATATATTTTACGGTAGTATACCGTTTTTTGGAAGTGAAAAAGACCGTATTATTTACAGTGAATAACCGAAAAAACAAAAAAACAAAAAAAAGAAAAAAAAACAAAAAAAAAAAAAAAAAAAAAAAAAAAAAAAAAAAAAAAAAAAAAAAAAAAAAACTAAATTGACATCCCCGAATTCCCTGCGTTTACATTGCAAATTTGATGTTTTTTGGTTGAAATACATTTTTTTGTTTCTTCTTAGTTTTTTCTTATCATTTTTGTATATTAGGGTTGTGTGTTACACATAAATGTTGTTAAATGAACTTTTATTGCATTATTTCAGTTTCATGTGTGTTACATTGACGGGGTGTAGTGTTTGTGTGAATGCAACTGTGCACCTTCTATATATGTTATTAACTAAAAGCTACTTGCGATGGGCTTTGGTTCATCATGTGACTATCTCATCACCACCTGCATTTGGTGGTTATCAGTGTATCACAAAGATACAAAACAGATTTCTGTACTTCAATAGATTGGTATATTAACATTATATAATTTAATGAAATGACGGTATTTAACTAAATTTAAGTTAAAACCTTAAAACCTAAAATGTTTCTACCATATTTTTTACGGTAAAATTCCGGCAACCACAGCTGCCGTTTTTTTACCGTAAATTTTACAGATTTTTTTTTACAGTGTTGGTACAAAGGTGTATCATAAATAAACAATTATTATTGAACAAGTGCAACTAACAACTGTATTTACATGTGTTGTGTGTACTGCTAGGAACCTCTCTCCAATTCTCTACTGGCTGATGTGCTGCTTGGCTGGTTAGCTGTTCAATAGTTTCTTCTTTTTGTGTGGTTAAGAGGAAAAATGCATGACTTTTTTATCATTTGCGTCACTTTTCAAAAGCCCAAATACATTTTAAAAATAGCCAAATTTGTTGCTGGATGCTTTTTGAAAAACAAGTTGCTAGGTTAGTCTGAAAAGTTGCTAAATCTAGCAACAAAATTGCTAAGTTGGCAACCCTGTATGACACCAGCCTCAGAATATTCCACTGAATTAGACCACACCCACTTACCAAAACCCTACCCTCAAACTCAAATATGCAGATATTCACTTCTGCACTTCTGATTGGCTAAAAAGGTTCCATTTGAAAAGAAAACTTGCGCTGCGTCCCCGAGACACAATTTATAACAGTTTTCCTAAATTTAAATCTTATTTAATTATAATTTCATTAAATATTTTGCCACCATCAGGCTTCTTTTATTCAAGTCTGTTATATTTAAAATGACATACTGTGATGTTCCTCTTTGTAACTGCTCTTTTGCTGTATTACATCCTGGTACAGATACTACTGTATATCCCACTATAATCCACTTAAACCACACTACATCCATGTGATTTGTATGGTAGCGCCCCAGGGAACCCAACAAACGGAAGCATCAGATTTGTCTCATCCAGTGAATTGCTGGATCCTGCTCCAGGAAGCAGTGATATTGATTCTTTTCCATGCTGTATTAAAAGCACTGTGTGTCCTGAACACATCTTATTGTAACCAGCACTTCCTATACTGGTTTATTCATTTGAATCCCATTTAATCCATAATGCACCTCTTCCTGTCTGTCAAATGTGTTTTAGTGACACGCAAAGTAACCTCTACCTATGTTAAACGCCCCAAGCTGGTGAGGCATGGCAGTGTCTTCAGTTTTGATAAATGCTTCAAATTACCTGTGTGCTCATAAGCAGATGTTGAAAAGCGTGGTCTTGTATATATTAGCTGTGAAGTATTACCAAACAGGCTGATGTGAACTCCATTGCATGAAATTAAACTAGCCTGCAGCAGTGAAATGGCCAAGTGATGTGTCTTAAATGCACACCACTACAATAATACACTGATACATTATTCTCAATGTAATGAAACAATAAATGGGGTCTCGTTTTAAATGATAAAATATATACTTCCTCTCAACTCCTATTATTATTATTATATTCCATGTTTTAGAATAATGGTAGCATCATCAAAATTATAAAGTAAGATGAATTCTAATCATGTAGTGAGCAAAAATGGTAAAATTACTACACAACTCACAAATCATAATAGTGTAAAATCTTTTATTTTAGCATTTTAATTTATTATATATATATTGTAGAAAAAATAAAAGTAATGCCTAAATTTAATATCTGCATTTTAACCTTTATTTTGGAAAGCTAAAATCTAAAATAAAACACGGATAAAATATTGTGTAAAATGAATACATTTTAATCACATGAGCCTAAACCTTCCGATCAGTTCTGTCAAACATGTTAAAACAATGCTAAAATAAGACAGCTCATAGATAGATAGATAGATAGATAGATAGATTTAATTATTATGACTCAAAACATTAACAGGTTTCTCAAATTTGCCTTTTGCAGGCAACAGAAAACTGGTTTTGGTAGCTAGCTAGAAGTTTGGGGAAACCAGAATCTGAAATGTTATTCCAAGAATGAATAGAAGGAAAAGAGACATTTCTTTGAGGGCAGTATTTCTTTCATCCACCAGATCCTGACCAGCGATCTGTCTCATGTGGGAAATGCTGCTTTGCCTTTACGGTAAACTCTGGGCATATTTTTAACGCACATGTATTTTTAGCTTGTGTGTTTTTCAAAGGGTTTCAGTTCATGGTCAGTGGCCGTTTGCAATGTGGTGCCAATGTAATGACATCTTTTATAGGCATTTTTTCCTGTTGAAATGGAACGCTTGGCCGTCTGTTGACTTCCTGCTTCTGCTTACAAGCAGTGGTGCGAACACGGAGATCAGGAAGAAGGAAATGTTCCTCCTTAGGGACGGGGAATGTTCTGTGATTTTACTCTTTATCCTGTCCCACCTGCTTATGTAGCACTTCCATACAGGCAAACATAGAAACAAACAGAGAGCAGCTGGACAAGGAAGCCAGTCTCTTATTCATGCATGCAGTTGAATTGAGTTTCATTATGCTGTGAGGACAAAGTCAACAATACTCACTCTTGTTAAATAAATCTTCCATTTCACTGTAAATTGCTTACAATGCTTATTTATGCATTTTCAATAACCTTTGACCTGGTTTAATGAATATTCATGCTCACTCTTCATTAAAAAAATCATGCTTTCTATCGTAACGCTAGAATAAATCAAAAAGCTACACTGATTTTTACCATGGGAAATTAACTGTACTGCATGGTCTCAAGTGGCTTACATCCTCTATAAAATTCCTGCATTAGCAATATGATAATATACAGTGAAGTTCACTTTGATTTTTTACATTTTCTACATATTTATTATGATGTAGTGGCCATTTATTTCTGAATGACTTTGAGTAGGGTTACACAAAGTAATGGCACTATATCAATTATCAAGAGATTTTTTAAATAATTTATTATTATTGGTCTGTATTGGACATTTAATAGTGCATGCTTATTTTCTCATTTTTTTTCATTCACTTAAATCATACAAAAATTGATAACAGTGTTGATAACAATGCAAATCTTGAAATGAACACCCATTGTTTTCGTTTTGATCTCTTAAAGCATTTAAAACAATTTTATTATTCTTGTGGTTTATTTGTTAGTAATTGACACAAATGTATACACTATATACTAATACATTTTAAATAATTGTATTGTTTTTTTTAATTATTTTTAACGGTTATCTGCCTTATCAGTATTGTCCAGCGAACGGAGAAATCTCAGTTGCTATATCTATTACTTTACATAAACTGTTATACTAAACAATATCGTAATAAATTAATTTTTTTTTTTTTTAATTTTTGGTGAAATGTAATTTTATTAGGTTATCTGCCATAACGTGACAGTTATTATTGGCTTATCAGTATCGGCCAGAATTTAATATCAGTGCATCCCTATTCATTTACACAAATGTATATACTAAATACTAATCAATTTTAGTGAATATTATAATTTTTTTATTTTTGAAAATTTTAATTGTATCGATTATCTGCCATAACATGACAGTAATTATTGGCTTATCAATAAAAGCCAGAATTTTAGTATTCGTGCATACCTACTTTACGCAAATGTATATACTAAATACAAAAAAAAAAAATTGTGAATCGTTTAAAAAAAAATGTATTAGTTATCTGCCATATCATGCCACATCTATGGGTCTAATGTCTAAAGTCTATACTATTGTTTCATTGAAAATCACCAATATAATTGCTCAGAATATTAAAACCACACCTTTCCTCGACAAAATGCATGACAGCCGCTCATACAATGACTTATAATGAACAAGTCTCATCCAATCAGATTTTAGAGCCCAAACTATCAGTTTTATAAAATGTGATTTATAGTGAACAGCCTGAGGGAAGCCATCATGGTTAATGGTGTTATCCACATAAGCCACATTGCTGTACAACTACAAGGATATCAGTGTCTATCCTTCCATCTTCGCCCCACTCTTACTGCGGTTTGAAAGTTGATCGGCCGACCCGGTGCGGAGCTGGAGCGCAGGGAAATGAGCATGCTGCTATTTTTAGACACCTTGGCAGGTGGACAGAAGCGGAGCACGTCTATATATAGAGCTGAAGAGAGCATGCCAGAGTGGGCTATGCTGGGACTGAACGTCATGGAGATGCCCTGAGCGACGGCCTCTGACTCCGCCCCGGATCCGCACCACTTCCTGTGTTTCAGTCACTGTACTGAAGCGCTTCTGGTGTCTGTCACTGCGTCTAGCACTGATGGCTTGTGGGAGGCCGATTGGGCAGACGGTGTGTGAATTATTGAGCAGATGGGGAGTTTCTGCAAGGAAAATGTCATGGCTTCATATCACATTTCACCTTGCTCATAAACCTTGGCTTTACACACGTGTTACTGCTCTGGCGGTCACACCGCTTTATCATTCATTTATAATTAGCTTCACAGCAAAGGACTGTGGGAAAGAACTAGACAAATACACGTTGTTATCATTGTATTTGTGGTGTAACAGTCTTAAGCAGGGTTTAGAAGTGTTTTTTAAATAACTCTTATCACAGCTTAAATTAGAAAAAAATAGAGGAAAAGCATTCTTTAGATTATTCTTCACACTAAGAAAAAATGGTTCTGTTCACTGAAATGTTATTTGGAGAACCAAAAATGGTTCATCTATGGCATTTCTGTGAAACCCTCCTTTTGAAACCTCTAGTAAGAGTGTACTGGCAAAAAAATGTGTAAGAAAGAGTGTGACTTGTGTATTTTTTATGTCATGTTGTATTCTGCACCGAGTGAACCACGGCAATAATCAAACGTGCTTTCATGGAATGTCTCTGTCTTGTATGATTTATTTTAGTGACTCATTTAATTTGCATGATTCATTTCAATGAATTGATTCTGAAAAAAAGAGTGATTCATTCAGTCCCTGCATGGTATTTTCCATCTTTGTTTTGTGTGAAAATAATTTAAATGCTGCCGTAGTTCCCTGTTTTTGACCTGTTTATATATTTGACTTTCAAAGTGGGTTCTAGTTGTATTAGTTGTATGTAGTGTAGATTTAATTTTGTCACCCAAATTGAGATCTTTATTGTTTTTGAGCCAGGTGAAATTTCGAAATGAAACATATGAACTGATATATTGTATTTAATTGCAATAATCACGTATTTGTGATATTGTGGTGCAACAATCTTTAGCAGTGAATCATTTCATTTGGATGTCTTCTTTCAATGAACTTGTTCAGAAAAAAACGATTCAGTGATTCATTCAGTCCCCGCATGGCATTTGACATATTTTTTGTATTAAAAAAATATTAGGTTAAATACTGCAGTCAGTGCCCCTGTTGTTGACCTATTTGTATACTGAACTGTTGATTATATAGATTGTTTTCAACTTTAATTAGTTGTATTTCGGGTAGATTTAATTCTGTCACCCTACTTTAGACCTTATTGCAAAATTAAAGATATTAGCTGATATATTATATTTAATTGCAATCACATAAAAAAACAACATATTTGTGATATCTTTAGTGGAGAATCATTTCATTTAAATAGCTCTTTTCAATGAACTTGTTAAGAAAAAGGATTCATTAATTCATTCAGTTTCTGCATGGCATTTTATTTTTTATTTTAATTCCATTGTTTTTGTCGTCCCAGCCCCATGATATTAAGTAATCACTTATTTTGAACATAGTATCAATCTATATTATATATTTGACGTTAAATTATATAAATACCCGTGAGTTTTTAGTTAATAGTGTGTCAGTTTTATATTAGTTTATTTTAGTGTAGAATTGTAACCGTATTGATATATTGTTTGTGCCAGATAAATACTGCAAATTATTTATATTATATTATATTTTGTCAAAATACATTCTAATATATAATTTTATTTTGATAAATATACTTCTTTTTTAAAGGGTAGTTTGGCTACATTTCCACTTTAATGTATGAACAACTTGGAGCTTGGGAAGTTAATAGCTTCCCCATCACTGTACAATAATGTTCCGCACAGTGCTCTGCAAGTTTCCTCAAAATTTAAATGCATGTCATTCACAAACTTCTACATTGCACTTGCCTTTTTTCAGTGATCACATATTTCAAATGATTTGATAATGCTATCAGCTAGCAATAGGACTGTAGTACTCTCAGATCGGTATAACACATTTTACCACATTTAAATCCAACCATGTATGGGCATATAACATATTAAAAAAAAGAATTCCCTTGTATAAGCAGCTCTGACAGAAGATGGAGCATTGGGAACTTTAGGATTGGGAATGTTTTGAATTTAGATTAAGATTTATATGGATTTATCAGGGATTAATATTGCTTTAATGACATGTTAACACACAGAGAGAGATTATCATGCCATGCTGAACATGAGCAGTGTGTGAGGGGCTGATAGTCCGTTCTGAAGAATGATGTCTAATTCCCAGTCCTGTAATCTCAGACCTTAAGAGAGAGGTGTCAAGAGCCGAGATGCTTAAGTCATATCCGTTTAACGTGACAGCTGGGGTCCAGTGTGGGAACAGGGGAAGAACGAGTCCTAGCAGCGCTTGTTCTGTTTGTGATAAGATGGCTGTCGCTCCAGTGGTTACACTGATGGGTTTTGTCCACATGCAGACATGTGCAGGCGCTTGATAACAACAGCACTGCTCGAGTCAACCTGTTCAGTTCTTTCGGCTGAATACCTGCGGGGTGGAAAGGAGAAGGAAGTTGAGGAAGCCTAACATGCTACAAAGAAGCTTTACAATCTTACACGGAGGCCAGACAGAAGACTTTCAGCCAATCATAAGATTCTAGTATGGCGTTTATGTTTTAGAATTAAGAACTGAAATAAAAATTTTTAGTTGATACAATCTTTTTTCCCCTAGTTTTATATTTTATTTAGGTAAAGCCATACAAATACTTTATATTATTTTATTTTTAACATTAATTTGATGGAGATTTTTGAACGATGCTATATTTGTATATAAAAAAAATATACATCACAAAATTAATTAGGAATTTGTGACCCGTAAATTGATCAAAAAGGTGACAGTAAGTAAAAGAAGTTATAATATATACAAAAGATTTAGTAATGCAAATAAAAGTCCTTTTGGCAATTTTATCAGCAAAGACTCTTCAAAAAAGGATAATCTTTCAAAAAAAAATAAGCAGAACACTGTTTCATTGTTGATAAGGAGCATTATAATAATTGAATAGCAAAATCAGCATATTAGAATGATTTATTGAAAGAATCATGTGACATGAAGCCTGGAGGAATGATGTGAAAATTTCAGCTTTGCATCACAGTGAATCAATTATTGTTTAAAGTATTAAAATGAAAATGGTTTTAAATGGTAGTATATTTCACTTAGTTTAGTGTACAGTGTTGTTCTGTACTTTGTGAAACAAAATAAAATGCAAGCCTATGGTGAGGGATACAGAGACGTAGTATCATAAAAATATTTTTTAAAATAAGTAGTATACAAACTTACAGACAATTGTGTGTGTGTGTAAACTTATTATAATGGAAATATATAGTCTATATCTATATGAAATATCTATATATATGGTGTGTGTGTGTGTGTGTGTGTGTGGTGTGTGGGTGGGTATTTGTATTTGATTTTTATTTATTTATTTATTAAATTATGTAACCAATAAAACTACCAATAGTCTATATGGTTTTGACTGTTTAATATGAATTGGGAAAAATATGCCTTTACTATTACCTGCTATTACCTTGCTTTTTTATTATTATTATTAATAATTTATTTGTGACAGTATATCTTTAACTATTCACTGTTGTAAAATCTTTTCTGGGAAGAATGTGTGGTAAGAAACATTTATCTGAATCATTTTGGCATGAAAGTAGCCATCCTCTGAAAGCGGCACTTAAGTGTGCATATTTACAGACCAGCAAAATCACTCGGACTCCTGCTGACATGCATGCTTTCACAGTAATTAGCCTCAAAATGCATTTAATATGCATGCATACACACACACACAAAACCACGTTACAGACAGTACGTAGTAATAAGTGTGCACACAAATGGACTGCAAACCCTTTAATAATGCTCCCACAAGCTGTCTGTTCCTCTACATCTTGTCATGTGAACTTACAGTACTTTCACTTTCATTCACTTTCTCTTTCTCTCTCTGTGTGGATCTGTTCCATAACCTAGTGAATTGCCTAAATACTGTAGGCAGCATTGTGAGGCTTCATACACATGCTCATACTGAGAAGGCTGTTGCAAAATGTCTGCAGCTTAATTATAATGCTTTCTAGGATAGCTTCGTTTGGATCATTCTAATGTATCCTTCACAGAGAAGGCAATCCCACAATGTGTTGCAACAAGTGATCCATCCAAAATGACTTCATTCAATACCAAATATTATTAATAAAAATGGTTTAATGTCATTTAAAAAAAGGGACTTTGGCCTAACATTTGTGAAGCAGTGCATGTATTTTTATGAATATAATTGTGACGAGAGGGGACGGGGGCTCAGAGAGCCGGGGAACGGAAGCGACCGTCCGGCCGGTGGAGGAAGTAATGCGAGACACCATGCGCGGACACCTGCTCCACTCACCGGTCTCGAGTCTCACGGTGGAGCTCCGGAAGGATAAAAGGAGGAATTACGACAGGGAAAGACGAGAGAGGACCAGGCCTGGACTTTTATTTTGTGTTGTTTTGTGCGCGGACAGTCGTCCGGCGAGGGGGGCTGTTGCGCTGTTTTGTGTTTATTTTATTATTAAAGTTTGAATGTTCGCCGGTTCCCGCCTCCTTCTTCCGGAACTACGAACGTTTGTTACATTGGTGCCGAAACCCGGGAGACAGACTGAGGTCTCAGTGGGGAGAGACTGTGGCGAAGGGCACCGAGATACGCAGAAGTGCTGTATAAGCTTTGTTTTGTTTGGCAGTGCCAGAGCGCCTGCCTGTATTAGTTGTTGCTAAGGACGCTCAATAAACTACTCGAGCCTCAGTCACGCTGACTCCGACTTCCTTCCCTACTAAAGAACCTAGTAAATAAGTCATGCTTTTTGCCAATGTGGCTAATTTTAAAAACTCAACTCTAACCATTTGTAGCGTGCATGCAATCACAAATGGGTTGTATGTGTAGTTAGCATTGTGCGTAATCCGTACAAAATGTAGCAATTTTGCCATGATTTTTTGGCCAATTTTGTAAATAAAACATAGGATTTATTTTTTTGTCGTGTAGAATCAGCTGTTTTTCATTCTGTAATGTGACAAGTCACCAATGCCCAAATTAACTGCTTTTGCGGAGAACCTTAGCCTCCAACAAAGTAAGCAATTGTTTTTGGTGTGACTGAGTTAGTTTTATGAGCGAAAGTGGATACTGCATTGTCTTGTTGATACTAACTTAATGATCTGCAGTGTATTTACGTATTATTATATACTCTTATAAGTATTTAAGATTGTACTATAGTATTTTTATTTTATATTTCGGTTTTAGTGATGGTTTTTTAGCAGTGTTTTTAATCAATTTTTAGTTTTATATATATTTATAATATATATATAATATAATATAATACCAGGGGGGCCAGAAAAGTATTTAGTCAGCCACCGATTGTGCAAGTTCTCCCACTTAAAAAAGATGAGAGAGGCCTGTAATTTTCATCATAGGTATACCAAAACTATGAGAGACAAAATGAGAAAAAAAAGCCAGAAAATCACATTGTAGGATTTTTAAGAATTAATTGGTAAATTCCTCGGTTAAAATAAGTATTTGGTCACCTACAAACAAGCAAGATTTCTGCTCTCACAGACCTGTAACTTCTTCTATAAGAGGCTCCTCTGTCCTCCACTCGCTACCTGTATTAATGGCATCTGTTTGAACTCGTATCAGTATAAAAGACACCTGTCCACAACCTCAAACACTCCAACTGAACTCCACCATGGCCAATACCAAAGAGCTGTCAAAGGACACCAGACACAAAATTGTAGACCTGCACCAGGCTGGAAGACTGAATCTGCAATAGGTAAGCAGCTTGGTATGAAGAAATCAACTGTGGGAGCAATTATTAGAAAATGGAAGACATACAAGACACTGATAATCTCCCTCGATCTGGGGGCTCCACGCAAGATCTCACCCCGTGGGGTCAAATTGATCACAAGAACTGTGAGCAAAAATTCCAGAACCACACTGGGGGACCTAGTGAATGACATGCAGAGAGCTGGGACCAAAGTAACAAAAGCTACCATCAGTAACACACTGCGCCGCAGGGACTCAAATCCTGCAGTGCCAGACGTGTCCCCCGCTTAAGCCAGTACATGTCCAGGCCCATCAGAAGTTTGCTAGAGAGCATTTGGATGATCCAGAAGAGGATTGGGAAGAATTCATATGGTCAGCTGACTGTTTTTCTGCAAAGGGATCAGGACGACTGATCCGTGTAAACGAAGAATGAATGGGGCCATGTATCGTGAGATTTTGAGTGAAAACCTACTTCCATCAGCAAGGGCATTGAAGATAAAACATGGCTGGGTCTTTCAGCATGACAACGATCCCAAACACACCACACGGGCAACGAAGGAGTGGCTTCGTAAAAAGCATTTCAAGGTCCTGGAGTGGCCAAGCCAGTCTCCAGATCTCAACCCCATAAAAAAATCTTTGGAGGGAATTGAAAATCCGTGTTGCCCAGCGACAACCCCAAAACATTACTGCTCTAGAGGAAATCTGCATGGAGGAATGGACCAAAATACCAGCAACAATGTGTGAAAACCTTGTGAAGACTTACAAAAAACGTTTTAGACCTCTGTCATTGCCAACAAAGGGTATATAAAAAAGTATTGAGATGAAATTTTGTTATGACCAAATACTTATTTTCCACCATAATTGGCAAATAAAATCTTTAAAAATCTGGATTTTTTTCTCAGTTTGTCTCCCTAGTGAGTATACTATGAGAATATCTACAGGCCTCTCTATCTTTTAAGGGGGGAACTTGCACCAATGGGTTGGCCTTGACTAACTACTTTTTTACCACTGTAATATATATATAATATATCTGTTAAATCATGAAAGAACTGCAATTAACCACATTATTTTAGAAAGCTGAGTTAAATTTCACTAGCCACACCCAGGCCTGATTACTGCCAGACCTGTTGAATCAAGAAATCACTTAAATAGAACCTGTCTGACAACGTGAAGCATGCTTAAAGAGCAACACATCATGCCACGACCTAAAGAAATTCAAGAACAGATGAGAATCAAAACAGTTAACATGTATCAGTCTGTAAAGGATTATAAAACCATTTCTAAGGCTTTGGGAATCCAGCGAACCACATTCAGAGCCATTATCCACAAATGGAGAAAAATTGGAACAGTGGTGAACCTTCCCAGGAGTTGCCAGCCAACCAAAATTACCCCAAGAGCACAACGACGACTCATCCAAGAGGTCATAAAAGAACCCAGAACAACATCTAAAGAACTGCAGGCCTCACTTGCCTCAATTAAGGTCAGTGTTCATGATTCAACAATAAGAAAGAGATTGGGCAAAAACCGCATCCATGGGAGAGTTACAAGGCAAAATCCACTGCTGACCAAAAAGAACACAAAAGGCTCGTCTCTCATTTGCCAAAAATATCTTGATTATCCAAGACTTTTGGGCAAATATTCTGCGGACCGATGAGACAAAAGTTGAACTTTTTGGAAAGTGTGAGTCCCGTTACATCTGGCGTAAAACCAACACAGCATTTCATAAAAAGAACATCATACCAACAGTCAAACATGGTGGTGGTAGTGTGATGGTCTGGGACCTTCAGGACCTGGACGACTTGCCATAATTGACAGAAGCATGAATTCTGCTCTCTATCAGAAAACCCTGAAGGAGAATGTCCAGCCATAAGTTTGTGACCTCAAGCTCAAGCACACATGGGTTATGCAGCAGGACAATGATCCAAAACACAACAGCAAGTCCACCTCTGAATGGCTCAAGAAAAAATAAATTAAGGTTTTGGAGTGGCCAAATCAAAGTCCGGACTTAAATCCGATTGAAATGCTTAAACAGTCCATTCATGCTCGAAAACCCTCCAATGTGGCTGAATTAAAACAATTCTGCAAAGAAGAGTGGGCCAAAATTCCTCCACAGCGATGTGAAAGACTCATTGCCAGTTATCGCAAAAACTTGATTGCAGTTGTTGCTGAAAAGGGTGGCACAACCAGTTATTAGAATTAGGGGGCAATTACTTTTTCACGTAGGGACAGGCAGGTTTGGACAGCTTTTTTCCCTTAATAAAATAAATAATCATTTAAAAACTGCATTTTGTATTTACTTGCATTATCTTTGTGTAATATTCAAATTTGTTTGATGATCTGAATCTTTTAAGTGTGACAAATATGCAAAAAATTAAAAAAACAGGAAGGGGGCAAAAACCTTTTCACACCACTGGAGTCTATATATATGGTTGAGCTTGATCCAGCTGTATTTAATCATAATTCACACAATTATTTTAACAAATTATAGTTAACAATAACAACATTGTTAGTCTGTATGAAAGTTCCCTTGACCTTATGATCATACTATTACAATTGTCTCTGAAGAATGAGCCTTTAACTCTTCTCTTGTTTCTTTTCCAGGCAAAATATTGCCTAAAGATTATTGCAAGATGTTTGTGCGAGCCAACTTTAATGAGGATGTGAATCTAACACGATTGAGAATGTGACAGGAAGAGCCCAGTCAGGACATCAATCTTGAACAAAATCCTAAAACATCCATAGTATATTGTACAGTCTGTCATAAGACCGCTGATGTTGCTCAGTCTGCTCTCAGATCTCACTTGGGTCATATCGTGCAATCTGACAAGCAACAGTCATAAAGGACAGAAAAAAATCATACTGTGTACTTTAGAAGGCATCTCACTGGGCCTTAAAACTGAGCCTTTATCTCTCTTTCATTCACTTTCACTCTGACATCCTCTATAAATATTGACCTGCCCAGCGGGTTCAGACCAAAATGTGTATCCTCTCGTTCTCCTGTACACACACTGCTGAGGTTTCAAGCATCGTGGAAGACCTGATCCAATCAGCTCCTCTGTAATGACTGAGAAAAGCCCACGCTGGCTGAATTAGCTGGAGTTCCTGATGGATTATGGAGGCTGATTAAATTGTGAATAAGGCGGGAGATGGGGGAGGGGTTGCGCTGATGGGGGGGGGGATACGGTTAGCTGATCTTGCACAGTGGCCGGGTTTCTTCTGTGATTGCTTCAATTAGCTGATTGAGCCGCTGTCTCTGCAAATGGCTTTGGTGGGGTTGCCGTGAAAATGACGCCGCGGCCCCGTCCTCACCTCGTGCTCTGATCTCTGGAGGGGGGTAATTGTCACGGAAAGGTCCTTACGTGTTCGGTTACATGTGGAGCAGCATACAACATGTAAAGGCTTCCCAAATGTGAAGCGACAATTACAAGGAGAATTCACCACAAAAATGGAAATTCTGTCTTTTTTTTTCACAGTGATATCACAAAATGTCAAAAAAGCACCTTAAAGGTAATCCGTGTGACTAGAACATATATGTTCCAGATGTCTGACATTTAAATCTAGTGATGCTCTTTCCATAACCAATGCTAGCTGATAATAATTATCCAAATAAATTAAAAAGTAAATCACTAAAAACTAAAATGAATCATTTGTAATGATACAAGTGAATTTAGGCATCTCAGCATTATAATTTATTGTATGAAAAATTGAAATTCATTTTCAGATTTGCTAAAGATTATTTATTTTAAAGGGGTCATATGATGCGATTTCAGTTTTTCCTTTCTCTTTAGAGTGTTACAAACTCTTGGTGCATAAAAAAGATCTGTAAAATTGCAAAGACTAAAGTCTAAAATCCAAAGAGATTCTTTATAAAAGTTAAGAGTTAACCACGCCTACCTAAAACGGCTCGTTCTAACACGCCCCCACATACCTACGCCACGATCTGGGAAGATTTGTTTTATTGTTGACGCTGCAGCCATGTCCTGAAGACGCTGTGTGCTTCGTTGTGAAAGCGAAACTACTTTGTTTGGTCTTCCAAAAATGGACGATATCCGCCTTCGTCATGGCCTGGAGCTGATCCGTGCGGTCGCTGAGGGAATTGACATCAACTTTCACCCCAGTGGACACAAAGCGGAGTTCAGCATGCCTCAGCTCACTCTATCTCGGCCTCAGCGCACGCTAAGCCGGGGGCTTCCCCTCACGCTAGGCCGCTGTGTTTTTCGTTGCCACTGATTATTCAACGCGAGAGTGTACGTGGTGCGAGAATGCAACGCAACGCAAGCAACGCGTTTTTTTTTTAAAAAGACAGATAGTCTTATTAATCAGTAATATGTCCCCATTGGATGCAACAAATGCCTCATTTATATTTGGTTTTAATGTTTTTGTCTCGTCGGTCCGGGACACGGCATCAACAGTATGTGCGGGGCGTAACATTTCCGTCACACGCTTGGGTATTCGGCCAATCACAACGCACTGGATAGCTGCCAATCACAGACACTGCTTTTCAGATCGATGAGCTTTGTAAAAAATGCGTTTCAGAAAGGCGGGGCATAGAGGAGAAACAATAATGTACAGTATGTGGAAAATAATGTGTTTTTTTAACTTTAAACCGCATAAACACATTTCATTACACCAAATACACAAAATAATGTTTTTTAGCAACATCATATGACCCCTAAGTAATAATAATATTAATAATAACAACAACAATTTAAGATTAAAAAAGTATGTAAAAATAAGGTGCATGACAAATAAGGTACTTGACATACACAATTAAATATCTAATATCGCCAATATCCAATGGGAAGCCAATGAGTCTGTTCCTCACACAAAGCTTTTATATGACTTCAGAAGTGATCAATTATTTCTTATCGAGTCATCCAGATGACTAAGTAATGACCAAATAGTTATTTTGAATGAACTAATTCTTTAATTGCATAATGTGATACATTTAGGGTGAAACAGAATATTCACTGGGAAATAATGTAGACCTGGATTTTATCCATTGGACTTGCATCCATTAGACATTTTTATCCATTGTGATTTAATTGATTGATTTGATTGAATATTATTCGATTGGACCCAAGTAAATCAGCAGAAAAGGAAACCCACTCATAGAAATTAAGGTTCCAATTATTTTTATTTTATTTTTTGCAGTGATGCCATAAAAGAACCAAAGTTCCTCCGAGAACTTTTAAGTGAATAGGTCTCAGTAGAACCGTTTTTTGTGTGTGTGTGTGGAACATTTCATAATCTAAAGAATGTTTTGTCCATTGGAAAGATTCCTTGGATGTTAAAGGTTCTTCATGGAACCATTGATGCCAATAAAATCTTTATTTTTAAGAGTTGCACTGATGAATCATGCTCAATAAGACCAGGAGCAATTCTTAAGAAAGTCGCCAGGGTCAGATCTGATATCATGTTGACTTTAAGGCTTTAGAGGTGGAGGCCTAAGTTTAGTCTAAGGTGAGGCTATAATTATGATGGCTTTATGACATAGGAAGGTCCTTATGTGTGCAGGATGTGTGATAGAGTGCATGTGTGTGGTTTCTTTGTGTGTGTGCTGGGCTTTGCTGTTAAAGGACAGAATGAAATTCTGTCATTATTTAGTCACCCTTATGTCGTTCCAAACTTGTGTGACTGACTTTTTTCAGTGAAAGACAAAAGAGATGATGTTTTGAAAAAGTCTGTGTTTTGATTTTTGTTTTTTTCCATGCAATGAAAGTCAATGGTGTCCTTTCAAAATGTCCTCTTTTGTGTTCCACAGAAGAAAGAAAGTCATACAGAATTGGAACAATATAACATTGAATAAATGATGTCAGGATTTTCATTTCTGGGTTCAAAGGTTTTGGCGTACCCTTGATTTGTTCAATCATTCAAATATAGACTGATGATCTATGAGACTGATTGGCCACTTGATTGAAGGCCAGGAGTGACATATTAGCTGTGGCAGGTGTGAAGCATGAGGAACATGTCCAGACAGCAGCTGTGATTCACTGTGATCCACTCAGACGGAGTGTGTGACTTCATACCCAACAGCACACATTCACTCCAAAACAGCCAGGACCTCTGCTCTCATGACACCATTGTCAACCAACAACAGACAAAAACAGCTCATTGGGCACATTTATATATAGAATGTATAAACACATACTAAAAACACAGTAAGTGTACATAAAAATCAAACAAAGTGTTCAACTAAATGCACTACACTTCAAAACTTTGGGGTCAGAAAGATTAATTTAAAGTTTTTGAAAGAAGTCTCTTATGATCACCAAGGCTGCATTTATTTGATTAGGAACACATTAAAATATGAATATTGTGAAAAATAGAGTACAATTAAAATAACTTTATATTTTTATTTTAGATTTTAGAACTTTTTGTGTATGCATTTTAGAATTTAAAGATGAAACAGAAAATGTTGAATTTATTTTCTGTGTTCATTTTTTTTTAAAATATTGTTCTTATAGATTTTATATAAAAGCTAACCACTAATTTATTTATGTTTATATTTTTCATTTTTTAAAAGATGATTATATAATATTGGGAAATCTATTACAATTTAAACTAACTTGGATTTTAATTTTATTTTTATTTTAGCTTCTATAACATGTGTTTTATATAATTTTAGAATATGGATTGAATTGTACATTTGAATTTATGTTCTGTTTTTCATTTTAGTTTACTATTCATCTTTATGGATTTATATAAGCTTTACCGTAATTATTTTTGTTATATTTTGTATGTATTGTAGACTTATAAACGTTTTTTTTTGGTTTTTATACACTTTAGAGTTAATGATTGAAAATAAAATATTATTGTTATAATATTGTGAAATATTATTACAATTTAAACTAATTGTTTACTTTATGTATTTTAGTATTCTAGAACATTTTTGTTTATATATTTTAAAATTAATAATTAAAATAGAAATTTTGAATTTATTTTCAGTTTCTTTTTTTATATGATTCTTATAGATGTTATATAAGCTTTAACCAATATATTTGTTTTTTTCTTATTTTTCAGATTTTAGTAATAATAATAATAGTAATATTGTGAAATATTATTACAATTTAAACTAACCGTTTTTTTTATATACTCCAGTCTTCAGTGTTTCAGGATTCTTTGAATAGAAAGTTTAAAAGAACAGAATTTACTTGAAATAGGAAGCTTTTGTAACATTATAACTATTATATATCACTTTTGATCAATTTATTGCATCTTTCCTGAATAAAATAATATTCATTTCTTTTTTTCGAACAGCCTGACCTTGCGTTCTGAGCACGATATTAAGAAATAACTCCTTTCCACAGAAAGCAACAAGGGCTGCACCTCAGCTGACCCCAGATGAGCCTGAGTTAATGATGATTTGCGTTCTTGCTGCTCTCACACTGGGCTAATCAGTGTCTGATATCCTCTCAGACCCATGAAGGCAGAGGAGATGAACTGGATGTCATGTGCTGCAATGTGGGAACAAAAAAGACATTTCACAGAACCAGCTTTCTTGCCATAATTTGTTTATTTACCCTTACATATCCACCATCAGATGATGGGATGAATTTGGGTGTGTGGGTAATCCTCAGATGAATGGTTTCCTTCTGGAGGAACTCCATGTTAGACCTCTTTGTCCTTACATAACCTCAGGCAGAGATGGAGACTGTTTGCGTTTTTGACCCACCCATGTGCAATTATTGAAGTTTATTTTGGGTTTTGCGTCTGACGTCTGAAGAGGCAGATATTACGTTGATACTTAGTTGATAATTAGTGGTGTTCTGTTCATCAGCATCACTAGTTCTCATTCTTAATCATAATTATTACACATTATTGCATAAGTGTTTTTGGTATAGTCATGAATAATACCTCAGATTGTTCAGTAAAGGTGTGTTACTGCTGTTCTAAGAGATTTGGCTCTCAACTGTCATGTGGTGGGTGATAAATTGGCCCAAAAGATCATCTAGATCAGAAACTAAAATTAAAATCATAAATTTAAAATCGTGTTACCTAAAATATACATTAACTGAAATGAAATAAAATATTAAAAATATGAAACGTATTGTATTTCAGCTAGTTGCCAAGGCAGCATTTCTTATTTTAATTTACTTCAAGTAAAATAATTAAAACAAAATAAACCAAAACAAAAAATTAACAAAAACTATATAGACACATTTTTAAAAAATTACTAAAACTTTAACTAAAATTAAAGTGAAAACAGAAATTAGAAAAAGTCTAAAATATATATCAAAAACTAACAGTATATCATTGATGATAAAATAGCACTTCTCACTGCACCACTGACTTTTTCATAAAATGGAAAAATCTAGTTTAATAAAGATATTATTTGATAATCTGTAGTTTTAGCTTGCTAACTACCTGCCAAGGTAGTCTATGAGTCTTCATAAGTTCTTGTAATTAAAGAAAAGAAAATGACATAACTTGAATATTAATGTGTAACAGCAGGATGCTTGTTAAAGCTTCTTCGTATCGTTGCTTCCCTGCTGGTCTCTCTCTCTCTATCTGTTTTTCTCACTCAAATGGTCTCTCTCTCATTCAATAAAAAAAAAAGAAGACAGAGACAGATTTTTATCTCTGTTTAAATCCTGCAGTTGTTCTCCATGTTCTTTCTCTCTGTGACAGACGGCAGAGTTTGGGAACAAGAAAACTTTCCAGATTCATCAGAACATCTTGCTCCATTAGAATGAGCTTATTTATCACCCTGTTCTTTTCTTCGTGTTCCCACTAAAACGTTGCACCTTGCTAGAGACATATTTTATTGGATTGTCGTGGCTGTTTGTCCAGAACAGAATGAAATGTCCAAACATTTCACTTTTTTTTTTTTACATGACTTTGGAAAATGTGTGTGTTGGAGAACATTTAAGCTCTGACACTTGTGAGGTGGATGTTGCCTGCATAGAGACTGTTAGAGAGACTCAACTCAACTCACTTCAGTAGTTTAATATTACCATGTTGCTGACAACTGATGCTTTAAGAAAACAAATCAATATTTTTTAAAAGGTAATCCTAAAATAGTCTTTTTATTTTAGATATATTTTACATTTATTATTTATTTTAAATTATTTTGTAAAAATGCAAATCATTTATTTTAAATAAAAATTTGTGTTTTAAAAAAATTATTAATTGCATTATAAAATAAAATTTTTCTGAAATTAATCGCAGTTAATCCCACCTAACATTAACATTTTAAAATACTTTTATATTGTAATAATTTCACATTCAATCTTCAAATTAATGTAGAAACAACATAAAGATATTATATTTTTAAAGTGTTTAGTGGCATCGTTTTTTATGTCTGAAGGTGAATATCACTGATACCAATACTACTGATGTCTCTGTGAAATACTTTCCCCCTAATATATAACCATTGACTATAGCCATTCAGCATTACAGTATAATTGAGAGCTATGAATTTTTACATTTATTAGACTTTAAAACATAACAACTTCTTCACATAAACCCATTATAATAAACGTCATATTTAGCTACATGTGCCCATCAGCAGTAGGCGAAAATACAGAAATTGAATACGTCAAAACCATAAATTTAAATTAAAGGGGTCATATGATGCGATTTTCGATTTTTCCTTTCTCTTTGGAGCGTTAAAAGCTCTTGGTGCATAAAGAAAATCTAAAGTTGCAAAGACAAAGTCTCAAACCCAAAGAGATATTCTTTATAAAAGTTAAGAGTCAGCCATGCTTCCCTAAAACGGCTCATTCTAACACGCCCCCACATGTCTACGTCACGATGTGGGAAGATTTGCAGAACACCGCCAAATATTCACGCAAAGAAAGAAGGAGTAACTTATTCTCGCTGTAGTATTGTTGACGCTGCCGCCGCCATGTCGTGAAGATGCTGTGTGTTTCATTATGAAAGCAAAACTACTTTGTTTGCTCTTCCAAAAGAGGACACAACTAGAAATCAGTGGTTAGGTTGTATTTACAACACTGTTCCAGAACACTTCAACCCAAATATTCAGATGAATGCAGTGCATTTTATGGAGGACAAGGACTGTTTCCTGGGAGAGTAGCCTACAATGCCGGTGTTCTGAAAAATAATGCTGACTCGCAGCCTGTAAATACGTTTTCATATTTAAATAATTTGCCACTAATGATTCAAACACGAGTTTTGGGCAGTGTAAAGTAGCACTTGTTTGTCATTTCTCTGATCACAAATGGAGACATGGTTTTATGCTTACGCAGCATGATACGCAACGGAACGCGTAAAAATAAAAAGACCGTTTTTATGAGCATTATAATCAGCTACTGGTCCCCACTGGACGCAACAAATGGCTCGTTTATAATGGGTTTTATTGGTTTTGTCTCGTCGTGCCGGGACACGGCATCATGGTATGGTAAGGAGCATAACATTTCCGTCACACGCTTGATGTATTCGGCCAATCACAATGCACTGGATAGCTGGCCAACCAGAGCACACCTCGCTTTTCCGAACGTTGAGCTTTGTAAAAATCGACGTGTTTCAGAAAGGCGGGGCAAAGAGGAGAAACTAATAATGTACACTATGTGGAAAATAATGTGTTTTTTTCCCCTTAAACTGCATAAACACATTGCATTACACCAAATACACAAAATAATGTTCTTTTTTAGCAACGTCATATGACCCCTTTAAATATAGATGTATCCTTAAAGCTCTTTTTTCTTTTGTTCTTTGATTAACAGACATCACAGCAGCTGGGTGATTAGGTTATTTGGCTTCTTTAAGAGCTGCTGCTGATGAACATGACGATCATTGCATGCTCATAGTTTCATTTGAACTTTAATATAATACAGCACGCGCCTTGATCTTGATCCATAATTGCATTATGGGATTGCAATGCTGCTTTATGATTTTTACAGAACAAGTTAGCTCAGTAATCAGCATAGTAAAAGCGGCTGTTGTTGTTTTTTTTGCAGTGATAGCACACCTATGCTGTGTTAAAGTGCCATCTCTGTTGGCAGATCACTGGGTTTTGGTTCAGAGCATTCAATCTTTCCTCAACCAAGGAACCGTGTTTGAAATAACTGAGCAATTGCAAGTTGAACTTCCCCAGCGAAACATGTTACTAACTAGAGCACAATAGCCCATGAATAGACCTTTGTGAGATTAATTATCATTATCAACGCTTCTGTGCTCATGAATCTCTGGCTCACACACACCAGCCCGTTTCCCATATCCGAACTCAAACACCTCCCTCAATTTGAAGATCTTCAAGAAACCCAAGCCCCATTACTTCCCAAATCTTCTCATGTCCATCGCTGCTTCACATAGGCGTGAAACATTCCTCATCTCCATCTCTCATTCTACACCTCCTCGGCCTCCATTTCAAAAGATATTCAGAACGTTGACCACAAAAATGATGTTGTCCTGTTGTATTTACTTAGTAACAGATGCCTTGACGTGAAAAGAATGTTGAGAATTTTGTTGATGGATGCTTTATTGGCATTTTTTTGTGCCACACACACATCTCTTTTTGCACTTTGTTTTGAAAGGACTTCATGTAGCTTCAAATAGTTTGAGTTAATTGAATGTCTTTTGTTCATCAGCATGTCTTCTAACCCTGTACTGTTTTCTATTTTCCATGTAACGCAAGATAAGAAAAGATGTCCGAGCTGCCTTTTCCGTACAATGATTCAGACTGCCAAGCCTCTACAAATTTTAAAAAATCGGAGATTACGAGATTAAAGTCGTAATAATTTTTACAAATATGAGAATAAAGTTGAAATTACGAGAATATAGTCCAAATTTTTTGAGAATAAAGTCAAAATATTTTGTGAATAAAGTCAAAATTACGAGAATTAAGTCGTAGCAATTACAAGATTAAAGTTATAATATTTTGAGAGTATAGCCTGCAAATGGCCCGGATTGGGAGCACTGGGAGAAATTTCAGTGGCCTGACAACTGAATTGAATATATGTGGAATTATTAGCAGAAATCATACAATGTTTCACTACAAATAACGAATGCATTCGAAGATGGGAAATATTAATTTCAAGCATACTGTCCCTGCGAGTATATGGCACATCCCACATATATAATCCCACACCCACATATATTCAAATCAGTTGCCAGGCCACCGTAATTTATCCCAGTGCTCCCAATCCGGACAATTTGCATGTGCAATATAGGCTATACTCTCAAAATATTTTAACTTTAATCTCGTAATTGCTACGACTTTTGACTTTATTCTCAAAATATTTTGACTTTATTCTCAAAATATTTTGACTTTTTTTCCTCGTAATTTTGACTTCGTATGCCATCGTACTTTATTCTATATTGATACATTTATATATTGTTAAATTGTATATATATATATATACAGTGGGGGGGAAAAGTATTTAGTTAGCCACCAATTGTGCACGTTCTCCCACTTAAAAAGATGAGAGCGGCCTGTAATTTTCATCATAGGTATACCTCAAATATGAGAGACAAAATGAGAAAAAAAAATCCAGAAAATCACATGTAGGATTTTTAAAGAATTAATGCGTCAATTCCTCGGTAAAATACGTATTTGGTCACCTACAAACAAGCAAGATTTCTGGCTCTCACAGACCTGTAACTTCTTCTTTAAGAGGCTCCTCTGTCCTCCACTCGTTACCTGTATTAATGGCATTCGTTTGAACTCGTTATCAGTATAAAAGAAACCTGTCCACAACCTCAAACAGTCACACTCCAAACTCCACCATGGCCATGGCCAAGACCAAAGAGCTGTCAAAGGACACCAGAAACAAAATGTAGACCTGCACCAGGCTGGGAAGACTGAATCTGCAATAGGTAAGCAGCTTGGTGTGGAGAAATCAACTGTGGGAGCAATTATTAGAAAATGGAAAGACATACAAGACCACTGATAATCTAACTCGATCTGGGGCTCCACGCAAGATCACACCCCGTGGGGTCAAAATGATCACAAGAACTGAGAGCAAAAATCCCAGAACCACACGGGGGGACCTAGTGAATGACCTGCAGAGAGCTTGGACCAAAGTAACAAAGGCTATCATCAGTAACGCACTGCGCCGCCAGGGAATCAAATCCTGCAGTGCCAGACGTGTCCCCCTGCTTAAGCCAGACATGTCCAGGCCCGTCTGAAGTTTGATAGAGAGCATTTGGATGATACAGAAGAGGATTGGGAGAATGTCATATGGTCAGATGAAACCAAAATAGAACTTTTTGGTTAAAAACTCAACTTGTCGTGTTTGGAGGAGAAGGAATGCTGAGTTGCATCCAAAGAAAAACCATACCTACTGTGAAGCATGGGGGTTGAAACATCATGCTTTGGGGCTGTTTTTCTGCAAAGGGACCAGGACAACTTATCAGTGTAAACGAAAGAATGAATGGAGCCATGTACCGTGAGATTTTGAGTGAAAACCTCCTACCATCAGCAAGGGCATTGAAGATGAAAATGTGGCTGGGTCTTTCAGCATGAAAATGATCCCAAACACACCGCCCGGGCAATGAAGGAGAGGCTTCGTAAGAAGCATTTCAAGGTCCTGGAGTGGCCTAGCCAGTCTCCCGACCTGAACCCAATAGAAAATCTATGTAGGGAGCTGAAACTCCATGTTGCCCAGCGACAGCCCCAAAACATTACTCCTCTAGAGGAGATCTGCATGGAGGAATGGGGCAAAATACCAGCAACAGTGTGTGAAAAACCTTGTGAAGACTTACAGAAAAACGTTTGACCTCTGTCATTGCCAACAAAGGGTATATAACAAAGTATTGAGATGAATTTTTGTTATTGACCAAATACTTATTTTCCAACATAATTTGCAAATAAATTCTTAAAATCCTACAATGTGATTTTCTGCATTTTTTTTTCCTCATTTTGTCTCTCATAGATGAGGTATACCTATGATGAAAATTATAGGCCTCTCTCCTCTTTTTAAGTGGGAGAACTTGCACAATTGGTGGCTCTGACTAAAGACGTTTTTTCCCAACTGATATATATAATTATTTATATATATTATAAATTTCTATAGCTGCAATTTCTTCCTTTCTCTCTCCATAAAATGTCTTAAAGTTTTTTTTGTTTTTTTTAACTCTATGATTTTTCATGCCAGCATTTAACGTTTTCTTGCTTTTCTAATTAGTTGCATTAACTGCTTCCATACATTCAAATTCTAACTGCAATTCTGCATCCTGTGTGTTACCTCAATTTAAATTAATTTGAATTGGAATTTAGAATGCATTTTCAATTCGGTTTTAAATGGCGCACAAGCCTGTTAGAATCTTGACAGTATAAATCACCATCCAAAGTTGGACATTCTATCAAATATGTTTTAATGTTTCACAAATGAAAGAATATGATACAGAGTTGAAGGTTAGTAAACATTTGACAGTTTTATTTAAAGGCTGAACTATTCCTTTAAAAATGATTCACAGCTAAGTAGCTTGATGCTGTAGAAACCTCCTAGTTTTGCACCAGAAAATGTAGCACACATGCATGTTGCAGCATTTCAAAAAAACAACATGACCTTTTTGCAGTGACATGACATTGCTCAATGACATGACTCTGCTAATGCTCTTGCGAAAGTCCATGCTTTATATTCATTAAAAAAAGCATATTTCAGATTGCATGACCCTTTCCAAGAAACACCTGAAGTCCTCTTTCAGTTGCTGACACTAGCATCAGCAGTGAAAGACTTCATTATTCATTGAGCAGTGGGCCTGACACGCTGTAGCAGCATTCTGACAACAGTCACAGCCGTTAAGGGGGTTGGAATTTGAACAGAGTTCATCCGGCTGGCAGCAGACATATAATTTAATGAGAATAGAGCATGACAGCGGTCACCGTTACTGAGTGAAAATCCGGCAGGTGCACATAACGTTAACGTCCTGGAGGAACAGAGGCAAAACGAAGGGCAGCACGGTTGTCGCTGCCTCCCATGATGATTGCACTTGCCACTGGTGCCAAGCTGTTTCAGCATTACGCCCTTATGCATCCCGGGGCAAGTGGCTGCAGAATTTCATCGCTGTCACTTTGTATTCCCTTCCTGTGATGAGGCAGAGCAGGGTTTGCCCCGTCTGCACATGCAAATCAACAAGCATATAACAGGTCTTTTATGATTGGCCTACAATGTTTGCAAACTATGCATATTGCATATTACAGACCCCAGAGAGCCTTAAAAGTTTATATACAGTGGGTACGGAAAGTATTCAGACCCCCTTAAATGTTTCACTCTTTGTTATATTGCAGCCATTTGCTAAAATCATTTAAGTTAATTTTTTTCCCTCAATGTACACACAGCACCCCATATTGACAGAAAAACACAGAATTGTTGACATTTTTGCAGATTTATTAAAAAAGAAAAAACTGAAATATCACATGGTCCTAACTAAGTATTCAGACCCTTTGCTCAGTATGTAGTAGAAGCACCCTTTTGATCTAATACAGCCATGAGTCTTTTTGGAAAAGATGCAACAAGTTTTTCACACCTGGATTTGGGGATCCTCTGCCATTCCTCCTTGCAGATCCTCTCCAGTTCTGTCGGTTGGATGGTAAACGTTGGTGGACAGCCATTTTTTAGGTCTCTCCAGAGATGCTCAAATTGGGTTTAAGTCAGGGCTCTGGCTGGGCATTCAAGAACAGTCACAGAGTTGT
Source organism: Sinocyclocheilus anophthalmus (assembly GCA_018155175.1). Lineage (NCBI taxonomy): Eukaryota > Metazoa > Chordata > Actinopteri > Cypriniformes > Cyprinidae > Sinocyclocheilus > Sinocyclocheilus anophthalmus. The sequence continues at coordinate 85,329 of JADLZN010007826.1, forward strand.
TGTGAGGCCACTCCTTCGTTATTTTAGCTGTTTGCTTAGGGTCATTGTCTTGTTGGAAAAGAACCTTCGGCCCAGTCTGAGGTCCTGAGCATATCCTGGAGAAGGTTTTCGTCCAGGATATCCCTTGTACTTGGCCGCCTATTCATCTTTCCCTCGATTGCAACCAGTAGTCCTGTCCCTGCAGCTGGAAAACACCCCACAGCATGATGCTGCCACCACCAAACTTCACTGTTGGGACTGTATTGGACAAGTGATGAGCAGTGCCTGGTTTTCTCCACACATACCCCTTAGAATTAAAAACCCCCCCAAAAAAGGCCAAAAAGTTCTATCTTGGTATCATCAGACCAGAGAATCTATTCTCACCATCTTGGAGTCTTCAGGTGTTTTTTAGCAAACTCCATGGGGGCTTTCATGTGTCTTGCACTGAGGAGGAGCTTCCGTCGGGCCACTCTGCCATAAAGCCCTGACTGGTGGAGGGCTGCAGGGATGGTTGACTTTCTACAACTTTCTCCCATCTCCCGACTGCATCTCTGGAGCTCAGCCACAGTGATCTTTGGGTTCTTCTTTACCTCTCTCACCATGGCTCTTCTCCCCCGATAGCTCAGTTTGTCTGGACGGCCAGCTCTAGGAAGGGTTATGGTCGTCCCAAACGTCTTCCATTTAAAAATTATGGAGGCCACTGTGCTCTTAGGAACCTTAAGTGCAGCAGAAATTTTTTTGAAACCTTGGCCAGATCTGTGCCTTGCCACAATTCTGTCTATGAGCTCTTCAGGCAGTTCCTTTGACCTCATGATTTCATTTGCTCTGACATGCACTGTGAGCTGTAAGTCTTATATAGACAGGTGTGTGGCTTCCTAATCAAGTCCAATCAGTATAATCAAACACAGCTGGACCCAAATGAAGGTGGTGTAGAACCATATCAAGGATGATCAGAAGAAATGGACAGCACCTGAGTTAAATATATGAGTGTCAGCAAAGGGTCTGAATACTTAGGACAATGTGATATTTCAGTTTTTCTTTTTAAATAAATCTGCAAAAATGTCAACAATTGTGTTTTTCTGTCAATATGGGGTGCTGTGTGTACATAATGAGGAACCAAAAAAATTACTGAAATGATTTTAGCAAATGGCTGCAAAATAACAAAGAGTGAAAAATTTAGGGGTCTGAATACTTTCCGTACCCACTGTATATGCTATAGATAGACTAAAAGTCGTTACTGATCCCAAACTTTGAGCGTATGTTTTTTAGAAGTATCTTATGCTCATCAAGGCTGCATTTATTTGATCAAAAATACAGAAAAAACAAAACTGAAATATTACAATAAAATAATGGTTTCTATTTTAATAAACTTTAAAATATAATTTATTTCTGTGATGCAAAGCTGAATTTACATCAGCCATTACTCCAGTATAAAGTGTTACATGATTCTTCAGAAATCATTCTAATAGTATTATTATATATAATATAACAGATCTGTATATATGTATATAATATTATTATGAAGAACGACAATTTTTTTTACCTTTCCTTTCAAAAACATTTATGCATTTGGCAGATGATTTTATACAAAGTGACATTTTATCAGGTCTTGCATTCCCTGGAACTCAAACCCTTGACTTTGGCGTTGCTAACACCTTGTTCTACCAATGAGCTAGAAGAATGCATTTATGTAATCTATGAAAATAATCTAATAATTATATTTTGTGTGTGTATGCATCAAATCCCACTTCATTTTGAAAGGACTTTGTGTCATCAAAAACTAAACAAAACACCTTTAATCTTTCCAAATATTACTATTTAGGAGTTCCGGAATATCCAACATAATGTCCACTCAGTTGGGATTTTAAAACACCAAATTCTCTGTGCTTTTAAGGCTAGATTGTGCTATAGTATGGCTATATGGATCATGTTAAGGGTTTTAATGACAATCCATTTATAATTAGAGAAACGACTCCGGAAAGTGTCCCTGGAGAGATACTGGCACCTGAGCTCTCGTCAATACAACAGCCATACGCACAGTCACACTCTATTTCCAGGAAATCTTGTCAGGTGACTTTTGGTAGTCATGGCGTGTTTGTTTTGTTGCCAGTGTGTATGAATGCATATCTTATCTGTTTTATTTAACAAAGCCTGCACTGCTGCCTCACATGCAACCTGTCATCTGTGCACAATCATTCATGAGAGCAAGCTACTGACCTAAACACATGCTATAGAGCATATACTGTACATAAAACAAGATATTATGGACCAGTTAGGTGGCAAATTTCATGCAATGTAAATGCATAGTTTGACAGATAAAACCCATGCAAGAATTGTGAATTTAATTTGATAAAAACAATTTAAAAATCAGTTTGCAATAAAAGTGTTTAAAACAACATTTGTAGAAAAAAGGCTTTTACATACGGACAAGAAACTCGAATGTTATCATTTCTATGTATATGTTGTTTATTTATAAAATTTGCCTATATTTTTAGGTGGTTAATGGGTTGATAATAACTGTATGTATATATATATAGATATATATATCTTATGTCTATATTATATATCTATATAGATATATATCTTATATATATATATATAGGCTAATGGTTAGCGAGTTGGACTTGTAACCCAAAGGTTGTGGGTTCGAGTCTAGTACCGGCAGGGATTGTAGGTGGGGAGTGAATGTACAGCACTCTCTCCCACCTTCAATACAACGACTGAGGTGCCCTTGAGCAAGGCACCAAACCCAACGTTCCGGGGGGCAAAATGCGGCACTGCTCCGGGTGTGTGTTCACGGTGTATGTGTGTTCACTGCTGTGTGTGTGCACTTGGATGGGGGAATGCAGAGCACTCATTCGAGTCTGGGTCACGCATACTTTGCCCACATGTAAGTCACGTCACTGTCACTAGATCTGATATATATATATATATCTAGATATAATATATATATATATATATATTATATACATACAACATGTAAAAATAATTTCATTACAGGTTTTTGACTTAGCGTCATTAAACAATAAAATAATATTTTAATACTTAAATGTTGGTAAAACAATCAATATTATTTTCATTAAAATATTTTAACAATTAAATATTATTATTTATTGTCTGATCCTACAAGTGTCACTTCAGGGGCTCTGCAGTTTGCCTGTCAGTCATTTTGCTCAATCGTGGGAAGCCCATATATGGGAAGCAGGAAGTTGGAAAGCCACATTGCGTGTAAGTTGTAGTTAGCTTGTTGTGTAAGAATACTATTTTGCTACTATTGTGGACCAGTCAGATGGACTCGTATGCAAATTTTGCATGGGTTTTATCTGTCAAACTGTGCTAGATTTCATTAACTTTGCATGAAATTTGTAATTTCTTGCAGATTTCTTTATCTATTATTGTGTGCCTAAGGTACTGCTGTGGAAACCGCCACCACCAGGATGCATTTATAGTGGCATGTGGTGCGTTGGAGCCACTTATTGTATTCTTATAGGTTGCACAAGCACTGACATGCATAATGCATTATTCATCACTGGCATGCTTTGATCTCAAAGGGTTGCAGATGGTATAGGGTCATAATCTGCCGACAAACTTGCCTGCATTTCACTTTAAGCTTTCATTGAGTCTCAGGAGAGCTGAGGATGCTCAAAGTGGCTGGTATATGGCACGGCAGAGCTGACGCTTAATTTAACCCTGATTAGAGGTGCACTGTGCCAGAACAGAGCAGAACACAACTGGCGTGGGAGGAGGAGGATGTCTGTCAGATAGATCGGCCGCTGAGTGCAACAGCCGGTCTTTTAAGGTGAGAAGACCGGTTGTTCCATGCCTGTGGTTTCAGGACAGTTTTCCCTTACAGAAATTGACCATGTGATTTGGTTAGAGGAAGTTGATTGTAGCTCTGTGCTGCTGGGTGGTTTGCCTCTGCGTTTGAGTAACTGGGCTAATGAGGGCATTTTAACACTAGGGTCGTTTATTGTCACACTGCACATTTTTTGAAGTGGTGCTTGCATGTGTAAAAGTCATCGGCACAATTCAAGGTGGTTGCCAGGATGTTTCTCTTTAGTTGCTGGGTTGATATTCTGATTTGGAATCCATTTTAAATTATACATCTGAGTGTTTAGAAAAGTAATAGCACAGTCCAACTCAACAAGCCTCATGATTTGACATATCAATAAGCACCAAAATGTCATATTTAGTATTTTGAACAAACCCCTTACCCAAAGTTTGAAAAATAGTTTTGTTTGGTTTTTTTCTATTTGAATATATTCCTGTGATGGAAAAGCCTTAGGGTTATGGTTATCAATGATGGAAACAGTTGTGGAAACCGTAATACATCTTTTCAATATTCTTTGATAAAACAGAAAGTTAAAAATAAATCTTATAACAATATAAATGTCTCTGATCTTTGGGGCTCTCTGATCACTGTCTAGTTCATCTCATACCAACCTACAGGCAGAAACTGAAATCAGCTAAACTTGAATTAAGGACTGTTAAAAGATGGACTAATAAAGCAGAGCGGGATTTACAAGCCTGCTTCGACTGCACAGACTGGAGTGTTCCCTTTCAGTCACATTCTTCGTTACGTCAGTCGTGACTGACGAATTGGGATCTCGCCAGAGAGCCCAATCACCCTAGCGGGTAACTAAACAAGCCAATGACAGTTGGCGTGCGTGTTTCGCCACGTGCACTCCGCCCCGCAGCGCGGGTATAAAAGGGGAGCGCGTGCAAACGCACATCAGCTTTTCGCTTCGGTGCCGAGCCTTCTACAGGACGAATCTCCACGAGTGTTTGAGAGAAACAGCTGGCGTTAGTGTGACAGCGTATCAGCGGGGGTTGGCATCCAGGCTGCTGAAACCTCGGCGGGCTGCAGCTTCCATTCTGCGGTCTCGCCGCGACCTCCCCTGGCGCTTCAGCGCTCTCTCTAAAAGAGTGGTTTCCTTCAAAAGAGCAATTTCTAAGAGTCCAAGGGACAGGGCGCCTTTTTAAAGATGGTTCCGCTCGTTGCAATTTGAGTGGTCGTTTCCTGCTAAATAAAGGTCATGATCGCTGCCTCTCGTGCTCAGTGCAGCCGATGACACTTTCGGCGGCCCGGGAAAGCATAGCGGTCGGCCTCCTGACTCCCCGATCTCCCAGGCCGGCCTATTCGGCGAAGCGGTGGAGGGCTTTGCCCAACAGTTCTCCGCCGCGCAGAAGCATACGGAGACAGAGGCATTTCGACACATCCCGCGGTCTGCTCGTCGCCGAGGGTGCCCTCCAGCGGCCTCCACCTCCGCTCCGGCGCGGCCACAACAGCAGACTTCACAACGGCCGCAGCGTGGAGCTGGCAGCAGGAAAGCGGCGCAGCCCGTCTCCGCCCCTGCCAAGCCTGTGAAGCGCCAGGGCAGGCGGCGTCCCTGGGACGGGTGACCCGGGGCTCTTTGATCCGGCTCTTCAGGAGATGGTGACAGCACCACTCCTTCCCCGGCGGAGGGCCGGGTGGAGAAACCTTTGTTCCTGTTTTTTTCTGTTCCGCCGCTGGCTACCCAGCCAGTGGTGCCCAAAACCTCAACAGAAGAGCGGGTTCCTTTTTCTGGGTTCCAAGAGGGCGAGGATAGCAGTGCGCGAGACCCAGTCTCCACATGGCAGTCCCCCTCTCCCTTCGCAATGGGCAGCAGGGTTCAGTTCAAGGATGCTATGCCTCCTCACGAGCCCCCTGCCCAGCCGTGGAGCCAGGTAAGTGGCGCGCCGCGCACTCAGACCCCACCCAGGGACGCACGGAAGCCTCCCGGGTTGGGTCCCTGGGTTCCACTGCGCTGCCCCACTGCGGGTACGTCGGTGGTTTCCCTAGTCCCGCCTGCTCGGTCGCTGGGGGCCTGGTTAGCGCTCCCCAGGCCGTCTCGCTGGCTCATGTGAACCATCAGACTCGGCTATGTGATTCAGTTCGCCCGGCGTCCTCCCAAGTTTAGGGGTATTCGGTTCACCTCTGTGCTGGACAGGGATGCTCCTGTCTTGCGTGCAGAGAGCGCGGTCCTGCTAGCGAAGGACGCGATACAACCGGTCCCTCCAGCCAAGATGAGGTCAAGTTTTTACAGCCCATACTTCATCGTAACCAAGAAAGGCAGTGGGTTACGACCAAACCTGGAACTGCGAGTGCCGTCCTCAGGCATGTTAAAGCAGAAGAAACGCATCGGTTCAATGAGTCAGTCCTTTCGAATGGTTCGCAGCGATCGGACTCAGGTCGATTGGACAAGGGCAAACTCTCCACGGTGCAGAGATCTTTTCTCGGCTGGAGCCGGACTCGGTAAACCTAGCGGCCCGTTCTCAGTAGAAAGTGCACAGTCGATGCGGAACTGCTTGGGGGTCCTTCCAGTGCAAGACCGCGGTCACACTGAAACTGTTTCAGAGGCTCCTGTGGCATATGGCATCCGCAGCCGCTGTCGCGCTGCTCGGGTTGCTTCATATGAGACCGCGTCAGCATTGGCTTCACGACCGGGTCCAGAGATGGGCATAGCGACATGGCACTTACCAGGTTTCTGTCACCCCATTCTGCTGTCAGACCTTCAGCCCGTGGTCAGATATTGCCTTTCTTCGGACAGGGGTGTCCATTGGGCAAGTATCCAGGCATGTTGTTGTGTCAACAGATCCTCTGCCAGGGGCTGGGGTGCCATGTGCAATGGCATGCAGCTGCGGGGCTCTGGTCGGGGCCCCCGACTGCAGTGGCATATCAATTGCCTTGAGTTGCAAACGGTATGGCTGGCTCTGTGTCGCGTCAAATCGCTGCTACACGACAAACATGTACTGGTCCGTACGGACAGCACTGCAACCGTTGCATACATCAACCACCAAGGCATGTCGCAACTCGCCCGCCATCTCCTCCTCTGGAGTCAGAAGCATCTGAGGTCGCTTCGCGCCATTCACATCCCAGGCGAGCTCAATCGTGCAGCCGACGAGCTCTCACGTCAGCCCGCCCTTCCGGGAGAATGGAGACTCCACCACGAGACAGTCCAGCTGATTTGGAGACACTTTAGGGACGCTCAGGTAGACCTGTTTGCCACCCCGGACACGTCCCATTGCCAGTTGCTTTACTCCCTGGCCGAGGGTCCCCTCTGCACGGACGCACTGGCGTGCAGCTGGCCACGGGGCCTACGCAAATATGCGTTTCCCCCAGTGAGCCTTCTCGCACAGACACTGTGCAAGGTCAGGGAGGACGAGGAGCAGGTTCTCCTGGTAGCGCCATATTGGCCCAGTCGGACTTGGTTCCCCGAACTGATGCTCCTCGCGACAGCCCCTCCTTGGCAAATTCCTCTGAGGAGGGATCTCCTTTCTCAGAGAGGGGGCACTCTGGCACCCGCATCCAGACTTGTGGAATCTCCACCTGTGGTCCCTGGACGGGACGCGGAGGATCTAGATGGGCTACCTCCAGCGGTAGTAAACACCATCACTTCAGCTAGAGCCCCGTCTACCAGACACGCTTACAGGCTGAAGTGGAACGTGCTCGTCGATTGGTGCTCTTCCCGCCGGGAAAACCCCCGTAGATGCCCGATCGGAGTCGTGCTTTCTTTCCTGCAGGATGGGTTGGAGCGAAGGCTGTCTCCCTCCACCCTTAAGGTGTATGTTACCGCCATTGCCGCACATCACGAGGCAGTAGACGGTAAGTCTTTGGGGAAGCACGACTTGGTCATCAGGTTTCTCAGAGGGGCAATGGAGGTAAATCTTCGCCCTAACCTGTTACCCTCTTGGGATCTCCCCTCAGTCCTGACGGCCTTGAAGGAGGAGCCTTTCGAGCCTCTGCAGTCAGTAGAGCTTAAGTTTCTGTAATTAAAGACAGCGCTCCTCATCGCTTTGGCCTCGGTCAAGAGGGTAAGGGACCTGCAGGCATTTTCGGTCGACGATTCGTGCCTAGAATTCGGTACGGGTAACTCTCACGTTGTCCTGAGACCCCGGCCTGGATATGCGCCCAAAGTTCCCATTACGCCTTTTAGGGATCAGGTGGTGAACTTGCAAGCGCTGCCCTGGGAGGATGCAGACCCAGCCATCGCTCTGCTCTGTACCGTTCGCGCTCTGCGCATTTACGTGGATCGTACGCGGAGCTTCAGGACCTCAGACAAGCTCTTTGTCTGCTTCGGAGGACAGCAAAAGGGAAAGGCTGTCTCCAAACAAAGACTTGCCCACTGGTTAGTGGAGGCTGTAGTCTTAGCATACCAGGCCCAACGTTTACCGTGCCCCCTCGGAGTGAGAGCTCACTCTACGAGAGGAGTGGCATCTTCTTGGGCATTGGCGCGGGGCGCCTCGATAGCAGACATCTGTAGAGCTGCTGGCTGGGCGACGCCTAACACGTTTGCGAGATTCTATAATCTCCGTGTAGAGCCCGTGTCCACTTGTGTACTCGCCTCAGGTAGGCAGTAACACCGGACCTGCTCGGGGTCGATCACGCTTGCTGCGCCATTCCACTCTACGGACCGGATACATGTGCTTTTTTGCTTCTCATTTCAGTTCCCCATGGCGAACCCGGTTGGGGTTCCTCCCGCACCCTCGGCGGTCAGACGTGGCGGAGCGCCAGACGCCAGACTCAGCACTCGTGTGCATGCCCAAGGTCAGCCCTTGTGCTGGGCTAGGTGCCCGTGTGTAGTGATTCCCCCTTCGGGTGATCCCACATGTGTATTCTTCCACGGTACGGCTCCCCTCACGGTAAGCCCGTGTCTTTCCCTGGCAGTCGTTCACTGCCATCTCTGCTGTGTAGGGATCTCACCCCAGGCAGGCTGAGTCTACCGCAGGGACTTCCATATATAGTACTGCCCTGGGCCAGTCCATATATGTAATTCCACATGATACCTCCTATGTGCGGGATGTGGCTCATCTTAGGCTATAGCGTCCTAACTGGGTACGCTTTCCCAGTGTTATCCATTGTACCACTGTATGGAACAGCAGTGGCGTACACCTCTGCCTAGCCGCTGTCCTATCTTCCGCCCCAGCTGGTGTGGGGGGACTTTCCGGCTTCCACAGGGCACTGGAGGGGGTCAGCAATAGTGGCGTTTTCCATACGGATCCCAATTCGTCAGTCAAAACTGACGTAACGTAGAACGTGACTGAAAGGGAACGTTACTTGTGTAACCCTTGTTCCCTGAAGGAGCGAATGGAGACGTCACATCTCATCGCCACAGTTGCTGTACCACCGCCGTACGGCCGGGGCACGTAGTCTCGGCACCTCAACGAAAAACTGATGTGCGTTTGCACGCGCTCTACTTTTATACCCGCGCTGCAGGGCGGGGTACGCGTGACGAAACACGCACGCCAACTGTCATTGACTTGTTTAGTTAACACTCGAAGGTGATGGGCTTTGGGCGAGACCCAATCGTCAGTCACGACTGATGTAAGTCTCCGTTTCTCTTCAGGGAATGAGGGTTAACAGTAACCTAGCAGTTTTTGAGGCTGCAGTCACCAATCTGGATGAGCTCACAGATACTCTAACTTCATATATCAGTTTCTGTGAGGATATGTGCATTCCTACCAGGACATTCCTATCATTCAATAATGATAAACCATGGTTTACTGGAAAACTCAAACAGCTTCGTCATGCCAAAGAGGATGCTTACAGAAGTGGGGATAAAATCTTGTTTAACCAGGCCAGAAACTACTCTGAAAAGCTGAAGGAAAAAAAACTGTTTTCAGCCAACGACCCAGTGCTAGTCTGGACAGGTCTGAGGAGCATCACCAAGTACAAGACACCACTTAAGAACTGGCTTATGTCTGAATGTGTGTAGGCTGGTTTTGAAAAGCAGTCTCACCCCCACCCCCCCCCCCCACCCTCTATGATGCACTTCACACATACACACCCTCCTTGTGGGTGAACAAATGACAATTTAAATAGTTAGTTCTTTCTGACTCTGACTTCTGCTTCATATTTTTGTGAGAACTGTGATACATTTTCAGGAATCTTTGATAAAAAGAAAAGTTAAAAGGAACATAATAGAGAACATTTGAAATAGATTTTGGTTGTAGATTTTGTAGTAGTGTAAAAGTCTTTACTGTCACTTTTTATAGATTTAATATATCCTTGCTGAAAGTATTTATTTCCTTAAAAAAAAATAATAGTCAGGACTTGACAAACTTTTGAACATTAATGAATATTAATCTACATATATAGCGATACCTGTATACAAAAGCATGAAACATTACTCGTAACCCTCTCTTTCATTATAGGTCTCAAACCACATTCTGGACTCATACTGAACAAAGGTGCACCATAAAGCAGTAATACAGTACATTACTGTGAAACACTATATACATGGAATATAAAAAGATACAATGTCTAATGTATGTATGACCGCATTAGTTCTTGTTAACAGTGATATAGTTGGTCTTTCGGGGCAAATACCACCAAGGGATTACATAAAAAATAATGTAATTCATTTTTATGTGATCATCATTTTTTAAAAAGATTAAATGGATGCAATCATGTAATATTACATTATGGCCTTCGACTGAACCCAGAGGTTTGTCTGCATAATCTGCACCTTTGGCAGTAAAATATGGGATATTGTGAATACTGAATATTTCTATATCAAAAAGGAAATGTTAAGCCATGAATCTATATGTGCATGGAATACCATGTTCCTAACGACATGCATAATATTTCAACAGCAGGTAGAATCTTTCACGAGAACCTGCTGTGCAGAATAACTGCACATTCAGACAGCCAAATGGTGCCTGAGACCTGCGGACTGAGCTTGGGATGGGGGCTGGGACTCAGCAATGTCTAAATCAAACGTTTGGCCCTGACAGCATTTTACTTCTCCTCTCTCTCTCTCTCTCTCTCTCTCTCTCTCTCTCTCTCTCTCTGTGCTCTGGTCAGAAAATCCTTCTCTTAGAGGAGCCTGAAGGTTTCCGCATGTGGTGATCACATTGTGGTTTCTTGTACCAGTATGCAATATAGAGCCGAAAGGTCAGAATATGAAGAACATGAAGTGAGACCACAGGCGTCACAATGAGCTCAGTGTGATTGCTTTCATTTGGCAAGTATTGGCAAGTAGAGTTAAAGGGCACAAAATGAGGGGCGTCAATTAATTCGACACACTTGGTGCTCTTAAAGGGGACTGTATGCTTTTGAAGGAACTTTCAAGGAATTTTTGTGAATCTATGAGATTTGTTTCATCAGTGCCAAAGCAGGTGGCAGTTGCCAGGATCAATGTGTAGTGCCATATATGATTCATGCAGCGGCACGGGCACAGCATGAGGGTGTGTAGTGGAGGGTGAGAGGTATATGTAGATAATTGTGCATTGGGGGAGGGGCCAAGAGTAATGAGTTTCACTGATGAGCTCTCACATCTATGCTATCTGTAGTGTATATTTAAAACAGTAAATACTGAAAAACAAATTATATAGTATTATAAAAATTTATTATAATGTATAGTATTATAAAAAAGTTCCTAATTATTTATATTGTTGTATGTTTTGCTATACTACTTAATTTTAGCTGTATATAAAAACTGATATTAAATACAAACAGGTTTATATATTTATATACTGTATAATGTAGATTTTATCTTATTCTTTTCATATAGTTTATGCATGTATAGTGTATTTTTTATACATTATATATTATGCATGTGTAATGCTATGTGTGTAATATATATGTAGAAAGAAATAGGAGATCTGAAATAAAATTAATAGGTAAAATTTTTTTTTTAAATACATTTATTTCATACTAAGTACACATCAAACCCATTAACATATTCCCTATGTACTTATACAAATCCGCAATTAGACTTTTAGTAGTACTAAACTAGGTGGTATTAGTCTTAAAGTCTGTCTTACATATATTTGAACTAACGTAACGTTTCTACTGTCTTGCTTGCGCTAGTCCCAACTGAGATATACGGAAATATATTTGATTGTACTAAAGTGGAACTATTGCAAGTACACTGCATGTACACTTTATATATCTTGCATTTAAAGACCGATATCATCATCAATAGTGACATTAAAACACATTTTAGACATAATATTAAGAAATGTGCATTGTGCACAAATAGTACTCCAAATAAAGTTTTATTATAATTTTTATATCAGTAAGTCTCCAGTGCTATGTCAGTAAATATGTTAATAGATTTGAACTATACTTAGAATGAAATATATGTATTTTATATGACTGTTTTACTATAGATAGATCGATAAGGAAGTAAGTCACAAACCTGGCATTTGTTTGTTGTTTGTCTCATGATATTTTCCTCCGTTACAAGTGTTCTTTACACTTGCTCATCGGGGTTATTAGTTCTTTTGGTTTCATTGTCATTATTTATTTGTTTGTTCATCTCTTAACAGGTCGCATCAATTCCAGGTTAAGTGATATTACACAACAAAATCATTTCATCAAATCGTTCTCAGCTTAATCAGAACTCAGTAACCTCCTGAAAAAAGGGAGTGTCTGCATCAGTGCTGGTTTTTGCGCAGGAAATTGAGGTTAGCAGAAAATGGGTCACTGTAAGACTTGCTCTCTGTGTGTGGACTGCTGCCAGTGCCTGCGAATTGAAAGGAGATGCACAAAGATAATTAGCTGTTTGAGAACAGGAGACAACCGTGTTTCGTCTGATCCATTTTGAGCTCTGACACTGTCAGCGTAAGGGTTAACGTAGTTGTAAGCAATACCCATTTGCTTGAGTGCTATTTTGGTTGGAACTCAAGAGAGGATAGGAGCGCATTAAATCCTGTGGTGTTGCTGTTACCTCAGAGGTAACTGAAGTTCAAAGGCTGTTCGGCTTAGGAGAGTGACCCCGCCATGATAAATTAGAGATTATGATTATAATGCATCAAACACATCGAAATATTATTTGAAGTGTATTGATAATTACACTTTACACTTATTAGTAGAAAAAAAGACAGAACAGTTATTGATAGCAAATAAACCGTCTACCCCTCAAAATTCTATCCAAAGTGCACTAAAATAATGTTGTTTTTGATTGTGGTTGCTAGTTAGCTTTGTAATATAACCAGTTCAGTGTGTAGGATACATAGCAAGTAGATTGCTTTCAAAGCCACTTAGAAAGCACTTAACACACCATAAATATTTGTTTTGCAAGAGACTACAAAGGGAGATTGCATTCAAATTGCATCAAACTCCAAAGTCAACTGAATTGTTGTTTTGGGCTGTGACCACTGCTTACTGTATTTTCCAGGAATCTAAGTGGTTTTTTTATCATCTGAAATATGCTGTGACTTGTTTCTAAGCGACTTTCACATGTTAATTAACACCAAGCCTGTAAACCTGCGAAATAGGATAGCCATGTTTGTATGCACATTTCCTCGCACGACCAGTAGTTTCAGTTTCGCTGTTCGCTAAAGTAAAAATAAATAATGTGCTTATAATGTTTGTAAAGGTTTTATTTACCAGTATTTTACATCATGTTTTCAGTGTAATGGTAAAATGTACGATGCATTCATTTTTCCCCTTAAGTATTTGTTCAGATATTTCCCTTTACCGTAAACGTGTTCTAGGGTGTATTGTGTCATACAAATTAGGCCATTAGCCCTTGCTGTCTTTTCTTGCGTGCCTGGCGCCCACAAATATTTTGTTCTTGTTGCCATAGATATCCAATGGGGGGGGGAGGAGCCGGAAAGGGGTCCTATAAATCTCCCAGAGTATTTCTTTGAGTATATTTGTGGTCTATTCTGCACACAGCTACTTGTATTGATGTGATGCGGTGCCGGTCTGCCCGCCTGTGTTGTTGGCGTGCGTATCTAGTCTGCAATGGATTGTCAGAATGTGTAGCAGGAGCCTTGCATCCCTTATTACAGAGCTCCAGCAAATCCGGGTTCACTCCAAACAACGCCTGTCTTAACCACTACGCTCAGTCGCCTCTATTAATGGACCCGTCCGATAAAATCTGTCTGCCCACAGACGCAGTGGGTTGTCTGTGCGAATGGCGTTTTCACAAAATCTCCCACCAGATGGTGCCGAGGCACGGGGTGGTCACGACAAGACGGTACCGTCTGCCCCCCGATCTCGCGCAAGAAAGGGTCTTCTGGTTTGAGGTCACGTGTAGCGTCCGGGTGCATTCGCTGTCTCATGCGCGGCGAAGCTTGGTAGCTATTTCATGGGTTCTGCGTAGACAACCTTGGGCTACGTCTGGGCTCCCGGATGCCAAGCAAGGAAGGACGACTCTGGATGAACTTAAAGCTTGCCCGTGCCTTCTTCCCAAACTCTGCATGGACCATGCTCCCTCCCTACCGGACCACTAGGGTGTTTTTTAATTAGCAGTTTGTGTGTATAATTCGATCAGTTTTTTTCTGCCAACCCAGCTGGCCTAAGATGTACGACTGGTAGAGCTAATCTGTAATGCGCCACAAAGTTTAACGTCTGAGGCAGGCTTGCCGAGTCTCTTGTTACGAAAGCCGTACTTTCTACGCCCTTGTTTGCATGCAAATATCAGCCGACCTCTCTTGTGGGTCTTCTCCGCCTACCACGCAACATGTCTGCTGAGCATTGTGAAAAAGATGCGCTTTCGACGGCTGTCTAAGTCTCTGTCCGCGGCGTGTGGTGGCCTTACCTATCCTACATTCATCCAGGTGGTCTCATTGCGGTGTCCTAGGGTTGGGCTTCTCTTCTTCCCGGGTCTCCGCCGCCGCGAATCCAGGATGAGCGGGTAGGGTTCATAGGAGCCGGACGACAACTGTCTAAGGAGCGTCCACAGACATGGGAATGCGCAACCTCAGGCCTTGGCGATAGCTGATAAACTCAAAGCGCTGGAATGTATGTCACTGAAAGTGCGGAGTCATCGAGGCTGTGAGTAGGCTGCCTTGGCTGTGGACGGTACAGGGGTAGAAGTGCGTCAGAGGCTGGGCCCACAGGTGCACCAGCTCATCGTGCCCTTTCCCTCTGTCTGCCGCGTTGCAGATCAACACTTTGCTGGGGGAGGTGCGTGAATCTCCTGTGAGTCCATGTTGTCTGATTCTTAGACTTTCTCGCACCAAGCGTACCGTCCCGCACATACTCGTTCCTCACGGGCATCAATCCACATAGCCCGTGTGTCACACAGGGGCGCAGCAAGTCTAGGGACTCACAGCTGTGTGAACTCGTATAGTTTAACGTTGGCTGTCCCCAGCACATGTGCATCCTTTGCCTGATCAGGCTAAGCGGTTTCCGTCCCCTTGCGGTCAGTCACATTCATGGCACTGACCCTATCTTTCCCACTGTCATCCCAAAAATATTCAATGTTTCATCTGGGGCTTGTTCAAGAGGGATCGACAATGAAGCCCAAAGTAAGGCTCTAAACTCAGTGCTCGACCTAGTCTTAATGTAATGTATATTATTACCCAACATGTTGTACTCCTAATTACTACTTAGCTGTGTTTTTTTATTGTACCAAAGCAAATGGATTAAATGTTTGCTTAATTATCGGGACACTGTAGCTTTACTTTGTAATATCTGAACAAAGTGTGTTAGTCTACTTTATTTAAAGCATATAAGCGACGCCGAGACAAAGAGTGTTTCAAATTCCAAGATCGTTTTAATTGAATAGAGCTTTGTCATAATAAATATGTCTTCTAACATTTGTAAAAAATTAAATATAAATTAATATACTAACGTGGTTTTGTATAAGAATGGATAGTTGCACCTCTTGTATAGGCGGAGTAATTATAATCTAAGACTCAAATGTTAGTTTCTACTGCATAAAGATGTACTCAATTATGTAAAAATTACCAGAAGTAATAAATTCTCTGCTCAATATCTCATAGCCTCAACAATTCACATTTTGGGATGTTCCATCGCATAAGAAAACTATTTTAGCCACTAAATACAATGGATTTATTTAACCAATATTACTCCATATTACTAATTTAATTCCCTCAGTGTTTTATTGCTACCTCTCTGTGATCGCAGTAAGCAGTGCAGATATCGCAAGTAGCAATACATGCCAGTGTGTTCACTTTAACATATTTTTAAAACAAAATTGCCTTTTTTGTTTTTTGCCAGTATTTTTGTAGTCTTTTTGTATGTTTTGAAAATAGATTTTAAATATATTTTGGTATATGAAAACTAAATATATTTATTTTTACATTTCAGAGCTTTACATTTACAACATATTTAGCATATATTTAAAATATATTTTGTCCATATGGGTTTTCGACGATTCTCATAACTCGACTCAACGAGTCATTGTTTCGCAAACCTGGATAGGTAGCATATTTATTTCTTTATTTTTTTGCATCTCTGTGGGACCCTCGATGTAAAAACCCTTTTTTCTTGCCCATTATTTTTGTAAAATGCCAGTAGTTTTTTATATCACACAATCATTTATCCTGCAGCTACATTCACAATTTAAGTAAAATTTATTTCATATATATATAATATAAATTACAATATACTTAGTTGTGATCAACCATTATTAGAAGAGTTTGCTACTACCATAGTTTGCTATGAGAGAATACCAGATGTTTGCAGTTTTTTGCAGTCTGCGTGCATAGAGTTCATTCCACCTAATATCAAATCTAATATATACAATTCCCACTTGCTTTCACTTATGCTACTGCTAGTATTTCATTTCTTCAAATGCAACATGAGGTTTGAGGTGAATGTTGAGAATGTGGCACGTGGTTTACTCCGGCCCATTAGAGCGCTGGGGGCTCTTTCCTCCTCTTAGAGCACTACAAATCTGGCAGCAAAACCTCTCAAAGGTCTGGGGGGAAGGATAGATATCAAGGCTTTTGAAGGATGAGTGAGTGATAGTGGGAAAACCACATCACTGCACTTAATTCATACCCTGCACAGATGTAGAGCGAGAGCCGTTTCCGGAATGGACTTGCAGAGTAGTGGTATTCTGGGAAGTCAGCAGTCCGTCTGTTAATGCGGCCTGGCTGCTTGCCCTGAGCACATTCCAGGCATTTGCCAATAAAATCGCAGGAGTCTGCAATTCGTGGGCGTTCACCTTACCTCCAGGTCAGGCTGCTTTTACAAGCTCATCAATAACATTTCCCTCAGCTTCTCGGCTGTGATTTAAGGTCCTTAGGAATGATTCAGACTGTGATATTATAAATATTGGCCCTTGTGTGTAATGATGCGCTAATCAGGAATACTGGAAATCAGATGCGGAATAACATTCTTCACTCTGTCAGGTTTCAATGGACACTCTTAAATATAAAGGTTCTTTATTGGCATTGATGGTTCCATGAAGAAACTTCAACATCCATGGAACCTTTTCAGTGCACAAAAGTTTCTTTAAAGTGTTTAGATTAGAAATTAGAGTTGTTCACTGAAAGGTTCTTTGGGGAACCAAAATATATATATATTTTTTGTGGCATTGCTGTGAAAATCCCCTTTTGGAACCTTTATTTGAGTAAAGGCCCCAATATACTTGAAGCAAAATCAAAACTGCTGGTCTGTGACGATTACATAATAGGTTGTCTCGAGTAGCCAGACCTTCAAACTGACAGCAGAAGGTCTGGACTTCATTGCAGCTTTCCCTGGCCAAGGACTTCCCAAGAGGCCGTCTGACCAACATGTAGTTTATTTTGTGAAGGGTCATGTTTAGGGGCATTAAAATGTAAAGTCCCTACAATAACACACCAGAGTACAACCAATAAACCATTCAACATAGTTGTCATCAAGACTCTATGCTTTAAACATCACATACTTTTAAAAATCCAGCATTTATTTGATCATTATAAGCGATCATTGTCACAGTTGTAAACAAGATGACTTTCTTATTCAATGAGGAGTTTTAGTGTCATGACAGCTTTGCTTTCAGACAGATGGTTGAAGAATGTGACACACATCTCTCAGAATTCCTGTAGATTTCAACTAATCAGATAATGACTTTGAAAGTCCCGATGTGTTTCCCGTTTTATGTGCCTGATGTCTGAGGCTGAGACTACATAATAGGTAGCTGTGCTCTGGGGCTCCGCCGCCTTTGACGTGCAAATCTTCTCTGGTTAATTTCTTCTGTTCAGTCCGTTGAGGTCAGATGAGAGTAAAAACATGAACACACTGGAGAGCTGCTGTATAATAGAAATTGAAGTTGTAGTTCTAATTGGAAGTGATATTGTCATTGCTTTTTCATGTTTAATACTGAAATGCTGCTTGTTTTAAAGCAATATGTTGTATAAAGTGCCGAATAAATAAACGTGGCATGACTTAATTAATGTTAAGTGCCGAATTGCAGAGTTGGTGCAAACATATCGCCATCGCTATGATTAGATGCTTTCTTAACTGCTGTTTTCTCACCCCGTCACACCATCAGCTGTCTCTTGAATGTTGTCAGGGATTCGGCAAATGAGGTTGAAAAGATCATTCCACCAGCAAGGAACAGTGAATGAGAATGTCCTGAAAAGTGATTTTGTGCACACATGTGGAAGCCATTGTAGGGTCTGCAAGACCGCAAGTGCACATTAAGTGTGCCATTTGGGACAGAGCCTTAATTGCATTATTACAGCTCTGGCCAGAGTGAGCATGGGCTGAGATGCACACGGATACCACATATTCTTCACACAACTTCATGAATGAACTCCATGACATTATTCTGAAGCGGCAGTGGTTCTGTGGGGGTGCGATAGGGTGTTAAGCACCCGCAAATTAAAGCAAGAGCACTCTCAGTTGAGGCTGCAAAAGTAGGATATTGGCAAAACAGATTTGGTAATGCTCCAATGCGTGTTCATGTTTGTGCTCAGGAGAGCTTCTGTGGTTTTTATTTTATAATGTGTTTTTGCAGCGTTGAGCAATGTAGCCAATCACAGACATTCTTGAATGCAATGTGCAAACAGAGGTGTTTAAAGGGACAGTTCACCCAAAAATGAAAATTACCCCATGATTTACTCACCCTCAAGACATCCTAGGTGTATATGACTTTCTTCCTTCAGACGAATACAGTCAGAGGTATATTAAAAAAATGTCCTACACTGTAAAAAACGACCGTGAATTTAACGGTAAAAGAATGTAAAAATGCTACAGTAAAAACTGTTAAATGGTAACGGTAAATTCCCCTACTATATACAGTGAAAAACTGTATTGGACATTAATGTATGGACATAAAATTTACGTAGTTTAAAGTTTTTTTGGAAGGGAAAAAAGCCGTATAATTTACAGTGAATAACCATAAATTGACATTCCCAGAATTCCCTGCGTTACATTTCAAATTTGATGTTTTTTTCTTGTTGAAATAACTATGTTTCTACTTCGTTTTTTCTTATCAGTTTTGTATATTAGGGTTGTGTGTTACATCTAATGTTGTTAAATGAATGTTTAATGTTTATTGCATTATTTCAGTTTATTGTGTGTTACCATGATGGTGTTTGGTTTTTGTGTGAATGACACTGTGCACCTTCTATATATGTTATTATTTAAAAGCTGCTTGTGTTGGGCTTTGGTTCATCATGTGACCTTCTCATCACCACCTGCATTTGGTGGATATCAGTATATTACAAAGGTACAAAACAGATTTCAGTACTTCAATAGGTTGGTATATTAACATTATATCTGTTAATGAAATTACGGTATTTAACTGTAAATTTAAGTTAAAACCTAAAACGTTGCTACTATATTTTTTACGGTAAAATTCTGGCAATCACAGCTGCCGTTTTTTTACCGTAAATTTTACGGATTTTTTTTACAGTGTAGCTTTATCCAAGCTTTGTAATGGCAGTGAATGGGGGTCGAGATTTTGAAGCCTCAAAAAGTGCATCCATTAGAAAAAGTGCTCCACGCGGCTTTGGGGGGTTAATAAAAAATATCCATATTTAAAACTTTAGTGTAGATGCGATGAAAATAATAGATTCATTAATTATAACGGAACTTTGTGAGATCGTAACATTGCGATTTTAATCACCAGGCCAAATAACCTTCCAGTATGTCTGTAGTCATATTTTGTCATAAACTGCATGTAAACTGCAGTGAAGAGGTTTGCTCATGTCATGTAAACAACTTACTGTGATTAAGTCCTTAATCTGATTATTGGAAATAATCACATTATTGGTGCACTTGTAAACATAGTTTGCTGATGACACAAGCTTAGTTCTCTCTCTCTCTCAAATTTCAATTCATTGATCAAGAATGCAAATGATGGTTTAATTGCTTATGCTAATTGGTTAAATTTAAACAAATAATCTTTGAATATAAAAAATCTAATTTTATTATTTTTTGTGGTAGAAAATTATACCCAAAGGACTTATCAAAAATTACAATTGAGTCTATTGAGGTGCCAACTATTGAATTGTCAACTACAAAATTCTTGGGAGTTTTTGTTGATGAGACTTTGAGTTGGAGGGAACAAGCTGATTACATGAGCAGACAAGTACATAAATCTACTTGTATAATGAGGAGGGTTAGGCATCTTGTTACTACAGACTGTCTTCTTTACGATTTACTGTAGTTTAATTTATCCGTACCTTTCATATTGTAATACAGTTTGGGCGAGTACTTTTCCTACTACTCTTCACAAATTTATCCTTCAGAAGCGTTTTGTTTGATTGCAACCCGATCAAATGCATATACTTAATTTGCTTCTTTATTTCAGAAACTTCAGGCTCTTACTGTTTATAATATTAATATTTTTAAATATGTGTTTTCACATATAAGATATATTCAATTGAAGGTAACATTCCAGAGCAATTTAAGATGTATTTTAAAGTAAATTCACAGGTTCACTGTCTTAACTCGTCAATACCCAGATTTTAATCTTCCTAAAATTCTCACTTGTAGAGGTCAATACTTGATAAGATTTAGGGGTATTAAATTATGGAATGGTTTATCCCATCTAGCAAAAAAAATATGTTCTTCTTTAATATGTTATAAAAGATGTATAAAGGATCATTTTAGTGCTGCCTTGTAATTGTGTTTTTGGTTCTTTATGTATTTTATGTACCCTATAAGGTTTGTTTTTGGAGCACATTATTTCAGTTTTTTTACATATGTTATAATTAATTTGATGCAGTAATTTACATTTATATATTTGTTATTGTAATTTATGTAATGTTGTGTTATGTAATGTCTTCTTTATTGTTTAGGTGGAGGCTCTAAATAAGCCCTTTTGGTGTTTCTGCCCCTCCTTGCACAGCATATGGATTTTTATTTTTTTTTGTATATATTTTATTGTTGTGCAATTAAACTAATCTAAAAAACAAACAAAAACATTTTTAAACATGTGCGACCTGCTGCCAGAGACACGAGTGCAATGGTCAAACATGGCCGTCTAGCATATTTACATAGGAAGACATTTGAAAAATAGCAAAAATGCAATGGGGAAAAAATGCATTCCGTATGAATGACCCCGAGCGAGTTTCTATTTCATTCTTTGCTGTGAGTATCGGGTCCTTAAATTCCATCCAGATTTGACTGTGTCTCCTCAGTAAACAGGTTGTTTGTCTTGTTGACTATTTGACACTTGCACACCATCAAAACGCTGCTAATGGCTCAACCTGAAACTCGCTGTTGCTGGTGTTTTTGTTTTGAAAGTGTTTACAGTTATGAATTGTGCGGTGAGCTGCTCTTCGATGTGTGAGAAACAGGATGAGGTTGGGTGCTGCCGTGTGGTTTGGGCTGACATGATAACCCCGAGCTGAGGACATGCTTTTTGAGAACCTCTCTGCTGATGGCTCGACCTCTTTCCTTGCGATGATGGAAATGTTGACATATAGCTAATGCATTTTAGAGATGGAGAAAGTGAGAGAAAATGTGTGTGTGAGAGAAAGAGGCTCTTAAAGGGGTCATATGATGTTGCTAAAAAGAACATTATTTTGTGTATTTGGTGTAATGAAATGTGTTTATGCGGTTCAAAGGTTTAAAGGTTCAAAAAACATTATTTTCCACATACTGTACGTTATTGTTTCTCCTCTATGCCCTGCCTTTCTGAAACGCATCGATTTTTACAAAGCTCATCGGTCTGAAAAGCGAGGTGTGCTCTGATTGGCCAGCTATCCAGTGCGTTATGATTGGCCGAATACTTCAAGCATGAGACGGAAATGGTATGCCTCTCACCATACTGTTGATGCCCTGTCAGGCCGGAGCGACAAGACAAAAACATTAAAACCCATTATAAACGAGGCATTTGTTGCATCCAGTGGGGACATAATTACGGATTATAATGATTTATACTGTCTTTTTACGCGTTGCATTGCATATCGCGCCGCGTAAACATAAAACCATGTCTGCATTTGTGATCAGAAATGACACACAACAAGCGCTACTCTACACTGCTCAAAACTCGCGTTTGAATCATCAGTGGAAAGTTCTTTAAATATAAAAAAAGTACTTACAATCTTTGAGTCAGAACAGCCGGCATTGTAGTCTACTCTCCCAGGATCAGGCAACAGTCCTCTATAAAATGTGCTGCACACATTTGGGTTGGAAGTGTTCTGGAACATTGTTGTAAATACAACTTAACCACTGATTTTCTAGTCCGGTCCTCTTTTTGAAGGCCCAAACAATATTTTCTCTTTCACACGAACACAGCGTCAACACATAGGAGGCCTAGAGTGAGCGGTACGGCGGCCTAAGTGAGCAGAAGGCCGGGGGCTAGAGTGAGCAGAGGCGGTGGGCTTGAGAACGGTGTGGCCGGCGGATTCGATGAAGGAGCATCTGGAGGGCTTGCGGCAACCACATGTGACAACCCCAGGCTGCACTCCGCTTCGTCCACGGTGAAAGCCAATCCGGCGATCCACAGCACGAAGTTGATGTATTCCCTCAGCGACCAGCACAGATCAGCTCCAGGCATGATGAAGCGGATATTGTCCTCTTTTGGAAGGCCGAACAAAGTATTTTTCGCTTTCACAACGAAACACAACGCCTTCACGACATGGCGGCGGCGGCAACAATACTACAGCGAGAATAAAAGTTACGCCTTCTTTCTTTGCGTGAAAATTTGGGCGGCGTTATGCAAATCTTCCCACATCGTGACGTAGACATGTGGGGGCGTGTTAGAACGAGCCGTTTTAGGTAGGCGTGGTTGACTCTTAACTTTTATAAAGAATATCGCTTTGGCATTTGAGACTTTAGTCTTTGCAACTTTACAGACCTTCTTTATGCACCAAGAGCTTGTAACACTTCAAAGAGAAAAGAAATCGCTTAATAGCACCGCGCATGCCAGCATTGGGTCTTCCGAGAGCACTTTGGCAGCAAAAGATCAAGACATAATCCCAGTGAAGAGACCACAGGGAAGCCAATAAGAAGCTATTTCAGGTGACTCGAAAGCTTGACGCTGCTCGGCCCACTTCTTGACCCTCCATATGAAACACAGTATTGAAAGTGCTGATTGAAACCGCTACTTATACAAATCCTCTGTATTTCAGGTGTGCAGCCCCACTGGGATACAGGATACAGTAAATGAAAATAATACAATTCTAATACAATATGCATATAGTCATGCATATTTAAGATTGAAAAAATAAATAGATGCATCTACTTTTAGTATGGGGGAAAACCCTTTCCATAATGATGATGTTGTTGATGATGAAGGCTGTGAGTCACCTTTCTGTGAGTGGAATTTTCCTCAGATTCATCAGTCACTTGGTGGCAGATGTAACATGAGCAGGTTGTGTGACATACACTCATTATTGTAAAAAAATACTCACTACTACTGTGTGATACAGGAAAAATTTGCTTTTAAATGCAGGTTCACTTCCACCAAGGATAAATGTTATTTGTACTGATCACCATGAGTTTTGTGTGGATAACTTCTAAGGACATTATTTTTTTATTTTGGTACTGGGTTAGGTCACCATGTTATATTGAATGTTAGAACCACAGCAGAAAGAAATGTCTGCAGTCGTTTGTAGACACAATGACCACATTTACACTGTCACCCTTTTTTCTCGCGCTCTTCTCTCCTCTCTCTCATCCCTCTCTCTCTCTCCTCCTCTCTCGCTGCTCTCTCTGAGTCTCCCCTCTCTCGTCGTCTCGTCTCTCATCTACACTACTTGTGGCATAGACTGGATCTTGTTGCATGTGTGGAAACAGCAAAAATACTTATGATATGAGATTTTACACCATCTGATTTGGACTGCTTCCAAATGTGAGTCTAAATCTGGTATGTATCTGATATCTGGCCATCAGTGCACACATGCCACCATTGACAAGTGAGCAATAAGAGCTACAGTGATGATTAATATTCGTATACACTATTATTCAAATTTAAGTTTTTTTTGTGTGTGTTTTTTGGAAAGAGTTAAAAAAATATATTCAGTAAGGACCCAATACATTCATCAAGTGTAACAATAAAGACTTTTACATTGTTAAAAAATATATTCAAATTAAAATCTGTTCTTTTTAAACTTAATTATCAATGTGTCCTGAAAAATATATATATTGTGATTTCCTCAAGAATAAGAAGCAGCACAATTGTTTCACATTTCGTCCTAATGTTTGAGATCTGCCCTTGTTTTCTGGGACCCAAACTTTTAAATGGTAGTGTAATTATATTTTATATATAATACATAATTTTAACTGTATATGTATTGATGTAGTTTTATTTATTTAACATTTAATGCATTTAATTAATTTAATAATTGTTCCTTTGCATATGCATGCCACATTCAAATAACCACTTCTTGTATTCCCACAATCTGATTGAATGTAAACAGATGCACATGTTTCAGGATATTGGTTCTGTGCATTAGGTTTTGCAGTGTATATGCATTCATTTTAATGCAGATTTTCCTTATACATTAATTGTTGCAGACATTTTGTTTTCAAGTCACAATGTGCTGTAATTGCTTTGTTGGGCTACAAATAGAAACAGAAGCTCACCTCTGATGATTTGTGTGCATTAGGTTCAAAGATGCAGCGGTTAAATGAATGAATGAAAGAATGATGCATTTATATTGCGCTTTATTGTGTATTGTTGTACAGCCAAAGCGCTTTACAATCATGTGGGGGGGTCTCTCCTCAACCACCACAGTAACACAAATATAAGCGTTCCCATTTGCCTATCCTATTTTTATGTCTAAAAAATGTTTCCGTTTATTAGAATAAAAGAAAGCTAATATGATTTCCATCTTTAACATTCTTAAGTTTAATATAGCATCCAGTGTATTAAAATTGTGAGATGGAAATGTACTGCGCAGCAGGAATGACCCAGACCCGCTAATTAGTCCCTTACGGTAATGCATTTGGGCAACAGCCAAAACCGGAGCCTGGTGTGTGTCCTGCTCCACCAAACCTTGGAGTTCAGAGACAGTGACTCAGACTGCATATTTCATGGAGGAACAAAACTTATCTGGAGTTTAGTTGTGGAGACAGCTTAGTTGTTTCCGGAAGTGCAAGATATGGGTCAGAAGCATGCCTTAGTGTGAGATAGGGTAGGCGGTTGTCAGAGTTAGGGAGAAGAGAAAAGTGACTTGTGTGGGTGTGCAGGAACCGGAGGGGGGCCCCCATGTGGGGAGGGTTCATCTAGTTCACATTCACCACACAAGGAATGTTAGGCGGTTCCATGCGACAGTGTCGCCTGGTGTCTCTTCCAGCTATGTTTAATGGATGCACCGTGCTCGCTATCGTCCAGGAATGTTGTTTCTAAGACCCTCTGCCCTACCTCACTTTTAGGGTGGCCACGGCTGGGTCCCGAAATCTCTCTCTTGATAATGGTATAGGGGTACCATTTGAAAGTAACGATTACATGGAGGTTGGTGTGCGGCGTCTTCTACGGCTGGGTACTCGTCAATTTAAGGACGTATGCGTTAAGGGGGACATGGAGGGGGCGTCTTGGAGGGTGGTAGTGCGTATGCGTTGCAAGGACAGACCTACTGTGGAACTCCAATATTGTTAATTGTGCTTAGATTTTCCGTTTTTTTTTTTAATATATATAATTTAAATTTTTACTATGTGATTATAGTTACATGAAGATGGGTCCGTGTGTTTTTTTAATATTTTTTTAAGAAATCCTTTTTTTTTCTTTAATTCAGAGAGGTGCTGAAGTTGATCAAAAGTGATAGTAAGATATTTATAATGTCACAAAGCTTACTATTTCCAATAATGCTGCTATTTTTTTTTTAACTTTCTCTTCATCAAAGCCTTGAAAATATGTATCCAGCAAATCTATTAAGCCGCTCAACTGTTGTCACATTAATAATAAGAAATGTTTATTAGTAATATAATAATAATAATTTTGTAATAAGGAAAGATAAATGAATTGGAAGGAATGACAAAGTGTGTAATAATACTTTTCTTTCCATTCAATTCATTTACTCTTTCAGTATACAAAAATATAAAGAAAAATAAATATATATATATATATATTAGTATGAGTACATTACAATATAAATGTATTATATATATACTAATATATATATACACGTGCATCTCAATAAATTAGAATGTTGTGTAAAAGTTCATTTATTTCAGTAATTTAAATCAAATTGTGAAACTTGTGTATTCAATAAATTCAATGCACACAACCTTAAGTAGTTTAAGTCTTTGGTTCTTCTAATTGTAATGATTTTGGCTCACATTTAAAAAACACCCTCAACAAAATTAGAATACTGCAAAGACGCAATAAAACATAAGTTGTTAAGTTGAATTGTTGGCCCTTCAATGGCAAGTATGTGCATCTTACTGGAGCAATGTACCTCAATACTTTGGAGGGGCTCCCTTTTGCTTTACTTACCTGCCTCCCTCAATCGGCATGGCATGAGGTAGTCAGGTCTTACGTGCACTGCTGAGGTGTTATGGAAGCCCAGGTTTCTTTGACAGAACTGCATTTTTTGGTCTCTTGTTTCTCATTTTCTCTTGACAATACCCCATAGATTCTCTATGGGTTCAGGTCTGGTGAGTTTGCTGGCCAGTAAAGCACACCAACACCATGGTCATTTAACAATTTTTTGGTGCTTTTGGCAGTGTGGGCACGTGCCAAATCCTGCTGGAAAATGAAATCAGCATCTTCAAATAGAGTCTCAGCAGAAGGAAGCATGAAGTGCTACAAAAATTTCTTGGTAAACGGGTGCAGTAAAGTTGGTTTTCAAAGAACACAATGGACCAACACCAGCAGATGTACCTGCACCCCAAATCAATCACAGACTGTGGAAACTTAACTCTGGACTTCAAGCAATTTGGGCTATGAGTTTCTCCACCCTTCCTCTAGACTCTAGGATCTTGGTTTCCAAATTAAATACAAAACGTGCTCTCATCTGAAAAGAGGACTTTAAACAACTGGGAAACAGTCCAGTTCTTCTTCTCCTTATCCCAGTTAAGACGCCTCTGACGTTGTCTGTAGTTCAGGAGTGGCTTAACAAGAGCGACTACTACAACTGTAGCCAAATTCCTTGACATGTCTGTGTGTGGTGGCTTCTTGATGCCTTGACCCCAGCCTCAGTTTATTCCTTGTGAAGTTCACTCAAATTCATGAATGGTTTTTTTTTTTGACAATCCTCATAAGGCTGCGGTTTCTCTCGGTTGGTTGTGCATCTTTTTGTTCCACAGTTTTTCCTTCCACTCAACTTTTCTGTTAACATGCTTGAATACAGCACTCTGTGAACAACCAGCTTCCTTGGCAATGAATGTTTGTGGCTTACCCCTCTTTGTGGAGGGTGTCTATGATTGTCTTCTGGACAACTGTCAGGTTAGCAGTCTTCCCCATGATTGTGTAGCTAGTGAACCAAACTGAGAGACCATTATGAAGGCTCAGGAAACCTTTGCAGGTATTTTGAGTTGATTAGCTGATTGCATGTCACCATATTCTAATTTGTTGAGATTGAAATTAATTGGTGGGTTTTTTGTTAAATGTGAGCCAAAATCCTCACAATTAAAAGAACCAAAGACTTAAACTTCTTCAGTCTGTTTGCATTGAATTTATTTAATACACGATTTTCACAATTTGAGTTGAATTACTGAACATAAATGAACTTTTCCACGCCATTCTAATTATTGAGATGCACCTGTATATTTTAAAATATATAGTATTATATAGATATATATATCACCGTTTCTTATTTTTTTCTTCTCTTTTTTTATTTTTGTGTTAATACCCCACGATCACAACTAAAAAACATAAAAAGATGTAAATAAACATTGAATCCTAATTAATATTTTAGAATAAGAATTTTAGAGTTCTGGTATTTTTTTACAATAATTACATCTTGAGCAGCAAACAAATATGTAGTGTCACTGAAGACTGAGTAATGATGCTGACAATTCAGCTCTGCATCACAGGAATAATTATTATATTAAGTATTATTTAATTATTATATGATATTAAATCGAAAATGCTTATTGTAAATTGGTTCCATAATATTTTCACAATATTCCTTGTTTTTACTATATTTTTTATTAAATAAATGCAACTTTGGTGAGCAGAAGAGACTTTAAAAACCTTAATAACTCTTACCGGCTTAACTTTTTAAGTTTTATAATACACTTGTAATGAATGTGTATAAAACCATTTTTATTTATTGTTTTGTTCTATTATGTCATCAGTGTTTCATGGGGTAGTTAATTCCCTCATAAATGAATTTAAGTACAGAGTATAATTTTGTCTTATTTTAGTTTTTCAGAAGAAAAAAATCTTTATTTTCTTCACTTGAACATTGTGATATGAAGTATATGAAAATTAATCAAATTGAATTATCAATTAAAAATGTAAATAAAATAAAAAAGTTTAAAATCACAATGAAGAAAATGAACGAGAAGAAATACCACAGCCACTGAAAAAGTGGGCGTTACTCTTGCACTATAGAGCCATTAAAAAGAGAGGACAAGTAGAGGTGAAGGAAGGTTGTTGGTCTAGCCTGGGTAAATATAGTATATTGTGATAGGGGTTTTGACATTTTCCAAGAATGTTTCTCTGTGTTATCAGTAACCTTGGCCGTTGCACTACTGATCAACAGGAAAATGTTTTTGAGGTCTTCCTCTGAATGAAAGCAGTTCTGAGTTGTTTTGCACCAGACTGTGTCAAGTGTGTAATCCTTTCAACAGATGATAACTGAGGCCCCATGCGTTTCCATTGAAATGCTGCACAGGGAGCAGCCATCTGAAGCCGCACACATGGTCAGTACAGCAGAGATACAGAGCCGTTATATCTCCCTCCCAGCCCCCTGTCTCATTTCATAACGTTTTCTTGCTTCCCTGGAACCCGAGGCACACGGAAAGAGTGAAAAAAGAGTGAAGCAGTGGGCAGTGACTTCCACTGAATTTCTCTGTAAGAGTCGGCTGGGCTGTTGAGTGAGAAGTAGAGGTGATCGGATGTAAACAAAGCTCTGAGTGCGTGCATATCTTTGGCTTTGTTACCATAGACATGGCTTATATTTACATGATGGTTTGGTTACACTGAATTTTTATTGGTTATGAGCCAATAAAAATGGCGAGAGGCCACAGAGTGCTTTGTTGATCATTTATACTAGTGAACTGAAATAGTGTGTGTTACTAATTTTAAGTCTGATGGTTGTTTCTATATTGCAACAATGTATATCTATTTTCTAAATATATAATTTTTTAGGTTAAATTTCAACTTGAGAGTTTAAAAAATCAATTGGAAGAATTTATTAATTACAATATTTTTGTATGTAACCTTTTGTTGTTTCATTAATCTTTCATTATTATTTTACTGCATCTTACCCAATACAGCGTGACTCATTCAGTGACCACTATTGGGGCATGTTGTCACAAAATGTCAATGTGTGTTTAATAAAAAATAAAAGTCTGGACATTCTCAGTGTGACAACTACCCTGTTTTACCTTGTAATATTATATTATATTCATAACATAACATTTATATATTATATTAAATTAAGTATTAAACATATATATTATTATATTATATATAAATATATATATATATATAGATATATCTATATATATATATCATTTTTAACAAAAAATTCCCCCCCCCATTTATGTGACACTGAAGACTGGAGTTATGGCGTTGAAAATTCAGGCTGTGGCCATCATAAATTACATTTTAAAATTTATTCAAATAGAAAACAGTTATTTTATTTTAAATTGTAATAATATTTTACTGTATTTTTGATCACATAAAATGCGAGTCTGTATGATTTTAGTTAATGAGCCAATTGTTGGTGCTCACGTACATCACACCCCTTTTATGTGACTCCAGTATTTTCATTATCACTAGGATCTGTTCTGCGGTGCATTGAGCAACACATTTAGTTTATATTCTGATCTGGCGTTTACAACCCAACCTGTGCAGCTTCTCACCGCACCCTCAGGGATCTGTGCTAGCGTGCGTCAAACTTTCATTTTGGTACAACTTGCTCTTGTTCCCGCCGAAAGTCACGTAAACGCCCTGAAACATCTATTCACCTCACCCCACCTCCAGGTGTGACTCTTCCCAAACAAACCTGTTTTCTTTTTGGGTTTTTTTGTCTTTTCTTGGCATTAAAATGTCCCAGAACAATTGAATAAACTATAAACGATATCCTTAATATTCTTGGAAGTGGATTCTTCACAATAGTGTCACGTGTAAACATGGAACTGAAACAGCTCCGTTCCAAAACCTTAATGACAACTAGAAACAATTTTCCCTTAGAAACTGCTAGTAAATTTCACAATTAATTACACAGAAATGGCATATTTGTGTGTTGTGGGAACACACCGTTAGCTTAGCATCATGCAACCAATGTAAAATGCACCAAACCGATCCCATATGTGGGACTTATACGAGGCGGCTGCTTATGTCTGCAGCATAAGGTTTGGAAAAGAGCTAATGACACATATCTGAAGATCTTATTGACTCGCGATCTTTTCATTAGCTTGCATGCCTGTGTTGGCAGATGAGTTTTGATGTGTGAATTCTCAGGTGTGGAATTTCATTGTGTTCTGTCATTTTTACATGCATCAGCATGTGATTGCTTTTATGTGTTTGTACTCCGATTTCTTAATCCATGTGAGCATCTTTTCTCTCTTTAATCAAACTGTGAGTAGTAAAATAGTTGTTTGGGGTGGAGTAGAGCCCACGGGGGAATTCTGATGAACGACGCCAAGCAACACGAGCAGTGTGCAATAAACCTTTGTACACAGCATTTGTTGTTTTTTTTATCCACATGCTCATTATGCACATTTTGCACATTTCTTACAACCAAAACACAACCCCATAATTTGCCTATCAAATACTCCCTCCCACTCTTCTCCCCTCAAGATAAATGGGCTGTAGTGTCATGCTTATTCATCACACTCCCCATCAGATTTTAATGCTTGATTTTGAAAACTTTAATTAGTCTAGAAATGTCTAAATTTGATTGGTCTCATCAAGTCAACATTTCTTCTGCAGATGATCTGCTTTAAACTGAACTTTTTCTACCCACCTCATGTGACTCACCTCATTTGACGCTTTCTGTGGAACACAAAATTTGTTTTTATCAAATTGTCAAAGCTGCACTTATTTATAACAACAGCAAAAGAGCATGATCACATGATGCAATATAACTTGTTTTATGAGAATATTAGGTTAGTATTTGATATAAAATAAAAATTATCTTTTTTTGGCACTGTAACATTTTTATCAAATATATCTTTTTAAAATTATACACTTTCCTATAATTATCATAATTTACACTACTGTTCAAAAGTTTGGGGTCAGTTTTTTGTTTTTTTTAATTCAGTACTTTTATTCAGCAAAGATCCATTAAATAGGTCAACAGTGACCATACCTTTTTACTATATAGATATATAATACTGTATGTGTTTGGTGTGTGTGGTGTGTGTGTGTGTGTGTGTGTGTGTGGTGTGGTTGTGTGTGTGTGTGTGTGAAATAAATTCTGTTCTTTTAACAAAAACAAAAAAAATACTGTTTCTATTTTTTGAAGGAACCCTAAAATAAAAAATATTAAGAAGCACATCTTGTTTTCAACACTGATAATAATGTTTCTCGAGCTGCAAATCAGCATTTTAGAATGATTTCTGAAGGATCATGTGACACTGAAGACTGGAGTAATGATGCTGAAAATTCTGCATTGCATCACAGGAATAAATTACATTTTAAAATATATTCAAATAGACAACTGTTATTTTAACACTGTAATAATTTTTAGATATTTTACTGTATGGCTGGTCAATAATGGTGACCTGCTTTCAAAAAAAATCTTTCTGACCCCAAACTTTGGAGGGTAGTTTATATATATGTATAAAAAATGGTTTTCATTAGTGTAATGCAAAAAACTCAGATTGGTCTGAATTCACAGGTGCTGTCATCTGATAGACGCGTGTGCAATTGGAAACAGTTGTGTTTGTTTTGGTGTATCTACAGCAGGGAGTTGTGTGTAACCGTGAGAGATACACGTTGTGTGTGCGTGCGTGTGTTTACTATCCATATTGACCCAGATGACTCATCCCAGCATCTAACCACATAATGGCCTTTTAATATAGCTCTGACCAGCGCAGGTGTCTTTGAGCACGATAAAACATGTGTTTGTTGCTAAGTGCACCTTGCAGCTGTTTAACAGTCATTCCTGTTTACAGAGTCAGCTAAGTTTCCCCCTAGCTCTCCCCGGTCGTAATAATGTCACTTCCCCCGGCTGAAACTCCACTCGCTGTGAATGAGCTGCTCAGTTAGTATGTCACTGTGACACGGCTCTAACCCACACTAAATTCCAGTTCAGTTATCTCAACCACATTCCCAAGGAAAGGGAACCACGTTCTTCCCTTTTTCAGTCTGCTTTATGTTCTATACTATACTATTGTATTGTTTTATTTTTTATTATGCAAGCACAAAAACTTTGAATGGAATGCATTAAAAAAACCTCAATGCCACTTTGCAAATAGTTTCTCCTTGGCAGCCATTTAAATGTAGCAGTTCTGCTGGTGCTTAATATTTAGTTTCATCATTATCACAGTGAACACTGTGGTGCAGTGTCATAAGTGCACAAAGGAATACGTGTGTCACCCTTGCAAGTCATGTTGGCTTTGTCACTGTGGTGCTGCAGATGTGCCCTGGTTCACTGCGATTCGCATAAATCAGCACGGTTTATCAGCACATGTTACAGTAACAATAGCAGCGTTCCAGGTCTGCTGGGCCCTAGGTTGCAGGGCAAGCGCTGGGCACTGCTAATGCACCACCGCTGATTGCAGCATCGCTGATAACGTGTGCTCTGTGCTAGAAACCCCAAAGGGCACAGCAGAACTTCTGAGGCACACCTCCCTTTCACCTGTCCTCCCCTCTGCATGTTTATGTAAGACATGCCTGCTGCTACAGGCTAAAAGGAGTGATAAGATATCTTTCTGTATGTCTAAATGCATCTCCTCACAGAGATAAGTACATGTTTCTGCAGGAGGTTAGACTATCCAGTGCTTTAAAAGACCCCAAGAATTAAAGTTGAAATTGTAATGAAATTTAATTAAAAGCTACATTTTATGTAATTAAATTTAGAGCATTTTATTTATTTATTTTTAGTCCGTCTTTTTTAGCTTTCAGGTCATCAACTGTATATGCTGGTGTTCTCCTAAATTACAAACTATTAGCAGATATACAGATTTCGACAGAGGGTGGTTACACTGATTTCAGTGCTTTAAAATAAATCAAAATTATAGAGTTGAATTATTTCCGTAAACGTAATTAAAAGGACCACATTTCATTTTAATGTATTTTTGTAAAATACGTCATCAAAAATCTTGATGACTTTCCTTTTCATCCAATCAGATCTTGAAGTCTAATCAGATCTTGATGACTCATCCTGCACTACACAGATTTTGATCCAATCAGATGCTTTGTAGACTAAGACTGCCCCTCCCCTTGCAACCATCCAGCGAGTATCAAAACATGTTTCATGGCTGTGATTTAACTAAAGGCTATTTAAAATATTAATTAATTAATGACTTCTATACGTCTTGACTAAACTTTCTTTTAATAGGAAATACATTGACATAGGAAAGAAAACAGCTTGTCAAGAATTTTTGTTGCGTCTTTATCTTTTTTTCAGGAATTTTAAGGATGAAGGAATCAACGCAATGACATGTACTGGCATCCATACAAAGATTACACATACTTTTCCCATAAAAGTGAGTAACAGTGAGTGATGTGCTAGAGATTTAAGGAGGCTTTATTCTGGACACTGTATCATTACGAAGCATTCCCTGCAGACATTAGGGAGGAGAGTGATTGGATAGGGAAATGATTGGTGCGTGAATCAGCTAATGGTTCCTTTTGGAGGATTTCTGGGTTCTTTGTTCTCTTAATTAAGGTCAGTTTTGACCAGACTTCCTTTTTAAAAACAAATGAACTCTTTTCTTAATGAATCAAAAGCAAAATAAGCCACCTCAGCATAGGGGCCATAAGAAAAAATTAGAAAGACAGGGGCATTTATGGTTATGAGGGATTTTTCTCAGGGTGAATACATTGTGTTTTGTTGTGTTTCATTGCTACAAGTTTCTGTGGGATTACACAGTGTGACTTTTGTATCTGAATAAAGTTTCTTTAATTAAGCAGCGAAATACTTATTTGTTGTTCACTATGAATAGTACAAAAATGAAACGGCATTCACAAACTCGTTTATTTTTCAAGTGATGATGGATATTTAGCTAGACAAATGTTGGGTGGGACTTTATTTTATACATCTGGAATTGTTTGGCTCATAGTGGGCGTTCAGTATCAGAATGAGGTCAGGTGTTTGGAGGGGAGGGGTTAAAATATGAGACAGCTTAACGATGGCAGCCGACAATGAGATTTGATGTGAGATTATGAAGAGCTCTTTGGAATGACATGCACTGGTGAATTATTCATGATATGACTAGTTACATGCATTCAATTAAATGGGGTTGGTTTTGATTGGACTTTAATGGTGTTTAATGGTTCTTTTTGTCTGGACTGAAAAGAAAAAAAAATGAGAAGAACCAGGTTGAGCATTCTTATATTTAAGGTCACATCTTATGACATCACATCCTGTTTTTGGTTCGTTTAGGTGTCTTTGGTCCACGTTGCATTCATGTTTTTTTTTTAATTGAACCACATCAGTTTGTTTGGAAGCAGACTGAGGTGTCTTGTTTGGTGTCCGCTTGTTTGGTGCACACCAAGGTTCGGATAACAGTGTTCACGCTTATTCAAATGAAGCACACTAATAGAGCAACCTCATTGGAGTTTGTTTTAATCGAACCAAACCTGCCAAGTATAAACACACCCTAAGTGCAATGCTGGTTACCTCCATTGATTTTGCTGAATCATGTCACTTCTTGACTGATATTGTGAAGCTTGCTTTCAAGTTACTTTACACCTGTCATTTATACGGTATGTATTACTTGGAGCTCTTCTTTAACACATTTTACCATGATGCAGTCCATTGCACAAAAATCTGTAGAATTATTTTTTTTATTTCCAAATAAGCACAGAACATGTATTAAATGTCATCAGATTCCATCCAGGTCTAACACGCAGTCTTTTCTCAAGCACATACTCCAGATATCTGTTCTGTGTAGAGAACAATGGGCTTTGATGGCTTGTTCTTGCCTCCTATCAACTCAGTGAACACTCTGTTCCCTCCATACTTGGAGCGTCCAGAAATTCTCCTTCCAACACTAATGTAAGACCTTATAAGACAGAAGCACAAAGTGTTTCTGGTTTTCATGTACGCTTTGTATCATGCCAAACACTAGGTCTTTCTGTGGGACTGGGGGGTGGCGTGACACTCAACAATTGTTTGACTGAATAGTTAATCACCTGCTTGTCAAAAGAGAACAAGGAGCACTGTGAACTTGAACTAGATAACGCCATGGTGGTTAAAACAGTCCCGTGCTGGAGAGAGATATGTGTGTGAATGCATACAGATGCAGGTCCACACACACATAGTATGTAATGTGTGTGTATGCTCATTTTAAAGTGCCTCCTCTGTGCTGTTTTAAATGTCACTGCTTACTCAAACTCTCTAGAACTCATTCAATTACTTTATGCTTACCCCTGCCCTGAGTGAAACATATGTTAACATTAAGAAACACTGCAAGACTAAATATTATTTAAATAGTATTTTATAGTATATATAAAGTACAGTTGCAGTGTTTCTCTGTTAACCTATGTTTCACTTGGAATTAAGCATAAAGTCATACATTGAATATGAGAGAGAGAGAGAGAGAGAGAGAGAGAGAGAGAAGTCTGAATTTACTTGATAAATACATTAATACAGTAATATTGTGAAATATTTATTTTGGATATATTAAAATGTAATGTATTGCTGTGATGCTAAGCTGAATTTACTCCAGTCTTCAGTGTCACATGATCCTTCAGAAATCATTCTAATATGCTGATTTGCTTCTCAAAAAACATTTATTGTTATCAATATTGAAAAGAGTTGTGCTTATTAATATTTCTTTGGAAACCAAATAAATAATTATTCAAATTTTGGTATTTTTCTCCTACAGAGCTACTGAATGCCATCAGAAACTGCATAGACTACTTCTGTAACTTTTATAGTGTTTTTTTCTGGCCATTTTGGACCTTTTAGTTTCAATACAGCCTATGTAAAAAGAGTGGTAGAAAGTTTGGTGATGATGAGCCCAGTGTTCTGCTGTTACCCAGCTTTGCTCTAGTGTGTTGGTCTGAATCGGGGGAGATGCATATGAGGGATCCCCAGAGCCCAATCCAAACATCTGTCTGTTTCAACTCTGCGTCGCTTAAGTGAGCTTGTAAATGATCGCTCCATGTTCTCACCTCTTTAACATACTGGTGATCGGTCACATCTGTTTAGACTTTAGGCCGTGATGCACAACTGTAACAGACAGACATTATCATCATCAATCAAAGAAATTATTTAGCAGTGCTAACAGCACTTGAATTAAAGCAACATAAATTGTCCATAGTTGAATAATCATTTACACTGCTAAATGCTCTCCTCTTTTTCTCTCTCCTCCTCAGAATGTGTTGGAATGTGGAATCTGATCAAATCTGCTGTGAGTGTGGAAGAGACAGAAAGTTCATATGATAAGAACTTGCCCCAGAGCAAAGGCCAGCCACCCCCTCTTTCACTCAAGCAGCTGTTTCACAGAAGTGCATTGCATAGTGCACAATAACCTGCAGTAAAACTAGCACAAAACCATTCCACAGTCATCTGAAAACCCTTCCCTCCCAAATTCAGAAAGCAGTTTAGAAATTATACAATGTCTTTAGGGAGGCTAATTTGCTTAAAAGAGTTTCCAAAGGTAATTTTGACCTGTGATTGTATTGAAGATCTCACACACACTCAAAAAGCACCCCTAGCGCAAGTATCAACTATCAAAAGACTTATGAAAATACTTCTAATATGCATATGCACTAGATTAGAACAACATACCATTTGTGGTGAAAATATGTGCCTTGATTAACTTTTGTGGTTACTAAAACATTGCTGAAATTGTTCTTTGAAACATTCCTAATGTAATATGTAGAACATATTTTTTGCATTTCACAATTTTATGTGCAGCTGCAGTTCAGGATGGTTTGTAGGGTGTTGCTAATGTGTTCTGAATGGTTTGTAGGTGTTGGTAAGGTGTAGTGAATGGTTTGTAGGGTGTTGCTAGGGTGTAAGGTGGTTGCTACGGTGTCCAGAATGGTTTTTAGGGTGTTGCTAAGGTGTTCTGAATGGTTTGTAGGTGTTGTTAGGGTGTGAGGTAGTTGGTAAGGTGTAGTGAATGGTTTGTAGGGTGTTGCTAGGGTGTGAGGTGGTTGCTATGGTGTTCAGAATGGTTTGTAGGGTGTTGCTAGAGTGTGAGCTTTTTGGTAAGGTGTTCTGAATAGTTTGTAGGGTGTTGCTAGGGTGTAAGGTGTTGCCTATGGGTCCGAATGTTTCTAGGTTGGTCTAAAAAACGGTCGTCTGAATGGTTTGTAGTGTGTTGCTAGAGTGTGAGGCAGTTTGAAAGGTGTAGTGAATGGTTTGTAGGGTGTTGCTAGGGTGTGAGCTGGTTGGTAAGGTGTTCTAAATGGTTTGTAGGGTGTTGCTAGGGTGTACTGTATGGTATGTAAAACGTTGCTAGGGTGTTCTATGGGGTTGATAAGGTGTTCTAAATGTTTGTATGGTGTTGCTAAGGTGTTCTGAATGGTTTGTAGTGTGTTCTTATTGGTATGTAGGATGTTGCTAGCATGTTCTCCATGGTTTCTACATGTTCCACACTGTTTCAAATGTGTTCCAAATGGAATGTAGGGCGTTGCTAGAGTGTGTCGTGGTTGCTAATGTGTTCTGAATGGTTTGTTTGTCACTCCTAGGGTGTAATGTGGATGCCAAGGTGTTCTGAATGATTTGTAGGGTGTTGCTAAACCTTTATGAGTTTCAAAGGTGTTATCAATGATATGTAGGGCGTTGCTAGGGTGTGAGTGAGGTGATTGTCAAGGTGCCATGGTTTCCAGGCTGTCCTAAATGGTATAAAAGGTGTTTCTAGGGAGTTCTGAATTATTGCTAAATTTTGAAGTACCTGTTAAGTGTTCGGAATGGTTTGTAGGGCGTTGCTAGGGTGTGAAGTGGTTGCCAAGGTGTTCTGAATGGTCTGTAGGCCATTGCTAGGAGTTCTGCATGGTTTCTAAGGTGTTCCAAATGGTATTAATGGCATTGCTAGGGTGTGAAGTGGTTGCCAAGGTTTTCTGGTTGTTGCCTGTGTGTTCTGAATGGTATATAAGGCAGGGAGTTCTGAATGGCTGCTAGAATTTGTGAACTGCTAAGGTGTTCTGAATGGTTTGTAAGGCATTGCTAGTGTGTTGTGAAGTGTTTGCTGAAGTGTTCTGAGTCGTTGCTATATGGCCTTGCTAGGTGGTTAAATAATGGCTTAAGTCAAAAGTCACTGTCTCTGATATGCTGATCCCTAGATTCAGTGTAAACCATTGGGATTTTTAATACCCGTTTCTGCAAACAGCAAAGCTGAAAGCTACGGCTGATCTTTTAGAAAATGAATATCATGCTTTTCAGCAAGCCACATGATTTGTTGCCTCAAATAAGAAGCCATCACAAAAGAGCAACTGTTTTGAATCAGCCGCCGCGTGTTTGTTCTCTGTGATGTTTAGCAGTGAGGTCAGTGGTACAACAAAGATGACGGAGACGTTCCGGACAGAACCAGCAGAGATCAGCCATGACGTGTTCTAACAGATCAGATTTCTCCATCTCCATCCCAGTCAATGCCAAGGTCCTGTAAACAATGTGTTTGTTTCCAGTACAGTTAACCCCCCACAACCACTCTCCATTCATTTGCATCCACCATGCCACTAATAAGTCAACAGAAGCTCTCGTCTATGTTGATGCATCACATTCCGTGTGGCCTGTCCTCGTGCTGACGTCCACAGTCATGAATGTAAACACGGGCAGGGCTTAATTTCCAGCGCTCCTACGTCTTTGTTCCATTCTAAGCGCTTCTGGTTTCCAAAAGGTTGCACGGTTACGTAGGACAGCGAGTGGGCAGGAGGGAAAGAAGATTGGTGGATAACAGGGGAAAAAAAGAGGAACTTAAATCTGTGTTTGTGTATGTAATTAGACTTGCTATTGTTAGAACAACATGTTCATATCCCGTTTGAATGGACAGACACTTGGAGACGATGTTAAGAGAGGACAAGGAAAAGAAAAATCACAAATGGGATCTCTCTGTATAATCTCAGTTGTTTCTGCTGGGTAGCAGTGATACTAAATAGAAATCAAATTAATCTCCTGCTGCTCATATTTTGTTGTAGGGTTTTTTTTTTTCCTCAGGAATTTGACATTAAGATTCCCGTATCTTGGGACCAATGAATTTTTGACTTCTCCATGAATATTCCTTAGCTTTTCCATATGTTTATGATTACTTGATCATTTTTAGCAATTATTTTTAAAGAAGTTGTGCGGAGAAAGAGCAATTTCTAATACAATACTGTAGAGCAGAGCAATTTATCATTTCTATTTTAATGTGGAAATCTCTATGATATTTTATAAATGTTAAATTCCATTATTTTTAATTTCCATAATTCTTATAAATTTTCTTGATTTTTTTATAGATTTTGTTATTTTCATGACTTTTACAATGTGTTCATTTTAAAATCCTTTTGCAGATTTTATTTATTAAATTATTTTCTAATTGCATGATTTTTATTTATATTACTTTCATTGAGGGATGCCAGTGGCATATTTCTCATCCAGAGTTGCAGAAAAGACCTCAGCAATGTCTTAGACTGTGCTCACATTTGTGTTCAGATTTGTGCTTAGATTTCAACATGATCTCAAATATTTCTCACCAAATGCTCCGAAGGTATAGATTCATTTAATCTCATTAAATTCATTCATACTGTATGTCAAAAATTGTGTCTGTTTGCGTTTCTCATTTTTGTAGAAACATCTAATCAAAGTTGATATTTCAGTGAAACGTAACTGAGAACCTCCAATACGTGCAAAACGTGCATCATGCTAATATGCAGAAACTCTCTGTGCTCCTTCCACAGGCTTGGAACAGAGGCGTATAGCTGGAAGTTGAGCTCTCCAGTGACTTGCCCAGTGTGTCAGGCTGGCATGTGAGCCTGGTGCGTGTGGGCCCATGCCTGTCTCATCTCAGTGACCCTGTCATAAACATTAGCCCGACTCTGAACGTTACTCCTCTGACACTGAGAGTGTTAGCATCTGTGTCACACCGCATTTCATCTTGCATTAGTCATCAGATGACAAGTTCTGAACTGTAAGAACAGTCACACATGTGCAGTCCAGCAACTGTGAAAATAATTTAGCTAAAGCAACTGCTTTGACTGTTCACTTGCTAGATTTTCTCATCTTAAAGCGATAGTTCACCCACAAATGAAATTTGTCATCATAATACTCACGGCGCCCTCATGTTATGTTAAGGGTCCTATGTGCTTTAAAAATTTTTTCCTTTCTCTTTGTATTGTTACAAGCTCTTGGTGCATAAAGATGATTTGTAAAGTTGCAAAGATTAAAGTCTCAGATCCAAAGAGATATTCTTTAGAAAAGTTTAGAGTCAATCACGCCTACCTAAAACGCTCATTCTAACACGCCCCCACATACATACATCACTATCTGGGAATATTTGCATAACGCCACCCAGATGTTCACGCAAGAGAAGGCGTAACTTTGATTCTCGGCTGTAACAGCTTGTTGTTGCCAGCCACCTTATGAAGATGATCCCCCCGGAAGGCATTTTGTGAGACACTGTGTGTTTCGTTGTAAAGCGAAACTAATGTGTTTGGTCTTCAAAAGAGGCACACGACAAGCAGTGGTTAAGTGTGTATTTACCAACCACTGTTCACTGGAAAATTGTGCATCAGCCTTTATTGAGGAACGATGGACTGTTTCCTGTATTTTCTATAAAATGGGGCAATTTCCAACTAATAAAAAAAATGGTCCAACTTTACCAGACGTCGTGGGCGCCTTTCTGTCTCACAGCCTGTAAGTCTTTTCATATTTATGAATTTGCCACTGAATGATTCAAAAACGCGTTTTTTAGGCGTGACATTTGAGTGGCCGCCAAAGTCTGTCTACATTGATACGACAAAGTGGCTAAACCTTTTGCATATTTCATTGAACTTTGTGTCAGTACGTCATAAACGAGGCATCAGTTGTTGGGGTTTTGTCGCACCGCATCCAGTGTAGACAGCATCACTGATATAAAATGGTTCTACAGTATTTGGTGCGTCGCATCCGGCGCTGCTCGCGTCCGTTAGACCGGGTTATACCACGCATATGCACTAACACCGAATTCTTCACATTCTGCGTCTATTTGCGTCTATTTGTCCTGACATACTGTCTCTGCAAGTATCCTCGTAAACACGGTTGTTTATGGCTTAGGTGAAGGTAAA
The DNA here is from genome assembly GCA_018155175.1 of Sinocyclocheilus anophthalmus. Taxonomy (NCBI): domain Eukaryota; kingdom Metazoa; phylum Chordata; class Actinopteri; order Cypriniformes; family Cyprinidae; genus Sinocyclocheilus; species Sinocyclocheilus anophthalmus. Next base: position 126,914 of record JADLZN010007826.1, read on the forward strand.
CAATTTGAGAAAGAAAATGGATGTGTAACATTATATTGGTTTACAGCAGTTTAATGTTCCTGTTGATTTCTGTGTCATGGATATGTAAGACTTACCTGAAAAATATAAAGCACTGCTTATTTCATTTGTATCTTTGTTCTGTTATTTATCTATGCTTGTAATTTGTTTATTTCCTATGCTGATTTACTCGACCTAAATCACCCCAATCGTTGATTTTTTTTTTCCAAATAGAGCTATATTGAAGTCATCTGAATTTGTTTTTCATATCGCAATATATATCGCAGAAAAAAAAAATATCGCAATGTGAGTTTTTTTCCAATATCATGCAGCCCTAAGAGTAGCACTTGTTTTTTGTCGTTTCTCCAATCACAAATGCAGACATGGTTTAAAATACGTTTCGCGAAAACGCACCAAAAAGACAGTACTAGTCATTATAATCAGTAATTATGGCCCCACTGGATGCAACAAATGCCTAGTTTGTAATAGGTTTAAATGTTTTTGTCTCGTCGCGCCGGGACACGGCATCACAGGTATGGTAGGGGCGGTAACATTTCCGTCACACGCTGAGGTATTCGGCCAATCACAACGGGCTGGCCTAGCTTAGCTGGCCATCCGAGAACACCTCGCTTTTCAGACCGGGATAGCTTTGGAAACATCTATACCTTTCAGAAAGGCGGGCAAGAGGAAAACAATAATGTACAGTATGGTTGAAAATTGTAGTGTTTTTAACCTAAATCATCCGGCAAACACATTCATACACACAACCAAATCACAAAGATACAGTTATGTGTTTAGCACGTCCCCCCCCATATGACTCCTTGAAAACATATGATTTCTTTGTTCCATTTGCAGAACACAAAGAAATATTTTGATGAATGGCTGAGGTCCATACAAGTTTGGAAACTCCAGCTGACTTTATTTTATAAGGCAAAACAGGTTTGGAACATGAGTGTGAAAAAATTGCAGAATTTTCATTTTTTAGGTGAACTGTCCCTACTCACACCAAGAACAAACATACTTGTTATGTTTAAATATGAGTTTTGTGTTGCTGTAAAGCAAGTGGCATTCATATTGTCATATTTTGCATGTGAACAAATGCAGTGTTTTTTTTTTGTTTCACTCTTGGTGTGAATAGACTTTTTGTGCATGATTCGTTTTGCTTTTCCGCGCTTAGTGTGAACAGGCCTTTATTCGTTCGACCCTGCACCAGTATTTAAGTTTCAATGCTTCATTACCCGCAGTATGTGCTTCCTTTTTCCTTAATCACTCATATTCAACAGAGAAAGCATGCAAGGTCAATATGGCCCTAAGGAAATGAAATTCCCAAAGGAAAGGCATATGGCTCCGGCTGGTGCTAATCAATATCTTCAATGCGGCACACTGCCCTGATCAATTGTGCATCATGAAGGCTTGTATCTTCGAATAAAAGATTTGTATCATTAACATCTCCAACACCGAGAGCTGCATGTCACAGTGTTTGTTGTGGTGACCTGGACTGGTCACTTGAGGGCGCTCTTCTGTTTTTCGTTGTTTTGTGTTAAACTCCATTTCCCATAGTCCCCTGCTCACTAATCCTGTCTGATCGGTAACACCTGTTCATCATTATCCCAGCTATATATATATCATGCCTTCTCTGTCTGTTATTTGCGTCTTGATTGTATTGTCTTCTTGGTTGGTGTTGTCGGTGTCAGGTTTTTGGATTACCTTTTGCAACGTTTTGTTCTGTTTTGCCCTGTTATTATTTTCAATAAAATGCACATGGAACTTACCTTGTTTCCTGCTGGCATTCCGTGACAGAATCCAGACGTCACTACTAGTTCCAGCAGTTTGTTTTTTTCCCTTTTTGTGGATCATGGACGGTCGGATTGTTCCTCCTCCTTCGAAGGAGCGCAGGGCTCGGCTCCGGGTGTTGGCGGATCTTCGCCAACGGGGGATGGAGATTGGAGGTTTCGCTCAGTCCTTTTTGGAACCTTGCGGTAGGGATGGGACTTCATGACTCAGACTTGAAAGAAGTCTTTAATTGTGGTTTAGACAATCCCTTGCCTACTCGGGAGATGGATGGGCTTAAAATACTTGACTTTTGGGGCCTCATTGATTACCTTGGTTACCGCAATTTGGTGATCTCATGTCGGTCTGAGTCTCTTGCAGTGCCCGGGAGATGCAGGAACCCGCTCCAGTCGTGGAGCTCGCTGAGTCCACTCCAGAGCCCGTTCCAATCCAGGAGCTCACCGAGCCCGCTCCAGCCTCGGAGCTCACCACCTCTGTCCTTCAGACTCCCACTAAGCGGCGGAGGGTGAGAAGGAGGACAGGAAAGCACACTCCACAGACCGCTCCAGTCCCGGGTTTCACGGAGCCCGCTCCAGTTCCGGGTTTCACGGAGCCCGCTCCAGTTCCGGGTTTCACGGAGCCCGCTCCAGTTCCGGGTTTCACGGAGCCCGCTCCAATCCCGGATCTCACGGAGCCCGCTCCAATCCCGGATCTCACGGAGCCCGCTCCAATCCCGGATCTCACGGAGCCCGCTCCAATCCCGGATCTCACGGAGCCCGCTCCAATCCCGGATCTCACGGAGCCCGCTCCAGCCCCGTAGCCACCACCTCTGTGTCCTTCAGACCTCCCACTAAGCGGCGGACGGGTGAGAAGGAGACATGAAAGCAAACTCCACAGACCCGCTCCAGTCCCGGATTTCACGGACCCGCAGCTCCAGTCCCGATTTCCATGGAGCCCGCTCCAAGTCCCGGAGCTCAAGGAGCCCATTCCGAGTCCGCTTCCAGTCCCGGAGCTCGCGGGGTCCAGTCCAGTCCCGGAGCTCGCGGGGTCCAGTCCAGTCCCGGAGCTCGCGGGGTCCAGTCCAGTCCCGGAGCTCGCGGGGCCCAGTCCAGTCCCGGAGCTCGCGGAGCCCGCTCCAGCCCCGGAGCTCACAGAGCCCGCTCCATGCCCCGGAGCCACCCTCTGTCCTTCAGACCCCACTAGCGCGGAGGGAGAAGGAGACAGAGAAAGCACATCACAGACCGCTCCCTTCCTCGATGTTCTGAGCCCCTCCCGTCCCTGAGCTCTCACGGAGCCAGTCCAGAGTCCAGTCCAGTCCCGGATTTCGCGGAGTCCAGTCCAGTCCCGGAGCTCGCTGAGCCCAGTCCAGTCCCGGAGCTCGCCGAGCCCGGTCCTGTCCCGGAGCTCGCCGAGCCCGGTCCTGTCCCGGAGCTCGCCGAGCCCGGTCCTGTCCCGGAGCTCGCCGAGCCCGGTCCTGTCCCGGAGCTCGCCGAGCCCGGTCCTGTCCCGGAGCTCGCCGAGCCCGGTCCTGTCCCGGAGCTCGCCGAGCCCGGTCCTGTCCCGGAGCTCGCCGAGCCCGGTCCAGTCCCGGAGCTCGCCGAGCCCGGTCCAGTCCCGGAGCTCACACAGCCCAGTCCAGTCCCGGAGCTGCCCCCCGCTCGCCGAGCCCGGTCCGCATGTCCCGAGCTCGCCGAGCCCGGTCCATTCCCGGAGCCGCCGAGCCCGGTCCCGTACCCTGTCTCGCCGATCCCGGCCCAGTCCCGTGGGCTCCTGCCGAGCCCTGTCCAGTTCCCGGGCTCGCCGAGTCCGCCCAGTCCCCGGGCTCACAGAGTCCATCCCAGTCCCGGGGCTCAAGGAGTCCATCCAGTCCCGGCTCACCATAGCCCTACTCCAGAGCCGCCGTTCCGTGAGCCCGCAAAAGAAGAGTCCGCTCTGATGACTACATTCTCCTCTGCTCTTGTTATTCCAGGTACTCCGGAGAGTTGCTGAGGAGGGATTTCGGGTCAACACCAATGGGTGGCCATGACAGTATTTGGCTCTGTCCTGGTTGCCACCTGGTTCTGGTGCTGCAAGCCTCCATTGGCTCATCCTTCCTGTCCGGCTCCGGCCTGGCCATGGCGGGGAGTCCTCGCGTGGTCTGGGGGTCTTTGCTGGGCCATCCTGGCCGGTCCCCTCATTGGCCTTGCCCCTGTCCGGATTCTGTTGCCATGCCTTGGTCTGAGGTCTGTTCCCTGATCCCCTTCCTTGGCATGGTCCTGGCCCGCTATACCTCCGCCTGGTCCGCCTCAGTTCCACCTCCCTCCTGAACTTTTGTGTGTCTGGTGGAGCGTCTGGTATCCGCTCCGTAGAGGGGGGGGTAATGTCACAGTGTTTGTTGTGGTGACCTGGACTGGTCACTTGAGGGCGCTCTTCTGTTTTTCGTTGTTTTGTGTTAAACTCCGTTTCCCATAGTCCCCTGCTCACTAATCCGTTCTGATCGGTAACACCTGTTCATGATTATCCCAGCCATATATATCTTGCCTTCTCTGTCTGTCATTTGCGTCTGTATTGTATTGTCTTCTTAGTTGGTGTTGTCTGTGTCAGGTTTTGGATTACCTTTTGCAAACGTTTTTGTTCTGTTTTGTCCTGTTATTGTTTTCAATAAACTGCACATGGAACTTACCTTGTTTCCTCCTGGCATTCCGTGACACTGCATCTTCCCACCCAGGATCAATAGGAGCTTTCTTAAGCCTTGAGCACACGGCTTGCACTGTTTTCATTGACGTCTGCTGCTCTGATGTATATTTGACTGTTGGGTGTAACTCCTGTCCTGGAGAAGCACCAGTCAACAGTCGGATTTTACTACAAGGAACTTTGACGATGTTAGGGGAACACGCTTAGATTGACAAACATCTCACACCCTCTTTAAAGGTAACACCTAAGGACTACACATGCTCCGTTGGACAAAAAGTGTGTAGAAAGAAACGTCTAGAAGGATGATGAAGACTCAAGTGAGTCCTTGTAGGCATGTGGCTATGAATGTGCATGGTGGGTGGCATGTTGAGTCAGAGGAAGAACAGCAACTAGTGAATAGAACTTCACATTAACAAATGCAACCCTGCATCTAGTTTAAACATTTAAAAGTTAGCCTAAAAGTCATAAATGTCATCCTAAAATTGAGGCTCTTTAGGGTTAGAAATTAACATTTTTGTCACCAAAAGCGACACAAATGGCCCTCGTAGTAAATTCGTCTGAGTGGAGATATTACGTAATCTATTCAAGGCCTGTCTAGTTATTATAAGATTTAATAAGAGCTGCTGCTTGAATATTGTTGCTTGGAACAAAAGACTCTAAAACAATTGATTACATCAAAATCAACTGGTCTAACATAACCACTAGCAAATTAAACTGTATTCTAGAGAGTTTGTGGTATGATTTATTGTGTGTAATTTATAGTTGCACCACCATTTAAAAGTTTGGGTTCAGTAAAAAAATAAAAAATAAATTAGAGAAAATTAATGCTTTTATTCAGCAAAAACAGTAAAGTGACAGTAAAGAGTTAAAATATTTTTATTTAGAATAAGTGCTGTTCTTTTGAACTTTGAAAAAAAAAAAATGTATCATGGTTTACACAAAAATATTAATCAGCAGTGTTTTCAACATTGATGATATAGAATGTTTTCCTGAGCAGCACAAATCTGGTATTTGTAATATTTCTGAAGGATCATGTGACACTGAAGGCTGTAGTAATGATGCTGAAAATTCAGCTTTGCATCACAGGAATACATGACATTTAAAAAGATATTAAAATAAAAACCATTATTTTAAATTGTAATAATATTTCACACTATTACTGGTTTTACTGTATTTTTTCATCAATTAAATGAAGCCTTGATGAGCACAAGAGACTTCTTAAAAAATATATATTTTTTCTGAATTTATTTTAGAACATCATATGCTCTTGTTACGGAGGCCAGCTGGTAGGTGCTGTGCAGGTAAACCTCACTCCCCTGATCTCAAGATACGCACTAGTGACTGACACTAGGGGCTGCGGTCTTTAGCCTCATTGTTAGTGCGCCCCCCCCCCTCCCATGCCGGCGACCCGGTTTGAGTCCCGCTTGGAGCGGGTGCAAGTAGTAGGACCCGGGGGGGGTTACACTCTCTTAAAGGAAGAAAATGTCCCTGAAAATCAGTTCCATGGGGCCTTAATAAAAAAGTTAATTTCAAAGGAACTATCTGAGGTCAGAACGGAAAATAATTTATCACTGTTCTGCTTTGCTCTTTGTCAAAACAGCCCGAAATTCCAAAACACTCTGAAATTACATCACTTAATCAGGGCAAAGGGAAAAAACAATGACCATGAATCTAGTTCAGGCTCTACATCTGTTTTTCCACTGGGAAGCTGAAACTGTGATTGTCTACGGTGAGGTCACAAAGCTTCCTGCTGCCAAACAACGCGATTGGCCGTTGCTTGGCAAGGCGGTTAGACAGTTGGATTCATTCATGATGCAAATCGAGAGGAAGTGTACAGCTCTCCCCCCAGCTTGTGTGGGGTTTTACCATGAGGTTACTGTTGAGTAATGGTGATGGAGCAGCGTCTGTGTTTTGATTCAGTTGGGCCTCGATCGTCACGAGGAAATTACTCTGCAAAATCCCCTCGACTAAAAATAAGATTCATGCAAAAACAAACACAGGCAGTGGGTCATACGGAATACAGAGGAGAAAAACACGTGGAGATATCAATGTGATGATGATGATGTATCAGATGGGTGCTCTGTAATCTGTTTTGCTAAAGAATAATTATGTTAACCTGTTCATGGTGACCAGCTAAACGTGACCGCTGTATTCATGCATGCAGACAAATGCACTTACGCTCTTTCAGCCTGAGCTGAGAAGAGACATACGCTAGTACTGCATTCAGCAAATTCCTGGCCATCCCGAACTGAATCGCATTCCAGAAGGTAATTTGCCGCTCTGCGATCTCTAAAAGCATTACTGTAGTGAAGGGCTATCATCAGATCTGCTGAAACGGGAGGGAGGCCAGGAAAGCCATTCCTGACCGTGACACCAACTATTTCATATGTCCTATTGTGCTGATAATGTGACAATGTGAAAGAAACCCCGCCCCCCCCCCCCCCCCCCCCAACACACACACTTTTAATATCACGTAAATCGTCCCCGCACTTTTTTCGGGCAGTGTTCGCATAGAGTTTTCAGAGCCGGGAGGGGGGGGGGGGGGGGGGGGGGGGACTAAATAATATTTTAAATTTCAAAGAGACAGTATAGTCTGTGCATGATCTGATGTTATATTCGGACCCAGAATAAGGCGAGATAAACATCACGGAGCGCTAAACACTCATGCAGTGTATGTTTCATTCATACTCGAATTCGGCTGGTGGTCTCGCGCAGAAAGTCGTACGAGGAAATCCCTAATATGGACAAAAGCGTCTTGTTATCGCTGTATGAAAACAGTTGTTTTTACAGAAAACAGAAACGTTTGGAAACATGAAAACTTTAAACATACGATTATTTTGCGGACATCTATGAGGTGTTCATTTGTGGTGGCGTCAAGGTCACATCTCCAGGATAATAATAAAGTATTCACTCACAGCTCGTGCAAGTGCGAATCGTCCATAGTGCATTTATTCGTCGTGGTACGTGAAAGCAATTCTTGGCGCATATTATGTGAGGGCTATCAACCCGTATGTATAACAACATCATTCATCTATTTGGTAGTGTCCACAGTATCTGATTTTCTAGCCTATTAAAATGCGAGTAACAGCGAACGCAAATTGTATAGTTAAACGTATAACAGTGTGTAAATAATGATTTGATCCCCTACGGAGTTTGTAGTTTGCCATTACAAATGTAAATGAAGGGTCGATAATTTATATTATGGTTGTTTATTTAACCCGCACTAAGAAGAATTCTTCAGCACGACCATCCAGAAACAAACAGCTGTGTGATCAGAGGTTTAAATGTATTGCATTGCAGTGAGTCTAATCACTATTTGATCACACAAGTCAAATAACATCGATCCACAAGAAACTCTATGTTGTGCTAAGCACGAGTAGCATACGGCTTGTATTGGTCCGCAGGGTACTACTGCCACACATAGGAGAATTTTGTCTGCCATGGCGTGTGAGAGTTATGATAGAATACACTAGATCTAAGACTTGGTTTTCCTTCTCTTTACTACTTCTGTTAAACCATGACATTCAGATAATTTCTGCAAAGTGAGAGACTATCGGGTTCCACTTGGGCACAAGGCTAACACATTCTGTGGCGCCAGAATTCGTGCGCTGGTTTCGTTAGGAGGATCAAATCTACTCATTGTACTTACTGAAGGCAGTCAATTTATAAAACCCTTTATATAAGTCCGTGGTTTTCTGCGGATTTTTTTGTTGATAGTCTGTCCTATCCGTGTTAAATAACTTCTACCAGAAAATTATGGGCCCTTATTTTTTTGTAATACGGTCAAACATTTCAAAGAACTCAACAGGAGGAGGGATTACAAAGCAATTTATTTATTCCCTCTCTGTCTCACTTACCATTCAAAAGTTTTTGACCGTAAAGATTGTTAATGTTTGTATAAAGAAGTCTCTCTGTCACCTCAAGCCTAGGCAATTTATTTGATATAACACACCAAAGTGTCGAGCAAACAGGAGCATTTGTGGAATTATTTTACTAGGGCTTATTTTCAAATAACGTTTCTATTTGAAATATATTTTAAAATGTTAGCTTTGCAAGTAGTGATTTCAAAGCGAGTAATTTTGATGCATCATCATACTCCAGGATCACACTAATCCTTGGCACAGATAAGCTTCTGATTATTTTCTTATTCTTGCTTCGCTCAAAACAACACTTATCAATAATAATTAAAAAAAATTGTTTATTGACAGCAAATCGCATACTTAAGATAGATTATCTTAGCTGAAGGCATCATTGCGAGTGATGACTGGACGATAATGATCGAATTCAGCTTTGATCACTACGCAATCATATATCAAATATGATTCTTAAGAAACAGTCTATTCAAATAAGCGTAAAACATACTCCAACATTACTGCACTATGCTGTACTTTGGATCAATATAAAATGCAGGCTTGGTGAGCAGGACGAACTTCTTTATAAACCTAAAAACCACCTATGATTCAATAATGTGTTGACGGTAAGGTTATATAGACAATTACAGAAAGGTTATATTGGTTTATGGCGTTCGTGATATGTTTTATTCATGGTGTTTGGGTCGTTCTTTTTCATATATATATAGACACATTTCTGTCCCCCTGATTTCTGAAATGATGGCTATGCCCCTGGTCAAAATACTGTCACTTTATAATCAGGGAAACCATTCGCAGGGTGACTTCCCCAAAAAGTGTAAACACTGTGTCTCACATGTGGTGCTATCCAAATGTTAATCTGGTTGTTTAGACCAGCCAAACGCATTGAATCCCCAATGGGTTTGAAGTTTGGGGCGGGGCTAGTTCTTTGCCTGACAGATGGCAAAAAGGGGGAAAAGTCCTTATGTCTCAGAGGCTTCTCTAAAAGTCCCTGAAAATAGCCAAATGTTAGTTGACATACATAGAGTTATAAACTACCGGTTCCAAGATGGGGTCATAAGAAGTTTAAATTACAAAATGTATGTTCCATATATTTAAAATATTATTTATTCCTGTGATGCACAGCTGAATTTTCATCATCATTACTCCATTCTTCAGTGTCAAACGATCCTTCAGACATCATTCCAATATGCTGATTTGCTGCTCAAGAAACATTACTCTATTGATGTTGCAAACAGTTGTGCGTTTTGTGGAAACTTTGATACTTTTTTTTCAGGGATTCTTTGGTGAAGTTAAACATAATTGTAATATAATTATAAACATAATTATTGTAATATACCTGCACATACAATTGTCGATTTAAATATTTTTATTCCTTATTTACTTTTATTTTATTATTACTATTATCTGTGTTTACTTTACACCTGTGGAAGCTTTTTGTCCACGAAACAAATTCTCTCTATGTGCAAACATACTTGGTAATAAAGCTTTTTCTGATTCTGATTCTGATTCTGATCATTTATTTGAAATAGAATTTTTGTAACAATGTAACAGTGTGTCAATTTAATGCACGCTTGCTCAATAAATGTATAAAAAAATCTTACTGAACCCAAATGTTCTAAAAGTAGTGTAAATTTTATATATATAAAAAGATTTAATAAATTAATTAAAATAGCTTAGATCATTTAGAGTTGAGAAATTTTAATGAAAAATATTTGATTCTAATGTTTTGGCAAATCATAGTTCTCCATTAAAAATAAATAAATAAAAAATCAGAGGAGCAGGAAAGTTGATCAAAATTCTCCATTTAATCCCATTGGTCTCTAGAAGAAACAATTATAATGTGATTTATGTCTTTTTTTCTGTTCGTGCATGGAAGAAGACTGACAGCTGTGCTTTCAATTTTAGCTGCATATTTAAAGCCTTCTATGATTCAGCCTTTTAATGTTGATATGAAATGAGTCATATCTGTTATCTGCTTTTGGCTGGCGTTATTTGCATACAGGATCAAACCATGACCAAACAATCCGAACAAACATTTCAGGAGCAAAAGCATCTCGTCGTGATACACTCTTCTATTCCGCGTCTCTTGGGGTAGGGTGTCTCCTGACAGACGACGTGCTATGGCGTCGAGTCCTTGTTAGTGCCATCCTCTGCATCAGTCTCTGCTTGTTCCCACCCCAAGATGAGACCTGAGTGTGTAATTGCTCCATGAACGGAGGACGCAGTGAACAGGTGTTATGTTCAGTGTGGGAACCTGTCGTGAAGCTGTCAGTGGTGTTATTCTGACGCGGACATATGAAAGTTTGACGCGTCCTACCAGGTGTAACTTCCGCGATTTCAGAATAGCCTTGATCTCCCACAGGTCTAATTGGAAGTCCCCTCATTGGTTTTTGTCCCAATATTCCTCGCTCGTTAAACCATCCAGCGGATCTTCGATAATGGAAGATAAGACGGGTACTGCACCTGGGATGGGAAGTCTGTCTTGATTGTCAAACCAGCACTTGAGTCGTTTTAGCATCATGGGCTAATAAAAGCGCAAGCACTGTTCGTTTCGAGGAGACCGAGGGCTCTGCCGTGCAGCTGTCACGCTCCCTCTCGCTCCGCAGCGACGGCCGCCATCAGACCATCAGTGCTAGGCTTCAGTACTTTGATACAATCCTTCATACGCTTCATGATTACCTAGACCTACCAACCTGCGTGCGTCTCCATGTACTATGCTAGCTGATCGCGCCTCTCTTGTGTCTTTCACAGAAGGCCCAGGCCCATAATTACATGTCGGCTGAACGTTGCCACAGAGAATGAATGCCACTACACTTATAGCGGCCGCAGAGCGCTCGTGTATTTATACCAGCTACTAATTACAGTCAGCCGTCCGAAGTCCCACTGGGGCTAGCGTGCTTGTATATCAAGATGACGCACAAAGCACTAGAATGTGTACATACATGAAAGACACCCCGATGAGACAACTGATTTTTCGATGTGACACATCGCATAAAGCACTCTAATTGCTGCCTGGAAGACGTAATCAACACCGTTTGGTATCCATTTCCATTCCTTGTAAGTTCTATGTTATTCATGCATTTGACTTTATTTTATGGTTTTCTTTCTAAAGCCGAGAGCATCTCTGAGTTTTTTTATTTCCTGCTCTCCTTGGGAGTCGTGCATTGTGCACTTAATCGCGAAGAGAGTTCAGATCTCTGAGATCAGCCTCAAACAAGTCAGAGCGCGCCAGCATATGCGCGTGATTGAACTGATAGAAAATCTAGTATTCGCGAGTAAACAACAAAAAACTCTGCACCAACACAAAAGCCCAAATCCAAATTGCTATGGATTGCACACACTAGTGAATGTGCAAATTTATGGATCTACGGCTGGCTTTTGGTGGAGAAAGCACAAGTGCATTGTCACTATGGTAACAGGAGGGAAAACAAAACGTGGTACGGTGAATGTTTTTGTGTGCAACCTGTGCTGCGGTCTGTGTTGTCAAAAGCTAAATACAAAGTATTTAGGAGATTTCTTTAATTACTTAATCGAACTATGATACAGGGGCTAGGGCCAAAGGTATTTGTTAGAAGCTTAGATGAGGTATGCTTGGTTACAGTGTATTTCACACTACTGTTTTAGTACGTGTTTTTTATTAAGGTTGTGTAAAAAATCGTTTTCAGGTTCAGGGAAGGTTACGGTTATACACCAGGGTGCCTCTCAATAGTATAGAAAAAATGCTCGTGGAAAAGTTCATTTATTTCAGTAATTCAACTCAATTTGTGAAACTCGTGTATTAAATACATTCAATGCACACAGACTGAAGTAGTTAAATCTTTTGGTTCTTTTAATTGGGACGATTTTGGCTCACATTTAACAAAAACTCCACCAATTCACAAAAATTTAGATATGGTGACAATGCCATCAGCTAATCAACTCAAACACACTTCAAAAGTTTCCTGAGCCTTCAACATTTCTCTCAGTTTGGTTCACTAGGCACACAATCATGGGGGAGCCTCTGATCTGGACATTGTCCAGAAGACAATTCATTGACACCCTTCACAGGAGTTAAGCCAAACATTCATTGCCACAGTAAGCTGCTGTTCACAGAGGGCTTGTATCCAAGCATGTGTAACAGAAGAGTGAAGTGGAAGAAAAAGTGGAAGGAAAAAGTTGCACAACCAACCAAGAGAACCGCAGCCTTATGAGGATTTTCAAGCAAAATCGATTCAAGAATTTGAGTGAACTTCACAAGGAATGACTGAGGCTGGGGTCAAGGCATCAAGAGCTGCCACACACAGATGTGTCAAGGAATTTTTGCTACAGTTGTCGTATTCCTCTTGTTCAGCCACTCCTGAACCACAGAATGTCAGAGGCGTCTCACCTGGGCTAAGGAGAAGAACTGGACCGTTGCCCAGTGGTCCAAAGTCCTCTTATCAGATGAGAGCAAGTTTTGTATTTCAAAACCAAGGTCCTAGAGTCTGGAGGAAGGGTGGAGAGAGCTCATAGGCCCAAATGTGTGTTTTTTTTGAAAACCAACGGCCTGCCCCCGTTTACCAAAAATTTTGGAGCACATATCATGCGATTCCTTCGTGGCTGACCATCTGTTTGAAATGCTGATCTTGCATTTTCCAGCAGATTTGAGACACCTGCCGCACGCTGCCAAACTCCCCAACAAGTTGGTTAAATGACCATGGTGATTAGGTGTGCTGTGACCTGCCAGCAAACTCCACGCAGACCTGTCAACCCATCCAGAGAATCATAGATTTTGTCAAGAGGATAAATGAGAAACCAAGCGACAAAACCATTCAGATGAGCTAGAAGCCACTGTCAACGAAGCCGTGGCTGTCCGTACCACCTCAGCATTGCCCACACTCTGTCTTCCCTCCATGCCACCCGTATGAGCAGTATTAAAGCAAAGGAGCCCGCGCACCAAGTATGAGTACACATGTAGAGTAAATAATCATACGTTCCATCCTTTTTTTTTTGGTCTTTTGAAGTATTCTAATTTGTTTAGATAGTGAATTTGTGGGTTTTTGTTCAATGTGAGCCAAAATCATCACAATTAAAAGAACCAAAGATTTAAACTACTTCAGTCTGTGTGCATTGAATTTATTTAATACACGAGTTTCACAATTTGAGTTGAATGACTGAAATAAATGACCTTTTCCACGACATTCTAATTTATTGATATACACCTATATAATTTTTATTTTTTCATGTTTTGTTTACTATGTATTTATGTTCTTATTTAGGTTATTTATTTTTTAGTTCATTTTTTAGATTTTTTATTTATTTTATTTCTAGTTAGTAATTTTAGTGCTTTAACTTATTTCATTTAGTAGCAAAGGCAACACTTCTAATTTTCGTTTTGTTTAAGTTTTTCATTTAATAATAATAATTCTTATTTGTAGACTGAAGTCATGCTTTAAAATGTATGAATGTCATTGCATTAAATTACAAACTAGTTTTTATATATTTTTTTTTTAAATGTTTCATTTAAATATACATATATAGTAGAAATGGTGTGATAGTAATTAAATACAATGACATTCGTACAGGCATTTTTAAGCGGGAATTAAGTCTACGTTTACACGACAACGATGTAGTTAAAAACGGAAACATTTTTCCCTTACGTTTTTAAAAAGTTTCATGTATACATGACAATGTTTTCAAAATGATTCGCGTTTACACATATCTGTGAAAACGGCCAAAAACGCTGTATTATGTATGCCAGGCCAGTAGTTGGCACTGTCACCTTGTTAGTAAACGGTACCTTTAGGGAAGTGACGATTATATGTTGTATGTGATGCGTCTCCGCTGTTGGTTGTAATTTTGGTGAAGTAAATTCACACTTTGCTGAAGAAGCGTTAGCAAACTCTTGAGCACCAACAACAGTACCATGTACTCCGCCATTGTTGTGTGTGTTTGCTCGCACTTGCCTTTAAAATCGACACGTACTGCTCATGTCTACATACCTAACACATACTACGCACACGCATGACGTCACCGTTTTCAAAGATACCCATATTGGGTGTTTACACGGAAACGATAACGGTGGCGTTTTTAAAACCATTTTCAAAAATATGCATTTTCAGTCCCCAAAATGCCGTTGTTGTGTAAACGAACAGTCAAAACACATAAGTTTCCAGTTTTTGGCTGAAAACGTTGTTGTGTAAATGGCCCCTAAGTGTTAAAATATATTTGGAGCCAATATCCACCTTATATTTAAATGCAGAAGTAAGCAATTTTTATTGAATGTGCAAGACTTCTAATTCATTAGCTGCTATACTAGGTCAGGGGTAGGCAAGTTCGGTCCTAGAGAGCCGCACGCAGTCCTGCAGAGTTCAGCACCAACCCTGAAAAAAAACTTCACCATGCCTTCTACCTAGTACCTAAGACACTGATTAGCTCTTGTTTCAGGTGGGTTTGATTAGGGTTGGAGCTGAACTCTGCAGGACTGCGGCTCTCTAGGACTGAACTTGCCTACCCCTGTACTAGGTAAACCACTAGAAAAATAACAAAGTGTAGTAGTAAAACCGTTGCAAGACAAACCAGTGTGTTTCTAATTATGACAATATTAAAATAATATGATGAGAAATAACAGTTGGCAATATCAAGCAGCATAATGAGCTTTTTTGAACAGCTAAAAATAACTGGAAGTGAATGACACTGGAAGCCTTGAACATTCAATTTAGAAATGGCCGTGCTTGTTATATGTTAAAAATAAGATGAATACTTGGTCACTTCATGTGTTTTGATCAATTGCTATCTAATTGGATATGCACATTCTATTTACGCTTGGCCATGTAAATGCGTCTCCACAGAATGCATATACATACAACCTTCCCACGCTTTTTTGCAAATATAACACCGTTAACTTCCGTGATGATGCTAATGACAGGCAGCAAAATTCTCTGTTAAACACCCTCTTCAGCCCATATGTCAATTAATGTTTTGAGTTGTTTTAGTTGCTCCATCCATGTCTCTCATCCACGTGTCCCAAACTTCTGTATGCTGTTTTTTGTTTGGGAGGAGTAAAGTTTACATATGCGGCCTGAACAGCAGATGCATTTACACTTGGATGAGTTGCGTCTTTGTATGCGTTTCAAACCACCTCCTGAGGGAGTCTGAGTGATCAGATTACTATATGTCTCAAATGGGTCTTTGAGGGCACTGTACGTGGTCTTTACTACTTAACTATACAATAAGTAAAGATGAAGTGTCCAGGTGTGAAAGCCCCCTAATATGGGTTTACATCAGTTTTTATGTTGATGTTTAGGCGTATATCCAAAGGGCGGGGGAAATACAGAAGACAGGGAGAGCAAGTGCCATTCAAACAATAATCTGCGCGGGAAAGAGAGGACAAGAGACAATGGAGATGGGTCTGCAAGTCTTTTATCTCAAGTTTCCCACATCCTGCTGCCGAATTTAAAACCGGCCACCCAATTTGAAAGAATGCCTGGTATGCGCCTCATTTCCATAGCGACCGGCATTGTTCTCCTTTTGAATAAAGCCTGTTGCCCACCAATAGGAGGAGAAAAAACTTTGCAAGCTAATTTGAGAAGCGGTCTTCATGTACACTTTGTAAACCTACTTCACATGATAGATGACAAAAGAGCTGTCCTTTGGGATGATGATGCATTTGTATGTACAGAAAAGGAAAACGTGGGTTGCATTACACTGCAGAATTTTTTTTAAATATGTAAGTGAATGCTGTCTCTTCCTCTTTCATCACGTGAAATGATTGTGTTCCTTGAATGCTATATACAAGGAAAACTTTAAAGTTGCACATTGACTATTATACTGTTACAATTTCAAAATCTATCTATGCTTAAAAATATATTTGTATATTATATATGGTATATATATGTACATGTATAATATGCATCTTTTCAATCATTTTACAAGACTGCCTATATATAAAGCATGCATCTATTTTTGTAATCTCGTTCATACTTGCTTGAAATAATACTCCGGAATCTGCAACGCGAATTTTGTGTGTGGGATATATATATATTATCATATATATATATATATTATATTATATATATATTATATACACACACACACAGCCATGTGAATCATTCTCCCGTCTGCCCCACGCCGGCTAAACGCCCTCAAAAAAAAGCCTCGACTATTTGGCGCGTTTTGATTCCCGCCACGTCTACGTTTACTTTCTTTTCATGTTGATGAACCTTTTCGCGAGGGCAGGCGCATTACTCATTGGCTGAATCGTGTTTGTGGGCGGGGCCACCGTTGACGTACGAGCAGCCACCCCTCCCTTTTACTACTGGTGTATATAACGGCTCTTGCCCCTCCCTCACGATTTAGAAAGCCGGGTATTTGTGTTCATCGCGCACCTCAGACGATAATATTTATCTTCAAGCTATATTAATCATTTATTTATTTTATTTCATATTCTAAACTGGAATAGACCTTGCGCGGTCGATTAAAGTTCGTCTTGAGAATCAATACCCATCGAGCCTAGATGAGAAGGGATTTCTACAGGCTTCTAGACCGGATCCCTCAAGTAGACCTTCCCGACATCCATCTATACACGACGGATTTTGACCTCAACATTGGAATACACCTCAAGAAGAATTCGCATTTCGGATTATAGAATGCTTCTATCAAAATTAAACACATTTGCTCACATTTCCACCGTGGACATGCCGGTGAAAATCCAGCTTCAAGGTTAGAGGACGGTTATTCCCGCGCGCGTGTGTTTGTGTTTGTGTGTGTGTGTGTTGTGGTCTTGGGCTCGTTTACTTCAGCAGATTTGAGTGTTGGGAATAGCGTGCCTCAGATTTCCATTATGATACAATTTTACGTCTTTTATCAATTCTAATGAAGCTATCACATCTTTTATCGACAGTTAAGGAGAAAGAGGCGTTCGAGAAGGTGTATCAGGTCGGCTCTGTGCTGGGAAGCGGCGGTTTCGGAACGGTGTATGCGGGTTTAAGGACCGCCGATGGCGCGCCGGTAGGTTCCCCAATGGATGATTTTTGTACATGAGTGTGAACGTTTAGAATATTCATAACGTGTGTGTATAACATAAATACAAATAGTGTATACTATATCACTTCACTGCTTAATAATGCATTTATTTATCATTTCTAGGTTGCCATCAAGCATGTTGCTAAAGATCGTGTGACTGAATGGGGAGAGCTGGTGAGTACTTAATTGAATAGATTATATTCATATTATTTGTGTCTAAAATATCGCATATGAATAATATATGACAGCGTCACTAAAACGAACACGTCCTCCGTTTCCAGCCCAATGGCGCGCGCGTCCCGATGGAGATCGTCCTGTTAAAGAAGGTCGGCACCGGATTCCGTGGCGTGATCAAGATGCTGGACTGGTACGAGCGACCGGACAGCTTCATTATCGTCATGGAAAGACCGGAGACCGTCAAGGACTTGTTTGATTTCATCACGGAGAAGGGCGCGTTACCGGAGGAGCTCGCCAGGAACTTTTTCCGCCAGGTTCTGGAAGCGGTGCGTCATTGCCACAACAACGGCGTCGTTCACCGAGACATCAAGGACGAGAATATTCTCATCGATCTACGAACCGGTGATCTGAGGGGCGGGGGGGGGGGGTGGGGGGGGGGGGGGGTTTTTTTTGGGGGGGGGGTGGGGGGGGGGGGGGGAGGGGTGGGGTAGCTCCGCGACTTTGGATCGGGGCGCATTACTCAAAGGACACCGTCTACACCGATTTCGACGGTAAGAGACATTTGCATGACCTTCAAGCCAGGGTTCCCACGGTCACCGAAAACGTGGCGTGGTCGGGGAAGATTAAAACACGTGCTTATCTGGCCTCATGGAAACTTGTGTCGTGGATATAAATATTTATTTAAAAAAAATAATAATCTTAAATATTAGTATGGCTTTGTGAGTGGAAAAGTATATAAACAAAACAAAACTATAGGCTAGAAATTGCTTAATGTGTTTTTAAATACGTTTAAACACTGAAATCCGATGGTTGTAATGTTTGGGAATCCTGTCAAGCTCTAAAAAGGGTGTGTGTTTATATATCGAAGCGATGTTTTTACATTTTAAAACGAATTTATCAAACATATCTGGCATGAGTCGGTTGATAAATGTGTATTATGACCCCCTTTCGTCGATGACTACCCATGCCAAGCTTAATAAATCGCTCGGCATGAAGATTCGTTTATTTTTGTATAATGTTGCTTTGGAGAAAAGGCATTTTGCTGGGTTGTGGGTTTGGCGCCCCCGCCGGTGGGAAATTGAATTATTACAACTCAAAGTTTGTAAACACAAGTCACATGGCAACCCGTTTCTCCACATGCGTGCGCCTGCTGTCACACTCCCGAGCACATTAATGTTGAGCCATAGCAGTAATGTTCAAACACGACACACCTTTTACTACAGTGTTTGGTTTAGTGTCTTGTTTTGTCAGTTACTAAAATGAAGAGTTATATGCAGCTTTGTTGCATTTCTGTGTTTCAGTGTTGCAGAATTATACATTTAAATGCATTTTTCTGTTTTCTGTTCTCTATTCAGGTACACGTGTTTACAGTCCACCAGAGTGGATCAAATTTCATCGCTACCACGGTAGATCTGCGACCGTGTGGTCTCTGGGCATCCTGCTGTACGACATGGTTTGTGGGGACATCCCATTCGAGCAGGACGAAGAGATCGTACGTGGGCAGGTGCTGTTCAGGCGGAGAATCTCAGCAGGTAAGACTCACAGATCACATGACGCCACCTTCTTAGAGGTTTATGCGTTTACTGCAATGCTATAATCACACATCCTGTTGTTTTACAGAGTGCCAGCAGCTTATCAAGTGGTGCCTGGCCCTCCGCCCTGCAGAACGCCCGTCTTTCGAGGACATAATCAACCACCCTTGGATGCAGAACACGGCGCCCCCTACGGACAACACTGAGATCAGACTGCGCAGCATCAACCACGAGCATCAGCCCGCTGCTTTCCCGGCAGTCACTGTGTGCAAATGACTCTGTCTGAATGCATACATAGAGACTTTCCATTACAGCAGCAAACTACCCAGGGGACCTGCGGACTGAGCAGTGCAAAAAAAAAAAGCACGTGTTATTCTTTTGTTTTGAGCATTGCTGCTAGGTGGGAGTTCAAGGCTAGGCCAAAAAAAGGGGAGAGGTCCACCTTTTAGTGAGATCTGTTATCTCTCGTCTCCTGCCCCCCTGTGGCTCAGGATCCCGTAAGTCTGGTTCGTAGTAACCAAATGACTGTCAACACTGCAGTTGGACACTGGTAGATTGAGAAGCCCATCTCAGCCAGTGGGAGGAGCTCGGGGATGTCCGATGCAGCGGCCACGAGGAGTCGTGCTGTGATGAGGGCCGATCTGCTACGCTTTAGTGCGACGTCAGGGCTGTTCCTTTAGGAAGCAGATCAGCCGAGCTTAATAATTTTAGTGCCTTCTGTGCAAGATCAAGGTTTTGTTTTTTTGGAAATACTTGAATTGAGTAGCCACTGTAACACTGTACTCCTTAACCTTTCTTGCTTCCACTTAACCCGCTTCAGGCAGGTAACTGTCGGTCTTACTCTAATACGTCAGAGAGAGTAACCAAATCGACCTCACAAACTTCTGCAGAAAGAAAAGTCTTACCTCACTCTTTCAAACCGCGGTTTCTTTTTCCTCTTTCTTTTGTACTGAGTAACCCTCAACAACTACCACTCATTGTCACAGATGCACAAAGCAATGCAACTACAACTTAAAAGACTACATTTTCTGCATATTATTTTTGTTTATATTGTAAATAGCTCGGTCAGATTAATCAATTCCATGACAAGACTTATGTGTAAATGATATTTATTGGAGTGTCTTAAAAAAAACAGATGGAAGTGGAAGTATTTATTTATTTATTTATAGAGAAGCGATTTTCTGCAAAGTTTTTCTCATTCCACCACCGAAGGGCCCACAAATTATTTAAATGTATTTTTACCATATTTAAAGCCTTTTTTGAGAACGATATGTACATATGTTGTAAATAATCTTCGAACGCACTTCTGTTTCTCGATGCATGGAGCACTGCTGATGGTAAACCATACCAGTCTGAAGTCGTGTTTGTCACCTAATTTAAACTGTCTGCTGTGCATATGTTGGAGGAAATGACCTCATGAATGTTTGAGGAACGAGTGATTTTACATGTTATTTTTTTTCACCTTTAGTAGGCATGATTGCAACTCTGTTTTTTTTCTGATTTAGCAATGTAAATTATGTTTAGAAAGCTATTTTTTTACACAATTGTCAATAAATATTTTTTTAACATTCATTCTGGTTTCCCTTGTATGAATTGCATTGTTCGATTCACTATAGCAATACCAGTAGGTGGTCTTATAAACTGTCATCTGAGAAGTGGACAGATTGCGATGGTATTAGCTGTAAATCCATTTAACTAACTTTAATAATGTTCGTATCGTTTTATATTGATAGTGTATCTTTAATCTGAGGTGATTAGGACCACAGGGGTCCAGATTTCTTAATACTGGACTTTTGAACCGGCTACATGTGATCATGGCTAACCGCATATACCTTATCTTATGTTTTTGTATATAGCGCCAGGTATGCTTTAAATAGCATTATAAAGATACCGTTGCCTGAGAAGTTCAAAGAGCTGTACATAAAGCTTGAATGTGAACGCCCACTTGCTCAGCAGCTTTGGTTCCAGCAGTATTTTTCCCATTCATTTTTTTCCATAAGCATTTAGAAGAATTTTTTCATTCAAAACCTCTGAGCCGTGAACCAGAAACAACCAGCTCTGAGATGAATCACTATATTGTGAAAAGAAAATATACATATACAGTATATTAAAGCTTAAATATTTAAATATTGAAGCTTATAGTCTTTAATATATATGTGTGTGTGTGTGTGTGTGTGTGTGTGTGTGTGTGTGTGTGTGTGTGTGTAAAATTATATAATCATTGACTCTATTAAACCATTATTAGACATCTGTAGGTTTCAAGGTCATTTATATGCCTGTGTTCTCCTAAAAGCTGATAAACGGTTTAAATATTTCCAGTCTTGTAGGAAAACAGACCAAAAATATTGATGGCTTATCTCACCCTCAGGGGCATATACACATATTTACCCAATAAAATGCTCTCTCAAGCCACCTGATTCTGTTTAGCAATAGCAAATAGCAAAAAAAGCATGTAAACTAAAGCTTATTGGCTATTTAAAACGTCCTGTCTCAATAGGAAATATATCAGGAAAGAAAATGTTGCCACTCAGGTAAGTCTGTTTAAAAATATTTATGTTATCATTAAAAAACAATTTCTTTGAATGAAATTCTATTGGGGAACCCTTCCGTTGTGCCCCATAATTATTCAAAGTTAAACAGAGGTATAATAATAAATTCTCCACCTGTGAGCAGTTTCACATTGTGCCAGAGAAATAAGCCTGCTTTGTTGAATCGTTTCTCCTCTTATGTACCGTACAACTCAGGAGAGCATGGGGTGACTTGACCTAGGCTGCGTTTCCCAAAAGCATCGTAACCCTAAGAAGATTGTAGAACCATTGCCACCAATGGTCTCTACAATCAACTTAGCTTACGATGCTTTTGAGAAACGCAGCCCTGATCCTTTCGTGGGCCCGTAACTGCTGCCCTCTCTATGAGGACACACACAACACAAGCAGGGAACGTTCTTGTTAAGCCTTTCATTAATCCTCTCACAAAAACCTCCTCAGTATTTACACCGCAGCTCTAAATGAGTTACAATGCGCGCATATGACCCGAGGCGCACCTGATCAGTCGGCATCCGCAGGGGTATGCAACTAAACCTGACATGGGCCGATTTAAGAGGGAAACAACGCCTGATTCATTCACACATCCGGGCTTGAGCTTTAACATATGACCAGAGCACAGTCAAAGTATCTAAATTTAGTGGAAACCAAGTTTAATGTTCGTCAGTATGGGATAATGTTTCAGAAATGTACAGGCTTACATTAGGTTCTTCTTCAAAAATTCAAAATTCATGCACCAATGCCAGGTTTCACTTCATTGACTTGGAGATCGAAATTTTGACTTTTAGGTCTGTTCTTAACAAAAAGATATTATGGCTTCAGGAGGCACGGATATAGAATGCTGATATGATGGTTTTATAGGCCAACTCAGAAGTTTGCATCAGCCTGGTTCCCTAGACAAAAAAAACGATGGGACTTTTCTGTTGGCTTTTGGATTAATGCAGCAAATAAGCTCTGTGGCCAACAAAAGTTTATGATTCTTAAACATTTGGTTCATCATGACAACCTTCACAAATGAACGCAACTTTTACGAATTTTGAAGCCAAAAGTCAAAATGTCAACATATGTTATATAAACGAATGATCACATGACTTCAAGTCACCACCATTAAGCTTCCACAACTCATTTTCTGTGAATGTTTGAGTTTGAATAGCTTGCAAGAGTGCAGTTATAAACAATGAGGCTGTTAAAGTGAGTAGTTCCTGTTTAATGTCCTTGATAGCCTCTGTAGTCCCATTTAGCTGTCTTCTTTTTTCAAGACAAGTGAAAGCTTCAAAAACTCAGGGAGGTATTTTGAGTATGTTTTATGTTGCAGAATAAAACGTGAAATATCTTGAGCTTGTGTAAACCACAGACCTTATTTCAGGCATTTAACCAAAAACCCATTGACTTCAATAATGTGCTAAATGCTAACTCGCTTCCATGTTTTGGCCTACAATGCATGTCATCCCTACAGCCCTCTACGACACATGAGTCATGCGAACCAGTTTTACAGTATTTTTTTTTTTTATAGTTCATGTTTATTTTTTGCTACCATTGCTTAAAGAGCTTGATAGAAACGGTCAATATAATTGGAAATGTTGAAACGAGACATCAAAAGTTATCATTTTGTGTTCCGCACGATTTGATGGTGAGTAAATAATCAATGAATTCGAATTTTTGGGTGAACTATCCCTTTAAGTGGCATTTAGGAAATTCATTTCAGAAGTTGATACGCTTCAAAGTTCTTATGCTTTGTAGATTTTTTTTCTTGGAATCATTTCATGTTGGCTTCTAAAAAGGTTCTTCTATGGCATCAGGCTGTGAGAGTGAAACTCCCAGTGTGAATGTGAAAGCTTTGTAAGTTTGATGAATGGCAGTCAAAGGATGGAGGCGAGAGCCTAGCATGCAAACTGGTTTTAAAATGAGAATCAAATAGCTTGCAGAATTTGCATGACTGGAATCTATGAGCGAACATTTGACTGCTGAATCATCCCTGCTGCTGTTGCATAATCACCACAAAACAGTATAACACGCACAAGTTTCCGAGCAAATGCTCTGTACAATATCTGAATATTTAGAAATCTGGGCCGCAATTCTCCTCTCTTGACAAATCCTCAAAGAAACATATTGTGCCACCATCAATGTGTTTTATGTTTGACCTGTGGTGCATTATTTATAGCATTTATATGTAACATCTGTCCTATTTTTAAATATTTTAAAAATCATTTTTCACAATACACACAGAGGAATATTTTATTGTTCAGAAGTTGCTCTTTCATTGCTGAAATTGACATGTATGAACTTTGTTTCAGAAGTTTCTCTTTAGATTTGTAAGCAGAACCAAAAATAGCCACAAATGACGTACGGGAAGAGTATATTGGTGTTAAATTAATATGGAAATCAGCTCAGATATCTTGGTCTTGAAGAATGTTTTTGTTCATGCTGACTAGTACACTTTGAATCTGAGCACAGTTTGAGACATTGTTGAGATTTTTTCTCAAAGAAACTTATTAAACCAACGTAATCAATCTCTCAACATTTCTCCTCTTTTGGAAAGTTATAGAAACGTTATCATGGATTTTTTTTTCTTATGCTATTGGGACAAATGGGAACACAAAATGTATATTTCTTGTAGCTTCTGTTCACCACTATAAAAGTTTATAGAAGTTAGCTATGATGACTTCTGTGATAAAACATTAGTCACATTTAAATGCAGACTCAGAACTCATCTGTTTAGCTGTGCATTTATTGAATGAGCACAGTGCAGTGATTGCACTACCTTTTTATGCATAATCATTTTCTATTCTTAACTGTTTTAAATTCATTTTAAACCTCTTAAATCAATTTTTTATCATTTTCAAAGTTTTTAAATTCCTTGTTTTATTGTTGTGATTATTTTTTTATTATTATTATTTTCTTTTCTTTTATGTAAATCACTTTGAATTACCATTGTGTATGAAATGTGCTATATAAATAAACGTGCCTTGCCTTGCCTTGCCTTGCTATTTAAACAACGCGGCGCAGGACGGGAAAATGAGACCCCCCCCCCCCCCCCCCCCCCCCGCGTCAGCGAAAACTAGCAAAAACACTTGCGCCGCATTGCGCCGGGTGTATGATAGGGCCCACTATCTCAACTGACCCTGAACTTTCCTTCGCTCGGGTTAAGAGTTCTAGTTGCTATTCCGTTCACTCCCTCTCTTTCTCATCGCGCTCTTTCACACTGCTGGGAAATGGAAAGAGAAACCCAGCTGGCTCAAAACACACTCTCCTCCCTCTCAAAGAACCGGATCTGTTAAGCAATCTTCCCACATACACACAGTTTGAACAACACTGAAACACTCGGGCGAAAAGGAAATTGAGAGTGAGAATATTAATAAGACTGTGCTGTTGCGTTCAGAAAAAGGCCCAGACGGTTTCAGATCTCTCCCGCACCTGCAGGTGTGTCTGTGTTTGGCACACACACTGTACACCTGAATAATTAGTCCCATTGAGTCAGAGTTTCTGCCACGCACCAGCACAATGATTCGGGCAAAGTCATTATCTGTGCCCTCCGTCTGATTAAACCCTGTTTGCTTCACGTGCATATGTGTGATTGTGTGAGAGGCTGTTTGCTCACATGCCCAGCTGGATCCATAATCCCATATTCAACTGAACAATAATCACGCATAATTGTCTGCACAAAACCTGCAGTACTGACATTCTCTGTTTCATTAGTGTTCGTGTAAAGGGTGGTTATTGACGATTTCACTTTTGAACGTTAGTGTCCACCCCCCCCCCCCCCCCCCCCCCCCCCCCCTGTTGCGTTTGAGCATAAACAATATCTGCAAAGTTACGAGCTGAAAGTTTCAAACGGAGATATAGTCTTTTAAAATTCTGGCAGTTTAATGCCTACAAAAACGGCTGGTAGGGACTACAACGAGCTACTTCCCGGGTTCGTGACTTAACAAACCCAGATAAACCCCACCCTCAGGAGAAGGCAGCAAAGGGGGCGAGGCCATGCTGCGCTGCTTTAGAGAAGAGGAAGAGAAAACTAGAGGTGCACGTAAAAATCTATTCATATATGAATCACGATTCTGTCTTCTAGCGATTCTAATGGCTCCACAAGTTTAAAATCAATGTTCTAAAGCAGCCCGGGTCTAAGCATTACTTTCAGACATAAAGGATTAAACAACAAACTCCTAACCCTTGAAGTATAAAAATTAAAACCAAATAATAAATATAAAAAACGCACATAAACTGCATGATAGAGGGAGTAAGTCATATCTAGACACAAGGAATATCAGAGCGATCGGGTGGGTTCTTGAATTGGGGAGAAAACTACCCAACCAGAAACCTGTACAGAACACCATGGCAACCACATATAAACATTAGTACTTTAAGGTTTGCTAGGGACATCTTCATGTTTTAGTCCAAGTCATCTAGGGCAGAGATTAGAGATATATTCTCTTTGGACTCGTCAGTACGCAACACCAGCAAAGGATGCTATATTATAGTTTGAATTTTGAGTTTTGAGTTTTGAATAAATAAATAAAAAGTAAAACAAACAAACTTTTTTATTAAAATTGTTTTGGTTTTTCTTGCTAAAATGATGACTAAAGCACTCAAAAACTAAAACATTGTTTTATTTTAGGTATATTTTTGAAAATTAGTTCAGTTTAATTTTTCCTGTTGTATTAGTTTTTATAACTATGTTTATATTTATTTAATTTATTGTTATTTCATTATTATTTATCAATAATATTATTTAACAATAGCACCACTAAAATTGTAAAAATAAATAAAATGAATAAAAACAGCAACTCATGAATGAATGAATGAATAAATAAATACATTTGTATTGTAAGTCATTTTAAATAATATCTTTTTGTATCTAAAAGGCTTACTTTTAAAAAATGAAACATTCTTTTATTTTAGTTATAGTTATGACAATGTATTTTAGTTCCATTTCAGCTTTCTTATTATATTAGTTTTAATTTTATAGTGATTTATTTTTTTACTTATCAGTGATAACACTACTAGAAACCACCCAGGACAGCACAGCAACACCCTGGCAACCATTACAATTTAGTATTGTTTAGATGATGTTTGCGATATTTGCTGACTATAAAAAACTAAAAACATCATTTCATTTTAGTTATAGTTATGAAAATGGTGTGCCCTTTTAAGTTCAGTTTCATTTTTCCTTTTATTTTATAATTATGTTTATGTATGTTTTTTTAATGTTTTTTTTTAAAGCAACTGTAGGCAGTTTTGTGTATTTTTGCGAGTTTGGACACCCCTACAGATAAGTGACAGGAATTTAATGTCGTCAAATATACCACTGTCGCAAATACAGTGGATAGCTGTGCATGTGCATTTGTTGCTGCTGTAAAGAAATAGTCCTTTTTTGTGGAATTTAATCTGTTCAAGAAATTTAATCTCACCAAAGACTATAGGTATACACATTGACGTTTAGGGAAGAGCGGAAAGAAGCAGAATCCATTCGCCATATTATAAGTCATACAATCAGAATGATTTTGAAACTTATATTTCAAGGTAAAAAAACAAAAAACACATAACAACAACACTGCAAGAAACTGCCCTGGACATCCTGTATAGCAACACCCTAGCAACCCCTCAGAACACCGTAGCATTGTTGAGGCACCTGTTTAAAGTTTGTCTTTTTCTATATTACAGTGGAAAAAAACACTATAGTCTATTTTAAAAGGCTGTTGTGGTGATAAATGTTATTCATCACATTGCATGCACAGTGACCTCTAAAGAAGTAAGGTGTGTGTGTGTGTGTGTGTGTGTGTGTGTGTGGTGTGTGTGTGTGTGTGTGTGTGTGTGTGTGGTGTGTGTGTGCTGTGTGTGTATTTTAAAGAACTGGGAGCGCGATGAGTGTTTGCTTCCAGACTGCTCTTCCTGTGTTTCCAGGACTCTACGGAGCTGCTCGAATAGGAATGTGCCTCTGAGAACAACCCAGACTCTTTTTCTCATCAGAATCTGTTTCTACCTGTTAAAGTTCTTTCTCCCAAGCCTTTGCAAGCAGGCACCTTTGACTACCCAGCATTCCTTTCTCTGTGACTCACTCGACTCTCAGCAGTGAAGTGCAGCACACTGATCTCAGATCCGCTGCTTAAGCTAAAGGTCATCGGCCAAGAACAAACCTCGGCAACATTCCTGTCGATCTACTGTACACTGGGAGGGCACAGGAATCGATATCCCGACCTGCAACTGCAAACATGCGGCTGTTAACAAACCCTTGTGATTCATCCTTTGGTAAATAGCTGTGTGGCGGCAGTCAAGTTTGGACAAATATGAGGGCCTGGACGAGCTTGTGCAGTTATGAGGACGGTTCAGTGTGTGTCCTCCTCCCCAACAGAAATTACTCACTGAAGTTTGAGTGACTTGAGAACTCCACTGGAGTCAGTTCCCATGAATGACTTGTGGTGGGTGGGATTCGTGCAAACTGGAGATATGCATTGGAATGAATGGGAATTTGAGATTTGGGAGTATTATTTTCTTTAAATTCTTGTCTGTATCTCGTACTTGGGATGAGAGATTTGAACAAACCTTTAACCCTAACTACTAAACTATAGTGCATCATGCAACGTTTGTGCTACAGACATGAATGATACCTCATAGACCAAACTTGTGATTTTTTTGCCTGCCAGATGACAAAATATTCGAGTTTTAAATTCAGTTTAGTCCCTTTTCTCCAATGAAAGCTAATTTTATTTATAAATGTCTTGACACTGCTACCAGTAATAAAGGGCAACTTTTGTTATATCTTTCATTATTTTGTTTTATTTCACAAATGAAGAAAACATTGAATTGGTTTTTAAGATATTTTTTCCATGTTTTTTTTTTTCAAGAAATTAGAACATCAAGTTATTTTGAATAACAACATCATAACTAAAATATTTCAAACCGACATAAAAAAATATAACACCAATGACATGTTTAAATGAATGAAAAAGTATAATTTGTATTTAAATAATTTAAATTATACATTCAAAATATGTAACTATTTAATTGTATATTTATATTTAATTTGTATGAAATTATTAACTTAATTAGGAAATTAGCTTTATTTAAATTAAAGTTTAATTATATAATAATTACTAAATTATTTGTTAAATTATGTTAAATTATTAACTTTAATAAACTCATTTTGAAAATATAAATGTTGTTAAATTTGATATTTTTTCAACATGGTGGAAAAATTACAATTTGCATAAAGTCCTCTTCTTTGCAATAGTAGTAGTAATAATGATAATTATTATAATAATAGTTTTAAGTTTTTATAACACCAGTGTTATTTATTATCAATATTATTTTTTAAAATTCTATATGATACTTGGAAATTAGAACTGTCATCCAACAATGATAGAAATATGGCAAAAAGTTTTTAAAATTTCAAACGCGTCAGAAATGTTCTGGAGGTTTCATAACAGAGTTCATTATGCAACAGAAAAAAAAACTCAATCAGAGTTTACAAACACAACCCGTTTCCTTTTGTACATCTGTTGTAAGACCTCCTACTTAACATGCCTTCCCGTCAGCCCCTCCTAGCAGGTTTCCCGTAAACCCTTGTATCACTTCCTCATTCCTTAGCCTATGATCAGTCAGATATGGACAAGTGAATACTTGCACCTTCTTCCTCTTTTCTCATGTCTCCCTCCAACATCATATGTGGCTTTATTATACAAATTATACACTAAG
Source organism: Sinocyclocheilus anophthalmus (assembly GCA_018155175.1). Taxonomy (NCBI): domain Eukaryota; kingdom Metazoa; phylum Chordata; class Actinopteri; order Cypriniformes; family Cyprinidae; genus Sinocyclocheilus; species Sinocyclocheilus anophthalmus. The sequence goes on from JADLZN010007826.1 coordinate 156,149, forward strand.
TACTTTAATGCGAAAGGACTCACGCTACATGCTGCACTTTACATTTTCACAAAATAAGGGATTAATAGCAGCTTTGTGATACATCAGCAGTTCTTCGAGGTTTTGGGTACATGATGATACAAATGTTTCTAGGAAACGGGGCTCTTGTTTTTGTCTTAAACATCTCGTGTACTGATGTGTCAATATAGTAAAGTGGAGTGAGATGGTCAGATTACAATGGTGCAAAAAGTATGTGGATGTTGCATTTCAAAATGTTTGAATGTCATATCTACACTGATATATGGATAAATCCAAAAAGTGTAGGATTTACTTTGAAACCGTTTTTACGCAGAAATTGCTTGTTGTACATTTCACAAATAATTACAAAGAAATGCAAGTAACACACTGAATTAAACTTGAAACTTTCAGTCGAAAGACTGAAATAGTACTTACTTGGAAAACATACTCTAATAATCATATTTTACAGTTTATATTAAAGCTAAATCATGTTTTAGCTCAGCCAATGAACAAAGCAACGAATCATTTACTACATGATTCTGTGTTTTTTAACAAATTGGTTCAGTCAATGGATATATACAGTATGTGAATAAATGTGCTATCTTTCTTTAAGATAAAAGTTTTATATTCTGGTACACTAAAAAAAATAGTGTAGGATGTGCATTTAAAAGATTTTCATTCAGAAATTGCTATTAAATTTCACACATCATTACAAAGAAACAGCAAGTACATATTAAATGAAATGAAATAAAATTCTATGTAAAGACTTGAATAGTATTTTGTAAACATACTCCAATAATATTGTTTACAACTTTGAAAAATCATATTTGACAGTGTGCATGTATATACACTCTAAAAAATGCTGGGTTAAACATAACCCAACCGCTGGGTCAAAACAACCCAATAGCTGGGTTTGTCCCTTTTTAACCCAGCGCTGGGTTATATTTAACCCAGCATTTTTTAGAGTGTACTGTAGCAATATAAGAGTATTGTAAGTTGTTTTGTTTTTTTGCGTCACCAATGAAATTTTTATAAACAAAGCTACAGTAGAAAGTGCAACATTTCTTCTTGAACGAATCATTTGCTGCTACATGATTCTGTGTTTTTGAACAAATCAGTTCAGTGCATGAACATACTACATGTCAACATATGTGCTATCTTTGTTGAAGATAGTTTTGTATTCTGGTACATTGAAAAATATTGGGTAGTATTTAGTTGAGAAAAGTAGCGTACATTTCACAAATAATTATGTGAAAGATTAAAGTAGAAAGACTGAAATAGTATTTTCTTGAAAAAAAATGTATCATGTCACATTTTATCACTAATTGATCAAAAGAACAACAAAAGAAAGCACTACGTACATTCTGGTGCATTGAAAAAAAATGGTGTAGGATTGACTTTAAAACAATTTTCACTCAGAAATTGGTCAATTTCACAAACAGCAAGTAACACATTAAATTAAAAGTAAAAATCTGTGAAAATAGTATTTTCGGGTAAACCATACTCCATCTTTACAACTTTGATAAAACATTTCATCACCATACACATACACAATTATTTCCGTGTATATAATGCAGTCAGCAACATTCAGATTTTTGTAAGGCTAGTAGTATTCAAATACTATTCTAAGGCACTGTCCATGTAAGCCAAGTGGGTTTGTGGACAACAAAGTGCTTATGTAAGCACTCAGGTCTGAGCGCCACGTGATGAGATGTTATGAGCTCTGGCATTGAAGCTTTTGCAACAGAGGCGCTTAAAAGAGGCCATAATGAGGCCACACTTCCCTTACTGGCATTATGAGGCAAAGGGCACTGGGGCACGATTTCTACTTCCTGTCGTATCGTGTTACAACACAAGAACATCTGAAACTGCACGAGGAGGGCGTGTGGCACTGAACCATTGTCACCCTTAAACCATCATAATATTATTTAAGACCCACCATGATAAACACGTGAACTGTGATGAAGAGGCAACGGCTGTGATCATGCAGTTGCAATAAATGGCTAAATAAAACAACATATATACTTTATGAACTTTATAAAAGAATACAGTGAGATCTTTGGCAACGCTGTACTTTAGCTTGCATGGGTCTATGAGCAAACGATGCAGAAGTCATGACTAAACCGTGCAAACTATTAAGCCATCAGATCAGTGTGTTCTTTTTGTGTGATGGGTGGGTGTTTCCACATGGTGTCTGACAGATTTACACACTTGCACACAATATTCTCATCCAAACTTACTTCTGATGAGTATTACATTATAAACCACAACATAAATCGCCCTGCTGAGAATGATTTTAGTCAACACTTTTAGAACACTGTAAAGTGTGAGGTAACTCTACTCTTCTGACCTACCTCTGTAGCAATACAATGGGATTTTTACACTGAGGGCAGTGTACACACACACACACACGTACACACACACACACACACACACACAGGTACATGTATGCGTGTGTGTACACAAAGAGAATTAGATAAAAAAAAAAATTAAATTATAATCCTTTTACGAAAAGGAGACAATAAATACATTTAATAAGAAATGTCAATAAAATAATAAATATAAATAGTCATTCATGTATTAAATGTATCTACTAAAATTAATTATATATTAGACATAAGCTACAATTAAAACATAAATTAATTTAATAAATACTTAACTATTTATTTATTACTTTTTATTTTAAACATAAAATAGTTTAAACACATATGTCTAATGATATCGTACCTACATTTAAATGTTTTTGAAAGAAGTTTTTATGCTCACCAAAGCTGCATTTATTTTAATAAAAAATAGCAAATTCAGTAATATTGTGAAATATAATTATTTTTTATTTTTTAAATATTTTATAAAATATATATTATTGCTGTTTTCTCTTTGATATATGTTTTTAAAATATTTATTCCTCCGTGATACACAAGCTGAATTTCAGGCATCATTACACCAGTATCTGGTGTGTCCATGATATTGTTGTGTTGCTGCTAAAAAAAACAACACATTAATTGTTATATCAAAGTGAAAACAGATTGTGACTGCTTATATGTTGTAAAAAAACCACAAGAAAACAATTTTCTTTCTGATGAATAGAAAGTCCTTAATGACTCCAGACTTTTGAACAGTAGTTTATATATGTAAAATAGTAATTATTTTACATTTTCTTACATAAAAAGACACAAAGAAGACAATTGTTGACATACTAAAATATATTGAAATATTTGTAATTTATATTTTGCTTGCCTTTTCTTCTTTTTTAATCAGACTACAAGGCTACTTTTTAATGTCCATCAGTGGAAGAAGATCCTTTTTGCCCCCGTAATGGTGGGCAGGGTCAAACTGGACCATGATAACAAGTTGTGGGGTTTGCTTCAGAAGAAAACCAGGCAAGGCAAGGCAAGTTTATTTATATAGCACATTTCATACACAATGGTAATTCAAAGTGCTTTACATAAAATAAATGAAAAATAATAAAAAAAAACAATAAGACAAGGAATTAAAAAACAAACAAACACTGAAAACACTTCAAAGTCTCTATTTGTTCTGCGTTTAATCTCATCGCTGCCTAGTAGAAACAACTAATATATTAAAGAGATCTCATTTGTGTTTCTCCTTCCGATGGGATGCAATGACCCTAGTTTTTTTTTTTCTCGCTTCATTCATTCATATGATTGTTTTAAATATAGCACATCTCAGAAGAGGAGGTGGAGGGTGCTTCGGTTTTTCCTCAGTTCCTCTGCTCTTCCAGTCTCTGCCGTTGTGACCTACTTCCTCTCTTCCATGACCCACTTCCTGCACTTCCACACTGACCTACCACTTGCATCCGCCGGCAGTGCCAGTCTCAACCAGGCCTCTTGTATAACTTGCTGCCTGTGAGCAGTGTTCAATCTTAAACTGACACACACACACACACACACACACACACAATTCACTTCTCCACACCACACACACACAGGTTTACTTTTGTGAAAAGTGGGGGCATCCCATAGGCGTAATGGTTTTTAAACTGTAAAAACCGTATTTTCTATTGCCCTACACAAACCCTACACCTAAACCTACACCTTACAGGAAACTCTGTGCTATTTCAGATTTTCAATACACTACATTCTGTGTGATTTATAAGGGTTTGAAAGTGGGGACATGGGGTAATGATCATGAAAATCACCTTCTCCTCTGTAATACCTCTGTATCCTTATCATTATAACAAATTTATGTCCCTCATTTGTCTCAAAAAACGCGTACAAAACACACACACACACACACAAATTAGGCGGAATGGGAGTCAGTGACTAACTCTCTCCTCAGTCTGTGGGTGGCGCAGACAGAGACTACATGTCCTTGGCATGGAGCTATTGTGTTCACACTCCTTATGGAAGGCGATATCAATGTGTCAAGCAGGCCTTGGGGAGGAACAAGATGTTCTCGTTGATGTTCTCATTTAGGAAAAAAGAATCTGCTTTAGTTTATTTCATTAAGCTGATCAAGTGAGCACAGTGACGTTTTATATTGATTCCAGACTGTTACAAAGGGATTTTATATATACTGTATATATATATATAATATAATATATATATATATATACACACACAAATATATATATATATATATATAATATATATATATAGATCTATATATATATATATATGTACTCAGTTTTGAATGAACTGCAAGGACAGGTTGAAGAAACCACTGAGGGGATGCATTAATGTTTTAGTTTGCATTTATTATGTGGACTGTAAATGCCATAGGACGAAAATATTATAAATTAAATCTTTTTAAGAGAGTTGTTAGATTAACATTTATGCATTTGACAGATGCATTTATCTAGATGCATTTTACATTTAATAGGGATGCTGCTGGGTTTTAATATTTTTGGAATGACTATATTTAATACTATTGAATTTTTTATTGCCAAAAAAATCCATGCACCAAAAAAAATAAATAATAATAAAAATAAAAAATAAAATACACCATGCTCCCACCTAGTGAGATGAAGAATTGATTTCTCCAGAATAGTATTGAGATTAAAATGGAGAGCAAACTAAGACTTTTGCAAGTATCCTGATAAAAATAATGCAGTAATCTCACATGTGGCTATCATTAAATAAAATGTAAAATTATAAAAAAAAATATTTTCAGTAATTGAAATAAAGCTGAAATAAAATTAAAACATAAATATTAGATGAAAAAAAAACTTAAATGAAAAATACATAGAAATACGGACTTGGCATAACTGAAATAAGTTAAATTGACGCTTAAAATGACACTAAAACTGAAATAAAAATGAATTAAAGTTATATATAGAAATATTTTTTAAAAACGAAAACTTGACAAGCACATAATTATTTTACTAAAACTTAAACTAACATTAAAATGGAAATGTTAATTAAAACAAACTATTAAAATTATGTTTGGTAGGCTTAATTGAAATAAAGCTGAAAAAACAAAAACAAATATTAGATGAAAAAACAAAAAAACTTAAATGGAAATAAATATTGCCTTGGCAACAAACAGAAATAAATTTAAGCTGAAGTACTTAAAAATTAAGCTAAAACTTAAATGAAAATTAATTTAAGCTGTATTAAAAAAACTGAAAATAACGAAAATGACAAAAGCAATGAAAAATGAAAGTATAAAAAGTACAACTTAAAAATACTAATAATAAATAGCGTACTGAAAAAAGTATATATATATCAGATATGCAAAGATACTCAAAGTCTACAAAAACAAAACAAAACAAAAACTACACCAGTACTGTAACTGAGAAAAATGGTTCGTTTTTGATTTGACATCAGTTTTCAGAGTCAAATCCATCTACTACAGGACAAATTATTGCACCCAATTTTGGTCATAACTCAATTTTGACTAAACGTGAACATGTATAAAAATGTATGATTCACCTTTGTAGGGTACAGTGTGCTGTCAACAATGATTTTACAGCTCAATAACCTCACTATATGTCAACAATTGTCTCAATTGCATCTTTTATATCTCAGTTAAGTCGATGAAAGAGCAACCTCTGAGCAACAGCATTCTCTGGTTGAGCTTTGAAGTGCTTATGTAGAGTTTTTCCTTATAAATTCTCTTTGGAGAAGAGTGACATACATGCTGCTGAAGCAAGATATTGTCTTTCAAGTCTTCCTGTCTCAGTCTGCTGACCAACGAGACAGAACCGCCTGGTGCATGCACTCGATAACCCCACTCCGGGAGAGCGTGTGGTGCTGAAGAACCAACAGCTCACACACACACATTTGCACTCACTCAACAAAAAACCCCAAACACAGGGGAATAAAAGCAGCATTCCACAGATGCCATGGCTTCCTAAGGACGCGGGCAACGTGACCTTTCATCTGTTTGGTTCATGTGTGGCGTGTGTGTCCGCCGCTCTGAATGAACTCAAAGGAAGTGCTTTAATGAGGGGGCAGTTCTTCAAGCGGGAGGGTCTCAAACACAAACACAGTAATGGAGTGAACTCATTCACACCGTTTAGTGCTCATTTCCACATCCATTACAAACACAAACATAATACTTCCCTATCAGCTTTTTGTAAATGAACCCTGATAAACTCTGTGTTGGGAGTAAGGTTACTGTAGGAAGTTATTCTCTTTTAAGAGCCCTTGTTAAGGCTACAGGCTCTATGAATCACAAGCAGCACTTTATTTTCCATCTATAGTTCACAGGGAGTATTATGTCCAACTTTCCACTAAGGATGTTTGTATAATTGTTTTTCCTTAGGCATGTTTACTTTTTTTGCTCATGCATCTGCAGCTGTTGTTATTTTTAACCTTTTTATTAATAATCATTCTAATAATATAAACACTTAATAGTGCATTCAGTTCTCAGTCGATTTTTAATACAGCACTATTAATTTATCATCAGTTCATAACAATTTGCTTTATGATATACATACAATACATAACAATACGTTGCATTAAAGTAGCAAGCTGCTACCTCGTTTTTTGTAATTCTAAGAAAATGTATTTTATAAACAAAATTAAAAAAAAGAATGTTATTATAACTATTGCTTTTCTGATAAGTGCACAGGCCAAGTGCATGGCAATTTTGTGATTTAACAGAGAGATAATGCTCTAATATTAGTTTTTCAACATACAGTAGTAACATAATTTAAAGGGGAAATTGTGGGTTAATGTTGAAAGTTGTGTTTTTAACAATCAGTTTGTGGTATGAAACAATCAGTTTTCGAAAAACATAAGTCTGCAAAAATCTAATAATAATTCGACTGATAACAATTTCAGTAAAAGATGAATATTGCAGCTTCGGTACAGTAGAGGAAACTGAGTGTCACTTTCACTCAGATCTAAGCAGAGCGCCAGAAATGTATGGGGGACTACTTCCATCAAGTGTTCAAATTGGGGAACTGCGAAAAGACACTTTCACCAATGCATTATTATGCACAATGGTTAAAAAGAGAATTAATCACGTTTATTTAATGTGGAAAAATAAACAATGGCATTATTTGTGAAATAGTAACATTATTTGGTGTACTGCTTTTAATTTATGCCCATTAAAAAAAATAAAAATTCAAAATAGGATGATACAGATATTATATCTGTATTGCGGCAATCTGATGAGAATGTAATGAGAATAATAATTTGGAATAATGGCAATTACAAACAAACGTCAAAGGAGGGGCGATGCAAAGTTCTGGAACTTTGGTAGCAGGAATTTGTGGAATTTTTGGAATGCAGATACGAGACCCTTCTGTTAATGCATCAATCATGCAATAATTATTATTTTTCTGTATCTTCTGTATTACACTGCTGTCCTCTTTATGTTCTACAGTAGGCTATATTGTGTTGTTCTGTACTTTAAAAGGCGTGTGCATTTTTCAAAACATCATTACAAGCAAAAATCGTTACACAGATGATAAAATCAAAAAAAAAAAAAAAAAAAAAAAAAGAAAAAAAAAAAAAAAAAAAAAAAAAAAAAAAAAAAGAAAAAAAAATAAATATAATAGCTAAACCTGCGCGTCTTCGTCTAATAAACCTCAAACCCCATTGGTCCGCTCCCATGCACCTGTTCGTCATTTCAACCAATCACAGCGCGACCTCACGCACCTCCAAGATGGCGACGTCCATCCAGAACCGCTGTAGGCACGTTCTGTGTTGGCAAAATCCCCCAAGTAACTAATCGAAACAAAGTAAGTCACATGCGGCAATACAACTAAAAATATCGTTTTCGCCGTTGGATATCTGCACATGTCGGTTGACGGCGTTGGTGTTCGCTTTCATGGCTGTTTGAGAATGAAATTGGGCGTCCTTTCGCCATGGCCACCGACAACAGGGTTCATTTCTGGAGGAGAAACCCAAAGGTTCCCGGAAGGTGAGTTGAATCATTTATTTCCTCTTTGAAGTAGTTTCAAGTGCTTTGTTTTGTACTCCGAAGACATTTTATATTAATGTATCGACTCTGACCAGCCGCTTTGTTCACTAGACACCATGGTGGCTGTGTGTCAAAACATAGTGAGCTGTCTATTTTGACAGCATGCTGGTTATCCTGGACGTGTGTTGCGTTTTTGCTCATGTTGTAAACATCAAAATTAAGTTTATTTGTGCATATTATGAAACCTCTGTTGTGCTCTCCAGTTGTGGCCATATGGTAGTGAAGTTAGTGTTGGTTTTATGAACCCTTACTACACAACATGGTAACCATAGTTATCACCTAAAGACCTTATTGTTACTAATACAACACGGTGGTAACTTGGGTTTAATCTGCTATTTTAATAAAAAACAAAAAGCTTCTTGCACCGTATGACCTCATAATAATTTATGATGTTACAGTAATAATACTGTACTGACTATGCTATCTATGCACTAATCTGTGCTTTACATGGTAAGATTTGTAATTGAAGCACAACTGCTTACATATGCATTGTTTTGGTTGTTTTCAAAGCAGTATTTAATTCAATAATAATGGAACCTCTTAATTCAGGCATGTGGGTTGGTCCAATTTGTCCTTGCTGGGCCATTTGTTTAGCCTGGACAGAGTTTGCTGAGTGTGCTTCATTGCGGGTTGTTTGGATTCTCATGGTCGCAGACAGAATCAGTTCATCTGACTGTGCGAGCGCAAGCTTGTGATGACTGGACAGTTTCCTGTAGATCAGATTTTGTATTGGGCCTTGCGTAATGATGCAAAAGAGGAACTCTCATGCAGTCAGTTTGGAAGATTTGCTGCTGTTAGTGCTGCTGATGCTGGTGTACAGCAGTCACAGAAATTCACTTTTCAGAGGAATTTAAATTACTTTTTAATGGGGGAATATTGATTTCCAACCATGTTAAAATAAAGTGTTTTATATGTTTTTGTCCGCTAGTTTAATTTCAGTCTTTAAAACATATATTCATTTCTTTTTAAGATAGCCTGAGCTGTATTCATGGAAGTTGTCATTATTAAAGTTAAAGTTTCAGATCAATTGCTGTTATGTCAACATTATCTCTGTATTATCTAGAAGTTATTGCCAATAGGTTTTATGTTGTTAACTTGCCATTGTCTTCTTAGATCTTGTTCTTTTTTTACTCCTAGATCTTGTTCAGTCTGTTTTACAGGATTGGAGGGGGACTACTTTATTTTTATGCAAGTTGTATACACACAATAAAGTGAAATGTATTTATTTATGTATTTCTTTTATGGCACACTGATGTTTGCTACCATTCAAAAGCTTGGTGTCAGTAAGATCTTTTATGTTTTTGAAAAAGGACACATTTGTTCCACCAGGCTGCATGTCTTGGGATGATCAAAATACGTCAAGACAAGAAAAAACGTTATACTGTAGTTATTACAGTTTTTAAAAAAAATAAAAGTTAAAAAATGTTTCTATTTAAACTGTATTGATGTTTGACATACACGCCAGCCATTTCAGTGTTCTAAATCTGTCACATGATCCTTTAGAAATCATTATATTATGCTGATTTTTGGCTAAAAATATTTGGTGTTCAATATAATATAATCTTATTATTAGTTGTGAAATATATTGCAAGTCAAATGTAAAAAAAATGTTATAAAAGTGGTAAAAAACATTCCCCTGACGAAACAGCGTGCCGAAACAAGTTTTATAGCCCTGAGATTGAAAAGAATGCAATCTATGACCTTTATACGAATGCAATACTAATTGTAAAACTGTAAGATCTATCCTCTTATAAGGGCCTCGTTTTCTTTCTTTAAATTCAATATGGCATCTAACCTACCTGAATAAGGTTTATATGCTGATTTTCTGCTCCAGAAACATTTTCTTATTCTTGATATGATTAAAAAAAATTTTCAGTTTTTCTTTGATGAATACGAAGTTCAAAAGAACAGCATATATTTAAAATAGAAATCTTTTGTAGAAATAAATGTCTTTATTAATCATTCATTTTTTAAATCAAATTCATGTGTCCTATGATTTTGCTGATAAAAGTATACATTTCTTTAAAATAATTGTACTGACCCAAAACGTTTGAAATGTAACGTAATTAAAAAAAAAAATTTAAGATTTTTTTTTTGGGTTTTGTAAATGAAAACTAATATGGTGATGTTGGTCTCACAATCTTTTTTTTCTGTCTTTTGACAAATTCCTGAACTTTAATGGCTTATCCATTGACAAAAAGTCATGCTTTTTTTGGAAGCAATTCTCTTTTTATCAGTTCTTTGTCTCTGAAAATTTAAATGTGAAAGTTTTACTATAGCTTTCATGGTCTCATACAGAAAATTGCTGCATTATTAGCAGTGCACAATGAAGATGATGTTTTAAATATGGATGGGATTCCCCTCTGGGAAAGATGAACAGGTTGAGCCGAAGCAGCCGTTATTGTTTGGGTGTGGTTGTGATGCCAGACTGTTTGAGTTGCTTGTTCGGGTGAACCTCATTTGGAGGACGCGCAGTGGGTGTGATCCGGCTGTAACATGAGTGGACGAGAGGTGTGGCCACTTTCCCAGCATTGATCTCATTTAACAGAAGGGACAGAGCATGCAAAAGTGATACTAGATGCCTCCACTCAACCTTGGTGTCATCCTAGTCAAAATAACATGACCTACAGCTGTAGAAAGGCACACGAAACGGTGTTCATTCACAGAGTGTGTCTTCATGTTAGTTGATAACTGAATTATAGACCTGTTTGATTCATTCTAATAGCATGTTAATGAAATTCTCAATGGAAATTATTAATCACATTGACAGTTTTCCCACTCTGTTAGCTTTTGTATGTAGATTATAGTGTGGAAAAGTCTTCTCTGTGTGTGTGTGTGTAACAGAAGGAACAGCATACATTTAAGATAAGGCTGCCCTCCGGGAAACTGCTCGCATACTCAAACACACTCCTTGCTCACAGCCCAATATTTAATGCAAATGCGAGCAGCTTGCTTGCATATCTAGAAGTAATTTACCTTTTATTTTCTACTCGCATGAAAATTGATGAGCCGTATTTCAGCTGCATTGTGCTTTTGCCAATTATTATGTGGTCCCATTTGCACATAATGCATTTAGTATTGTGTTGAGTTCACAGAAAAGGGCCTTGTAACAACCATACTGTTAATTTTCCTTTCAACAATATGACCACACCTATGGCCCTGTGTTGCCCGTAAAAATTCTGCTTAGCACTGCAGTGTTTGAACTTCTCTCAGCATTATGCAGGATATTGCACAGTAACTCACAATAGCCTCTAATATTGTAGAGATTAATATTTATATGTTGTAGTGATGCGGAGGACCCTGTGCTTGGCTTTTAATTTGAGATGTATTTTTTGCTGTCAACAAGTACTAGCAGGTCTATCCTCCTGCTCTGGAATTGTTTTAAACTACCTCTGCATCTCCAGATACTTGTTTTTTGCTGTGTGTTTCTGACTAGGGCTGGGGGTTATATTGAATATTCAGAGTATATTTGCAGTATACAAATGTCACAATGATTTTAATGCAACTTTTATTTGGTTGTTGCTTTTTTTCTAGAGGCAGTGTTTGGAATAATACAATCATATTCTCACTGTTTCTGCAGTATGTATTATATATTCTGTTCATAGTATGTAGGGCTGCACGATTAATCAAATGCGATTGTCATGCGCATTTTGTTAGTAATGCCGGTTCTGTAATCAGCAGTAAATCATCATCACGTGCTTTCAGATGGAGCAGAATTTACTACACACAGCCGTAGTTCACTGACAAGTTACGCAAAAACATCGAAGAAATCGTTTGCGATAATGACAGCTGTTTGCATAGCTTCTCAGTGAACTACGGCTCTGTGAAGTAAATGCTGCTCCATCTGAAAGCATGTGAAAATACCACATTTAAAAACACATTTTTCTCCAACTCCCTTCATGACATCATCTAGTGGTTTGAATAAACCTTCTTGGAGATATGTGGCTTTCGTACACAGAAAAGAAGGCACGCAACTATTTTCATAGTATTTAAGCGTGGATAAATGCATTGCATTATAATATACTGTTATTTTATGAACGAGTTAATACTTAATAAGAACTCAGATAAACCGTATATTGGCGTAGTCGTGTATTTATTAGTCATGTTGAATCAATAAAAGCAGTTAAATCTTCCGTTTATTCAGCTGCAGCGTATTTGGAGTTTCAGCGCGAGAGCGCCATCTGGCCTTTGGATGGAGATTTACTGCTGATCACAGAACCGTGCTTCACTGAAAGATACGCGTGACAATCGCAGCTTCTGTCGAATCGCGATCCTGATTCCATTTCGATTTATCGTACAGCCCTAATAGTATGCAACTTTTATGTATGATTATTTGCCAAATGTCCAAAATAGTAATACAATTTATTTAAATTGACTTTCCATTTCTGTGTGACTGCTGTGATTCATGATCTGATTTGTTTCCTTAATGGTCTACACCACTCAGGTTTAAACTTAACCCTAACCAATCCACTTTTGATCAAATTAATGAATCCTTGCGAATAAAAATAGTATCCACCCCCAAAAAATATTTTTTGAATGGTAGTGTATGTAATGTAATGTAGCTACTATCTGAAACTGTTGCATGGACTATATTATGTGGAATGCAATAAGTTAGTATTCTGGCATGAAAACACCTGTGCCATTAACCTAGTTTCACTATCACTATGTGACTCAGAAGTATGAGGGCAAAGAAAAGTTTTGATAGCATTTCTGATTTAAAGCATTGTTGTACTTTTCTGGTGCCTTTTATCTAATTTTAAAGGTTGATGTTCCCAGTCAACCTTTCTTTACATGGAAAAGTGGCCAGGATATTCCTTAGATTTTTACCTTTTTTATTCCATAGAAGAAGGAAAGTCATACGGTTTTGGAACAGCATGAGACTGTAAATACGTAAATATTGAGAGATGCATGTCAGGTACTGTCTTATGATAAGGCTGAAAATATTCAGGATCACCCAGTCATGTTTCTGACTCTCTTTATAGCACACATCAGCTTTTGTTTTTCTTAGCTTGCAGCCAGTATATGGAGCACAGCACCCTCCTCTGGACCCACGCAGACACCGTCTGTAAGTGTTGCTGCTAGCTGTCGACTGTCTGTGGGCAAATCAGCCATTTGTTTTTCAGTTATTTGTGCTTTACTCTTTATGTTTTCTGCCTTTCATTTGTGGTATGAATCCATCTGAACATGTTTGAGTGCAAGATTTGCATAAACCTTTTGCAACTTTTTTTGTTTATTTGTCTTGCATGATCCTTTCTAACTGTAACCAGTTCATATGTTATAGAGTGTGTGCAATATTGCCATTTTCAAAAAGCTCTTTATTTGTTTCCCTACAGATTAAAAGATACTCCAAAGGCCAGCAGTTTGAACACCAAATCCAAAAAATCTTCTTCTTTCCACGAATTTGCTCGGAGCACCAATGATGCATGGGACATTGATGATGAAGAGGATGATGGTATGTTTAGTCTCAAACAGCCCTCATCTTCACCTGTCCAATCACGATCCATGCCTCATACGCCCTGCGTCAAACTCATCAAAGCCCCAGCGGACACAGAGTCACTGCCCCGCCCACTGGACAGGCAGGACTCAATCAGCACAAACCTCGTTCTAGATCGACTGGACGACGAAAGCGGTCCAGCCAATGGCAGGGTGGTAAAGTCCTGTAGCGACGCCCAGCTGAATGTTAATGCAGGTATGCTGGGAGCTGTTGTTTTTAAGCTGCACCATTGTAAGATGTAAAATGCATATAAAATCATCAAGGTGTATCAGATGTGGGTTTTTTCCGCCTACTTTACTGTTTGTTATATGGCTGGTATGGTTGTATAAATTACTTTTTGACCGTCTATTCACAGGCTGCTTGCAAGTAGATACTTCCAACCAAACGAGGTCTAAAATTTTGAGATAATGGTTGGTAAAACAAGTAACATTTTGACCATGCCTACCTTTTAAAGAAAGCTAGCTTGAGTTTATTATCCTCATCATAATTGAAAATTTGTGTTGCTCATGTTTCATGAATGAGAAGAGTAATTCTTGTCAACAAAAGAAAATGTTATTTTTGTCTATTTGACTAAACAAACAACAACAACAAAAAAAACATTATTTTAAGTAAAATGGACTAAAATTATGAAATTTACATGACAAAATATTGATTGAATTAAAGGATATTTTAATGAAACAACCAAAAGTAATTAAGGGAAAAAAACTATTAAAAAGGGCGTGTTTATATATATATCCATATTAAATTATTATGTTTTTTAGTTTATTTAATACTACCTTTATTAAAAAGAATTATTAACATATATCAGATATAAATGATTTATATTCGTGAATTATATACACACACATACAACAGTATATATATATACTATAGATATATATCGATATTATATATATTTAAATTTTTTTTTTTTATAACATAGATTTTATATTATGCTTAAGATTGTATTTTTCTGTCCTGTTTAGCTCGCAGTACTCTGCAGAAACAGCATTCACTTCCTGTACGGCCTGTCATTCCATTGGTTGCCCGCATTTCGGACCAAAATGCCTCAGGAGCTCCGCCTATGACGGTGAGAGAGAAGACTCGATTGGATAAATTCAAGCAGCTACTTGCAAGTCCCAACACAGACCTGGGTAAGCTTTAACACAAACAATCAGAGATTTGTGCTAGCATTAAAAGGAAAACAAGGGATAAGGTCTGTTTTAAGCAGATTATAAAAGTGGCCACTTGTGGGTTACTTGAAATAAGATATTAAAGCCCATCCATCAGGGACCGTCTCAAAACAGAAAGCCGCAAAACCCTCACATGTGTTCACACCTCATTCTCTCGCATGTTTTTCCGCCTCTAGCTGAATCTCTTTGCCAGGTGAGACAGTGTGGGATGGCAGAATGGATAAAAACCTTCCATGATGTTATCCTAGTCTTCCCGATTTCATGCTGAGAGGCCCTTCTGTTCTCCCCACGTCCTCCAACCAATCGTCTCTTCGAGTGCACCTGCGAGCTGGCGGAACAAAAACAAGTTCTGTGTCTCTCTTCGCTCATTTGTGCCACTGATGCTATAATGATGTTATCAAAGAGACTCACTATTATTTGCCTTATAACTAAGTTTCAGCCTCCGCAGGCTCTGAGCTTTCTGAGCGACAGGCTGAAATCACGCAGGAATGAGAACCATCAGTCATTGGAGGGGAAAATAATGCTTATGCACTTCTTTCACGGCGCCTTATGAAAAATGTGCTTGTGATATAGTTGGAGGGGCTTCCCTGCACCGTATTCTGAGTTCATAATAGCTTCTGAGATCTTTCATCATTCTGCTATCGTATGACGGTTGGCAGGTGTCCAATGCCATTAGTATTTTAGGAGCGCTTGGATATCGGTTTCGTGTTTGTTCTAACTCAAAAACGACCCAGGAGCGATCTCACCAGATGTTTCTCAGCAAGTCTTTACGTTTTCATAGACGTTGTGAAAAGCGATTTTGCATTCGCTGATCACAATGACCCAGAGGGCTTGGTGGGAGTTTGCAAAAACAATCCTTAAAAAGTGGTGTAGACTTCCGCATCTGGACATATTGATGAAATCTGGTCTAATGGCATCCACCTGCAAACTAATGTTTACTTCATAACAATGACAATATAAGTAATTGAGAGTGGTGGAGTTGAAAAGCTCAGTTAAAAAAAAAATAAAAGGAGCAGACAAAGAGAATTGTTCAAATTCACTATGATTCATCTGGTTGTCATGACAACAGTTATCTTTGCTCTTTATTGTAAGACTCGAAAGTACAATATAATAGACTTTTATTCTTTTATAGTGGTTATAGCAAAGGCAGGAGTCATAATCATGATCAGTCGCTCTTTAGCAAGTAACTCGTCCTGATTTGTTTACTGATACTTTGTGTTAAGGAGACATCTGCTTTTGTAAGTGATTGGAGCCTTGGGGCTATTTTGGCTTGGTGCTGGTATGAAACCACCTAGCAACCCCACAGAATACCCTAGCAACCGCATAGCAGCACATATCTTAGCATGTTTGCAAGGACAAATTTTCTGAGGAAATCGAATTGTAATTTAAAAAAAACAAACAATTACCATACTTCACTGTGGAATTGCTTATTGTTCTTGGAAAATAGTTTTTCTTTGTGACATTTTAATTATCCGTGTTCATTTGTCCAAAGTATTTCAAATCTCATATCCCAAATCTCCAAAGTAAAGGGTACTTACAGCATTTTGTGAAATTAATATATTTTTATTCAGAGACATAGTAGAGAATCATAAGGAAATAAACTTCCGAAATCATTTTCTTAATCAGTATTTGTATCTTGTTTTCCAGTCAAACAAAATAAATTCACTTGAGAAGCAAAACTGTGTACGATATAAAACTCATTCATAATGTATTATTAAACACATACAGTATATTATAAAACTCCTGCTTAATAATATGTCTTGAATTAAGTTTATTTTTCTTACCCATCTGCAAATATTTTCTCTTCTTTTAAGCATAAATCTATCATAATTTGAGATTTATACTTCTAACAAGAAACAGAAACTTATTTCAGGATATTGTCCCTGAAAACAAGTCTTGATATCTTATGCAATTTTCTTTCTCGAGTAAATATATCTTGTTGTAAGGATGTTTATAGATTTTACTGGAAAACAAGACCAATTCTGATTAAGAAAATTATTGGTTACACTTTACTTGAAGGGGTGTGCATAAGACTGACATGACACCTTCATAATCATGACATGACACCTACATAATTATGACATGACACATGTCATGAATATGAAGGTTTTTGTATGCATGTTTATGACAACTGTCATTAAGTGTCATTCGCTCAGTTATGTCATTTTTAATGCAAAGATGACATTGTTTGAGATGTCTTTGTTATGGGCTATGGTTAGGGGTAAGGGTAGGGTTAGGTCAAATAAGGTCATATTTGCATTAAAAATGACATAACTGAGCGAATGACACTTAATGACAGTTGTCATAAACCTGCATAAAACCTCCTTCATATTCATTACATGTGTCATGTCATGATTATAAAGGTGTCATGTCAGTCTTATGCACACCCCTTCAAGTAAAGTGTTACCAAATTATTTTTATGGTGCATTAGGAGATAAACAGAATTGTGCAATAATGAAAGCCAAGTTCGAACGAGCATAGTTCACATGAGCGCCACAGGAAAAACATGACAGCAGGCCACAACACAGATGCTTTTAAGCTGTTTGTCTAAATGTGCTCTCCAAACATCATGTTGACATCCCAAGCCATTGCTCCATCACCTATGAATCGTGAACTTCCCAGCCATTACTTTTAAAATCAATGTGCAACAATGGCTTGCTGTCTTATTGGAGTTACCATAATTCAAGGTGGCATGGTTGTGAAAACTGAATGTGTTTGCTAA
The DNA here is from genome assembly GCA_018155175.1 of Sinocyclocheilus anophthalmus. Lineage (NCBI taxonomy): Eukaryota > Metazoa > Chordata > Actinopteri > Cypriniformes > Cyprinidae > Sinocyclocheilus > Sinocyclocheilus anophthalmus. The sequence continues at coordinate 173,931 of JADLZN010007826.1, forward strand.
TTAAAAATAATTGTTTATTGATTATGTTGAGTGAGCTATTAGTTAGAGTGTCACCGGTCCTGTGAAGACCAGTGACTGTTGATTTAAAACATGATTTTCTAGATTTTCTATCACAGCATATGAACAAATTCTTATTGCATGTTTTAACTGCTGATTAAGACTCGGTTCATATACTTTAATTCCAACCCCCTCCTCCTGCTCCTGCAGGGTTTTTTTTTTTTAACATTGTACTTTTGGGTCCAAACTGCAGTATGATTGTGTCATCAAGTTGAGTATTAAAAGCAGCTGTTCACCAGTGTAGGTATGGAACAACACCGCAGGAGATGCCAGTTTCACTGTGCTGTTGAATTATTTTTCATTTTAGATTAACTCTGCACTGTATTTTGTTCATTCAGAGGAGTTACGGAAGCATAGCTGGTCGGGAATCCCTCGTGAAGTTCGACCAGTCACCTGGAGACTCTTATCGGTAAGTATTTACTAATACTGTTGTTTATTTCATTTCTATTTTCACATTTTATTTAAACAAACAGCAGTGAGAGGACAAAAAACGATGTGAAAAGAGGGAAGAATTGGACTGAAATATGTTGCGAGCTGAATTTGAACTCCCATTGTTCACAGGCACCATCATACATGCCCTAACCTCTAGGCCACGGTTTCAACTCCTTCCAATACTTTTATAATATTATTATTAATCTTAATATATCTGTTTTCATTGGGAAAATAATTAATTCTGTTTTAAACTACTTCTTGAAATTACTTATTTGAAATCAAGCCAAATGGATATTCATTTGAATGAAGAATAGAAAATACTGTAATAAAATAAACCATTTATCAAGGAAAATATATATATAATTCCATGCCACTTTCAGTTTAATGTGTGTTATGGATTTGTTTTGCAATATTGGTTTTGCTGAGCACTTAATGTCAGCAGAATTGTGACTGTCATCATTGGAGGGGTAGAGCGGGCTGCTGTGTTGTGGCTGTATGTGTGTGGATGTTCGGGGACTGCTTTACAAGCCTCATTTACATTTCTGGTGCATGCTTACACAGTCAATAACACACACCTCCAGGCTAAGCTGTACAAGCAAATCCCCACCCAGACCCAGCTCCTCCAAGCTTTTACTGCTTCATGCTTGCTGGGGGATTAGACAGAATAATTCCATATGTATAAAGTTACAGAGGTAGACGCGTGCAAAACGAATGCTAATGTGCCAAAAAACAAAATGTTTCATCTCCGCTTTTCATATTCAAATTGTGATTGTAAAGAGCGACTCTTGCTTTTTGTTTTTATTGGTCCACATCATGTTTGAGTTATGTCACCAAAGTGAATGTTTCTAGCTTCGATCCAAGTTTTACAGAACACAAACCTCACCAAGGCCTTCTCAGAATCGCATTGGAAAGCCGTTTTAAGATCATTTCAATTTTCAGCGTGGAATTTAATAGACGTTATTAAAGTTTCGAAGGGCCGATGATGGAGTGAAACCAAACGAGCAGAGTTTGTGCACTTCTTATTCGCCTGAAGCAACAGATGTGAGCTGCATCGAGTCGGATTCTGAATGTACGTTATCATTTATGTGTTCAAGCGCTCGGCAACTCTGTGTGTGCTCATTAAAACAAGAGTTGAGAAACAATGGGAGGGGAAGGCACTTTCAAAAACACCATTTTGTCATGACAACAATGTCTAACTGACAGTTCCACACTTCCACGTCTGCTCTACAAATAGCCTGCACTTGTTGTCTGCTCTTTCGGGAATCATCTGTAGTTACTAAGTATGTACTAGCACAATCACATCCTTTCTGAGTGTTAGTTTAGTAGCTAGACGATTAGAAGTTTCTCCCAGAGTTGTAGATTTTATTTTTGTGTTCTGTGTTTCTTAGTTAGTGGTGTTTGCTAAGGCAAGCATCACTATTATTATTGCTCATACTATACAATTATTGAAGCAATTACTTTATACAATCTGAATTACAAAGTTTTCTCGGTGGACAATATAACAGGCAAAGTTTTGCCCTAATGGGCTATATAATGGGTGAAAAACCCATAGACTTGCATTGAAGTAGGGACCCAACGCTACAGTTCAATAAATGGATCAAAAGTGATAATTAATTTATTTTTCAAAGATTCCAAATAAATGCTGTTCTTCTGACCTTTCTATTCATCAAAGAATCCTAAAATACATTATCACGGTTTCCACAAAAATATTAAGCAGCAAAACTCTATTCAACATTGACAATAATGAGAAATAATTTTTTTGAACGCTATTAAATTTGCATTTATTTCTTTCCATGTGCTTTCTCTCAGGGCTATCTTCCAGCCAATAGGGAACGAAGGGATCTGGTTCTTCAGAGGAAGAGGGAGGAGTATTTTGGCTTCATCGAGCAGTATTACAACTCCAGAACAGATGAGAATCACAGAGACACTTACAGACAGGTAAAACTCAACCCGGCCTGCTTCTGATTATGTTCTGAATAGAAAAGTGGAAGAGTTGGCTGAAATCGACCAATTCATTTCTGATCCTTTCGACACAATTTCTAAGAGTAAGAGAGCACCTTCATCAATCCACAAGTCTTGCTTACAAAGCAGGCTTGAGGAGTAACCAGACATTTGACACAGTGTTCCATAATTAAGATCCAAATATTTAACGGTTCCATTACAGTTGTTTGAAGTACCTTTACATTTTCAAAGTATTCCTATTTTGTTTAAATGTTGTTTTGTTTTGAGGTCTTAATGTTAGGTAAGGATGTTTTAGGAAATTATATGCTGAAAACATTTTATTCAAGTTTATTGTGTACATTATTATATCTAATGGCAATGTACGTACCATCATGGTGTCAGTTATTACAAACAGCGCATAAACGGGAAATGCTTTGTTTGTTCTAATGGACAGCATGTCACGAATGCCATCCATAGACATTATGTTGAAAGCAACCCAGAATATTTGTTTAAATCCAGGTTATCATATGTAAACCTACTTGCTGTTATGGCATGAAAACAGATGATGCATGGGTGAATTTCAGTGGAAAAGGATCTCGTAAGATAGTTTGCAAGATTACAGATATTATGTTTTTAAATTCCAAATATTATTTGTTGAATGTCAGTTCATTTTGCTATTACAGGGCTGCATTGCAGTGTTCATACATCCCTCAAAACACATCTGATTTGTGTTATGTGAACATGACAGTAAACCTGCTTAATTGGACAGGGCTTCTTTAAGACAGACTAGTTGATTTGGAAAACCCTGAAAAAAAACTTTCATTTGGGGTCGGTAAAAACCTTATGCTCATCATGGCTGCATTTAATTAGTCAAAAATACTGTGAAATATTATTACAATGTAAAACAGCTCTTTTCTATTTTAATATATTAAAATGTAAACTTATTCCTGTGATGCAAAGCTGAATTTGCAGCAGCCATTATAAATTTCAGTCTGTTCCTAACACAGACCTCATCGTATGACCTCAGAAGACTCGTTATGTAGTGCACAAGACTTTTGCATCTTTTCTTTGAAACCTAAATGTTTTAGATTTTTGATTTAAGGATGATTTTTGGGTGAGCCATCCCTTTAACCACTAGGCTACACCAGCTGCCAGTCAGTTGAGGAACCTCATCATCTCTGCAGTGAGTCAGTCAAGGTTACACCTGCTTCTAGAAAGCCAAAACAGTAATACGCCAGATTTTGTCCTGCGTGTTATTAATGGGGAAGAAGGGGGCCGGGATCAATATTCTTATGGGCTGTAAAACTCAGGTTAATGGTGCAGGACTGGTAGTCGATTGCTATGCGCTGCCTTCTCTCCTCTCTTGTCCGGTTCCTCAGGGCTTGCTGGCTCCCAGCCCCTCATTTCGTCTACTGCAATACAAATCGGACACAGACCTTTAAAAGGATTTATATGGCCATACAGAACCGCTGGACTGGCCCCTGGCTGTCTGGGCAGAAACACTAAATGACCTTTTAGTGTGGTCACAGTCTGAGAGGGCGAGGAATGGCGGTGAATACGAGCGAACCGCACTTCGGTGGCCTTCAAGTGACCTGCATTACTACAAAGCCATTTCTTCAAACATAAGTTGGAAGTAGAAATAGAAAGAGGGAAGAAAATAAGAGAGAACCAGATGAAACGGAAGGGTCGCCACCTGTATGTGCGGCTGGACGCTGCGCTGTCCGTTTTCCAACTGGATTCATGCAGGTTTTGTGTGTAGCTTGTTATGAAACCAGATCGATAGCGTGTGCAGTTTGGGCCCTGATGGTTTTCTTTCATTTACTGGAAGGGAAAAGGCACATGTAACTCAATTTAGTGCTTTTGGGCCATATTGATTTAATATAACTTATTTTGTCCCCGGTCACCTGTGTTCCTGACATGCTGGTTCGGTAACTGTTTTGTGTTGGTGTGCATTTGAGCTAACCTGTATACACCTGTGTGTGTCTTTCCATAGATTCACATCGATATCCCGAGGACGAACCCTTTGATTCCTTTGTTCCAGCAACCGCTGGTGCAGGAGGTAAGTGATCTTCTGAGGCGACAACACCTGAGTCTCGCTGCAAAGCGCACCTGTGACAGACCCACCAGCGTCATACAGACATCTGATCTCACACAACAGGCACAACACACTTAATGTAATCATAAAGATAAGAGAGTGAATCACACACAATTTTCACTTTTTCAAATTTCATGATTTTATATTATATATCTATATAACCACATTTATAAAAAAATAATATATAGAATTGATTTTTTGGTGTGTGTGTGTTTATCTAATCTGTTATGATATATATATGTATATCTATATAATATATATTATCTATTTATAAAATATAAGTTGGTCTTTCCGTTTAACTTGGGGATTAAATATGATCAATACATATCCTTGAAATATTTAATGAGCTTCACTTAGAAAGAGCTTACATTTTTTTGGTTTTTAGAGAAAGCATATTTTGTCCCAATTTCATTACCCTGAGCGTGTTTTAGTATCCATTTCCATTTTTCCTCCCAGTGGTGATTTCACTAGAATCGAATAATGTACTATGTGTTGTTGGTTTTTTTTTTTTTGTTTTTTTTAACTGGCGTACATTCCAAATACACCATTAGTTGTAATGCAAAACATTTCATCGTTGTCATTGCAATTTAAACAATGACTTTAAGCAACATTTTCTCCAGTTCTCATGTCAATAATAACTTGATACAAAATATAGTTTGTCTTTCTTTAATTTTGGGGTGAAATATGACCAGGACATTCTTGACAGGCTTTGTGAGATTCACTTCAAGAAACAATAATTCCGTTTCTTATCAGTGTTTGTTTTTTATTTATATGCAAGTGTTTGTTTGTTTTTTTTGTCTTAAATTCGTAATAGGATATTTTGTTTGTGTATATACATCCATACCTACATACATACATATATACATATATATACATAAGATATATATATATATATATATAATATATAATATATATATATATATATATTATATATATATATATATAATATTATATATAGTATATATCTATATTATCTTATGTACGTAAGTTAATGGTATTTTATTCATTTTAAACTAATAAAATGTAATATAATTTTAGTTAACAAAATTAACATTTTATTGAATTCAAATATTTGCGCACAAATGTATAAACATTTCATTTATTTGACCTGATGTATCATCAAAAAAAAATCATCATAAAAATATTCAGTGGAGAAGGGTTTTAGTCTAATTTCGACTGAATGATGAATCTCATGGATAGTGTTTGCCAGCAACGATTTGGTTTAACTGAGTTTTGTGTCGTTGGATGCTTACCAGCAGGAGGTGCTGTGGTGTTTTTAACTTAGGAGTGTGCAACACTTGTAACCCATAAACCACAAGGAACTTGCACTTAAAATGCAGCTGCTTTTGAAAATACAAGCCAGTTGGTCTGTCGAGAGTGAATTAAGCAACATCAATTAAAAGTCAAAAGTCTCCACAACAATCACAGTTGTTACGAGAAATGAATCATTTTTGTTAATCAGTGAAAGGGATTGTCTTGTTTTTCAGGTGTTTGAGCGGATTCTGTTCATCTGGGCCATCCGTCACCCCGCTAGTGGATACGTGCAGGGCATTAATGACCTGGTCACTCCCTTTTTTGTGGCCTTCCTCTCTGAATTTGTGGGTAAGTGTCTAATGACCTTCCACATGGATCAGTTGGTCCGCTTGACTGATAATACACCTCTCTGAATGTGTCCTTTTGGTTGAGCACATCAGTTGTGTTTGCTTCGCTAATAGTGCACTGACGTGTATGATATGCCAGAGCCAGGGAGATGCAGACAGTCCAGTATCTGACAGATGATGCTTGGGAAATGGTTGTGTAAATGTAAACAAACTGACAATATCCTGTGAAAATGTCAGACACAAAAATACAGAATATCAATTATCTATGAAAGAAACTCTGAAAGACAGTCCGTGAGAGAGAGACAAATGGTGAAAGAGGGAGACGGATGGAAAGAGTGGCAGACAGAAACAGAGAGATGGGAACAAGACGGGTAGACGGTCAGAGAGAGAGACAGATAATGTGATGGACAGAAGGATAGATGGAGGCTATCTGTCTGTCTGTCTGTCGTTCTATATAGTTATATCTCTCTATCGCTCTATCTGCTGTTCTGTTTATCTATCTGTTTATTCAGTCTAACGTTATATCATTCTCTTTCTATCTATCTTTTTAGCATTCTCTCTGTTCATCTTTCATTTTGTCATTCTTTATGTTGTTCCATCTATCGTTCTATCGATTGTTCTGTCACTCGTTCTATCCATCTATCACTCTGTCGTTCTATCTGTCTGTCTATAGATAGATAGATGTATAGATAGAGGGAGAGATGAAGACAGACAGATAAAGAGAGACAGACAGGGAGGGAAATAGACTCCAGCTCTCATCCTCATTGCTATTCTCCCTCCACCCGGCAGCCTTCCCCTCCCTTCCTTATTTATTTCCTGTCCTCTCATGTGAAGGTTAATTACTTATGGATAGTTAAGGATTACAGATGAACAATAGGAGGCTCATTGATCTCTCCGGTGTGCCTCTGCTGCAATGTCACCAGTGCAAACACCAGGACATACCCACAGATTACCTGGATCACCAATCGATTTCTCTTTTTCTCCCCTGTCTGTCTGTCTCTCTCTGGCTGTCTACCTCGCCCACCACTCTCTCAGTCTTTTCCTCATCCCTCTGTTTCTCCACAAAGCTCATTTAGCGAAAAGCAGATTTTTCATACCGATGATTTTGTGTCATTCTGCAGGGCCTTTCTATCTCTAATTTGTTTGCGGGCCGTGTAAATATGTGTGTGTGCGTTTGGCATTCACCGCGTGTGTGAGCGAGCGACTCAATGCCGCAGGTTGAATGAGCCGCATTGATCGCTGGGATTTTTTTTTCGTTTTTTTTTTTTTTTTTTTTTTTTAAGTGTTTACAGAGGCTTGCGAGGGTGCCGAGCACACGGTGGGGGGCTCGACCTACTGATCGATACATCCGAACGAACGTCATGATCCCAACACGCTGCCAGAGGGAGATAAAAGAGCGAGGTTAGTGCCCTCCCTCTGACGCGAGTTCGCGGGCTCTAACGGCTTCGTCTGCTCTCATACGCAGCGTTTTGCCAACTTTCGCTGTGCTGTTTCTCTTGGCCGGCACGCCTCACTGGCTTTCTAGGGCTCCTCTGCGAGCTTTTTAACTTTCTGCTGAGACTGTCCTCCGAGAGAGACGGCATAGGAGAGTATTGGCGCTTCGCATTTAGCTCAATATCAGCGAGTAGCGTTTTAAAGAGTAGCCGGCAGGAAGGAGAGTCACGGCGCCCTTCGGTTTAAAGTGTTGGTATTGATGCGCCGAAGAATTTGAAGTGAAGAGAGAGACGTGGCAGAGAGAGAGGGAATATTCTCAAAGGGTAAATCATCACATTCACCCTGACAGACAAAGAGGACAGCGGGGAAATCTCTGTAAAGCATCAATGCCCTGTCTCCGTCTCTCAACTCTCAACTCTCCCTCACACACACTGTTTTTTTTTTTATTACTGAAGAGGGTGTGTTATATTCTCACCTTATTATTTATTGCCGCCTTGGTTTTATGGACTGTTATTTGCGCCGTCGTGGTGCAGTTTTAGTATTTGATGGATGGTCTTGGTGAGAAAAGTTTGTGGTTTGGTGGTGATGTTGTTGAGCAATAAGCCGCAAGAGGGTAAAATCACAAATGCACCACTTGAAATTATTCATAAAATAACAGTATAGTTTGTTTTATAAACTGTAGGCTGTTTATAGTTGTTAAGGGACATGACTTGTGCGCTCCTCATTTGGGAGTCCCACTCATGGTCTTGCGCAAATTGAAATGTAACTTTTTTCATTTTTTTATTTTCAGTAAAATCAATTTAATATATTTTTGTTCAATAATATTTTTTTCTTTTGTATTTTGAGAGAATTTCATGGTACTAATTAATATTTATGCAACAATTATGATCAATTTCGTCCCATTGCATAATACAAACATGATTTTTCAAATTTTTTTTAAAAATTATGTTTTTTCAATTACTGCAGTATTTCAGATTAAAATAGAGACTAGGCCATTAAAATCCAATTTTTGAAGGCAGAATAGCACCTCCTGGTGAGAGCAAAAAAAGAAAAACCTATAATTTCATGGTGTAACCAGATGCCTGTATAGGAATCTACAGAGAGGCTTTTGAATTCCCTATTTGTTTTTATACATACTTGTTTACTTTTATTAGGTTGTGGATTTAAATGTATATTAAGGCATTCTCAAAGACTACTTTTTGTCAAGGTTTATGTTTTTTGTTGTTTTAAATGTTGATTTGAAGTGTTGGTTTTTGCATTATTATTATTACTACATTCAAACCTGAATGCAGAAAGCATTTTGTTATACAAAACATTAAAATTCTATAAAAATAAAAACCTCTTATTTCAGGCTCGTTTTGGCTATATGATTATAGCCATACCAATTCATTTGAGTATGTATAATTCCTTTATTCTTTTTTGGATGTAGTCAAGTCAAGTCACCTTTATTTATATAGCGCTTTTAACAATACAGATTGTGTCAAAGCAACTGAACAGCATTAATTAGGAAAATATTGTGTCAATAATGCAAAATGACAATAGTTAACACTAATTTTTCAGTTAAAGGCAGTTCATCATTGAATGCCATCAGTGATGTCATCATCCAGCTCATTTTCAGGGTTTAAATATTGTCTGTGCAATCAAGTCGACGATATCACTGGAAAATTAAGTGTCCCCAACTAAGCAAGCCAGTGGTGACAGCGGCAAGGAACCAAAACTCCATCAGTGACAGAATGGAGAAAAAACCTTGGGAGAAACCAGGCTCAGTCGGGGGGTCAGTTCTCCTCTGACCAGACGAAACCAGCAGTTCAATTCCAGGCTGCAGCAATGTCACATTGTGCAGAGGACTCAACTGGTTCCTGTGGTCTTGTCCCGGTGGCCGTCTAGGAGACAAGGTCTTCATTTGGGGATCTGTCTCTGGGGCTCATCTTATCATTGTCCTGATCTCCACTGACATACAGGGCTGTAGAGGTCCTCTCTAGGTGCTGATCCACCATCTGGGCTGGATACGTACTGGATCCGGGTGACTGCAGTGACCATCTGATCTGGATACAGACTTGATCTGGTGGCTACAGTGACCTTGGAATAAGAAAGAAACAGACTAATATTAGCGTAGATGCCATTCTTCTAACGATGTAGCAAGTACATCGGGTGTTATGGGAAGTGTTCCCGGTTCCGGTTGACCTAATTAATGCAGCCTAAAAATCCTTTAACGGATTTGAATATTAGAAATGTGTTAGTGTGTTATGTGTAAGCCAGGTTAAAGAGATGGGTCTTTAATCTAGATTTAAACTGACAGAGTGTGTCTGCCTCCCGAACAATGTTAGGTAGGTTATTCCAGAGTTTGGGTGCTAAATAGGAGAAGGATCTGCCGCCCGCAGTTGATTTTGATATTCTAGGTATTATCAAATTGCCAGAGTTTTGAGAACACAGTGGACATGGAGGACTATAATGCAATAAGAGCTCGTTCAAATACTGAGGTGCTAAACCAGGGATCCTCAGATCTGGCCCACGAGATCCACTTTCCTGCAGAGTTTAGCTCTAACCCTAATCAAACAAACCTGAGCATGCTAATCAACGTCTTTGGGATCATTAGAAAATCACAGGTAGCTGAGTTTGATCAGGGTTGGAGCTAAACTCTGCAGCGCATTGGACCTCCAGGGTAAGATTTGAAGAACCCTGTGCTAAACCATTCAGGGCTTTATAGGTAATAAGCAAGATTTTAAAATCTATACGATGTTTGGACTACTTGTAAGTAGGTGTGTGTAAGTGGATGTATCCGTTTTACACTCTTGATGTTTTAGAGTGTAACCCCTTCCTTGCTGTCCACTTTTTTTACTGCATTGTAGTTGAATTATTGATTTAATTTTACATTAATCATGCCCTCAATTTTTTTTTGTGTTCGCATACCAAGTGCCATAAAAGTCACCAAGTTCCGTACCATTCTGGTGAAGCTACGATTTTTAAAAATTCGAAATGTAAAATTCTCCGGTCAGAAGTGACCGAAGACCGCACAAGGGTTAAAGGAATTGTTTATTAAAAAATTATGTAATTTACTCACTCACATGTCAGTCCAAACCTCTATGACTTTTTCCTGTGGAAGAAGAATGAATCAGTTGCTGAATAAGTCAGTGAAGAATGAATCAGTCTATCTTTTCCATGGAACTTTTTAATCTTGCAAAAAGCACCATAGAAGTATTCCATACGACTTGTACACTATATTCCAAGTCATTTAATAGCTTTGTGAGGTTGAAATGTCAAAGTTATTAACTGAAAACCTTCTCTTTTTGTGAGTTAATCTCAAGACCAACATTTAATAGCTTTGTGAGGTTGAAATGTCAAAGTTATTAACTGAAAACCTTCTCTTTTTGTGAGTTAATCTCAAGACCAAGATTTGTCTGAATCTGTTAATTTTTTTTTTTTTGGTGAATGTTTTATTCAGACCAGTGTTGTGAACTGAATCCAATTTTATGGTGTTGAATCTGAGCAATAATCCGCAAGAGGGTAATATCACTAATACATAGCTTTTGTAGCTTGAAAATGTTCAACTAAAATTTAAGTCATTACTAAATTCACAGTAATATAGTTTATAAACTGTAGACCGTTTATAGTTGTCAAGCGACATGACTCTTTAAGGGAATTGCTTAATTCAAAAAATGCATATTCTGTAATTTACTCACGTCAATCCAAATCTGTACATCTTATGTGAAGAAGAATGAATCAGCAACCTGAATGAGTTAGTGAAGAATGAATCAGTCTCTCTTTTCCATACATTTGGCAATTGGAGCTTTTTGGAGCAATTGGCAATAAGATTTTTTATATTCCAAGTCATTTCATAACTTTGTGAGATTGAAATTTATGTTATTCAATGAAAATCTCCTCCAGTGGTTGTGTCCGGATCATTACATTATTGGTTGAGCACAAGAACCAGGTTGGTTTAAATTTGTGATTTGTGAATGACTCACTCAGACCAGTTTTGTGAACTGAATCAACTGATTCATCAATCTAATTAGTTATGAATCATACATGGCTACTTCTAATGAACATGCCAAGTAGAGCTAGGGAAGTCAGCTAGGGTAGTGATAGGGCAAATGCCAAGATTCAGTTCATTATTTCGGTCTATTTGTCAAACAAACATTGTTATATGGCTTGAAAGATTTTAAATAAAGAGCATGAGTCACATATTAGCCTCTTTAACGTCATCTTTTGAAGCCTGAAAGCTCCAGTCCCTGTTTATTGCAGTTGTATGGAACATAGCAACCAGTTCAACTCAAATTACTCTTGTCATTTTCCAACAAAGTCATACAAGTTTGGAACGAGAAAATCATGGATATTGGGTGAACTATTCCATTCATAAAGAATTAAATTGATGTGTGGTCACCAGGTGTGCACCTGTCTGCATATTTTATAAACGGCTTTGAACATGGCTCATCCAATCCGGTTTTAGAGTCTGAGCTTTATAAAATGGATCATTTAATGCTCAACCTGAGACGTGGAGGAATGACCTGAATGAGCAGTGATTAGTTTCACGAGTTGCAGACTTGACTCATGATTATTGAATGATCTCTTAGGTCGCTTATTCTCGCACACGGCACAATAACCCCCTTTTTCTCTACGGGGTCAGAAAACAAGGTGGCAAAGCCTCTCTTTGTGCCACAAACAGGATTTCTCCTGCATTTTGTAAAGCTGCTTTCTGCAGCAGTTGTGTGTGTGTGTGTGACTGTGTGTGTGTGTGTGTGTCCGAAGCTTTGGAGTGATGTGGAAATGTGGAGAGCTAAATGGATCAGAAATCTCTCCAGTGCTGTGGCCAGTGACATATGGCCCGGCCCATGACCGGCAGGGCACTGCATGCTTCATTTGTGGTCAAAGAGGGTTATTTGCTTTGCTTTTGCAGCTTTTTTCCCCCCTGCCAGCTCTTTCCTGTCGTTCTCCATCCGTCTTTTTTTTACTTGAATCCCATCCGGGTTCTCTCTCGGCCCCACATCAGCTGTTCTTCCTGCTGCAATGCAGAGGTTTACTGACAGTTTTGCCTCTGAATTGAGCTAAGAGCAGAGAGGTTTTTGCTAGTTTTACCTGCTACCATTCTGATTCACATTTGTGGGCCACATTCATTAAATGCCAATTTCTGTGTAAATTGTTTGTAAAATCATTAATTGAAGGTTTTCTTAATTAACAGACTCCATGATTAACTTATAGTTCTAATTTACCAACAAATGATATATTAAATATAATAATAATTTTGTTTTTATAAAATAAAATGAATATTACAAACCGTTGCTACAATTGATCTTTTTTACTTGCAAACGCCCCTTTTGTTTTCTTTTTTTCTTTTTGGGTTTATCAGCTAGATAATGTTGCCTCGTTGAAATTGTATCGTCTACTACATTTCACAGCAATGTTTATCTACGAAACCAAATGCCTACACTTCCAATGGCTTAATTAAAAACATGTGCATGATCACCAAACAAAGGGGTAGCCGAGTTTCCTGTTCTGGTTGTCATTTTTTTTTCATTTGGACTACTTGTGGAATTGCACACTTCACTTTTGAATATAAATGTTAAACAGGACCGTTTCACACTCACTGCGCACCAAATAAAAAGAAAAAAACAAAAATTCATTTCGTCATCATTTACATCGCCTTCATGTCCATCCAACAGTAACTTACGTTCCTCTACAACCACTCCAAAAAACACTTACTGTTTAGAAAACTTTTGGGAAGAGTTTTTTTTTTTATGTTATGCTCACCAAGGCTGCATTTACAGTATTTGATCAAAAATACAGTAAAACAGTAATGTTGTGTAAAATATATGAAATAAGAAAAGTTATTTTAAATTATAATAATATATTTACATTTTTATTTATCCCTGTGACGCCAAAGCTGCATTTTCAGCATCATTACTCCAGTCTTCAGTGTCACATGATCCTTCAGAAATCATTCTAATATGCTGATTTACTGCTCAAGATTTGATTTCTCTTTATCATCAAAGTTGAAAACAGTTGTGCTGTTTAATAGTTTGTGAAAACCGTGATGCATATTTTTCCAGGATTCTTTGATGAATAAAAAGTTTAAAAGAACAGCATTTATTTGAAATAGAAATGTTTTGTAACATTATCATTCTCTTTAAACTTTACTGTCACTTTTGATCGATTTAATATTCGTCTTTTGCAAAAGTATAATTGAGCTGAAAAAAAAAAAAATTAATGACCCCAAACTTTTGAACGGTAGCGTACATGCGTTTATTCGTCTAAAAGTTTACTGTTGACAGTCAGTTTGATTTTGTCTCTAACCACAGACCTCAGCAGCAATTGTGAGCGTGGTCTTCAGCATGTGGTCCTCGGTTAAGTATCTACGGTCGTTCGAGAGCATGTATTCTTCATTGTGTCTTCAACCTTGGATCTGACCTTCTTCTTAACTATATTTCAGCTCTAATGTACTGCAGTAACAGATTGACTGAATTGCTTTGGCGATGCGCAAGCTGCATGCAAACATGCCTAGAGCACGCTCTCTCTCTTTCTCTTTACTCAGTGCTTCATCAAAATAGCTCTGTGTCCTTCCTTCCCCTCCCCAATCCCTCCATCCTTATTAAGAAACGAGCAAGAGAGAAATCAAGAGATGGAGGACTTACATTAGCTGTGCGGTAGGTGCGTGGAGTGGCACACAAAGTCTCTTCCAGCCAGGTCTGGCTCTCTGGGGCATAATGTGTGTGTATCAGCATCATTTAGCACATACTGTTTAAAGAGTCGGGAAAGGTCATGGCTGCGAGGGGAAGCCTGTGGTGGGAGGGAGGGAGGAAGAGGGGTGAGAAAGTGAGTTGATTAATGTGTTGAATAAAGAATGCAGTTTGCCGGCTAATGATCTAATGGCTTCGTGGTGTCTGTGCATACCACGCACGTCACACACCAGAGCTGCTGTTGCCTGCAAGAAAACAAAGACTGCTGAGAACACCTGCAGCATGTATGTTGGTTTGTTTGCTTATGCCATTGGTGTGTGTGTGTGTGTGTGTGTGGTGTGTGTTGTGGTGTTTCTTTTCCATAGAGGATGACGTGGAAAATTTCGAAATGGCAAGCTTGCCCCAGGATACACAACGCAACATTGAAGCCGACAGCTTTTGGTGCATGAGCAAATTGCTGGATGGGATACAGGTATTTGATTCACTTGAGGTTTGACTGGTTAGATGGGAGATGTCATAACCATCTTTCTACAGTGATTTCCATTCAAAAGTAGCCATTCATGCTTATTTTTTTTATTTTTTTTGCACAAGCAGTTTATAAATCCTAACTATTTGATTTCACCCTTGTCGTTATAGTTTTCTTTTTCTTCCTCTTCCTCTTCTTCATAATAATAATCTTTATTGTTACTCTGAATATTTTCTAGATTTTTTATAAACATGTAAATTCATATATAAATAAATGTATCATTAAATTTCATTCATGCATCATCATTTTTCTTATTTCTTTGTGCCTTTCTATTCTTATCCTTTTAATTGTGTAACATTTCTATTAATAATCATCTTTTTTTATTGTTACTGTTCTTATTTTCTTCAAAGAGGCAAAAATTTTATTTTCTTCAATAATCATAATTTTACTGTTTTGTTGTATTTTTTATAAACATATGTAATATAATAAATGGTATACTAAATATATAAATTTCTAATTTATACTTATTCAAAATTATTTTTCTTCCTCTTCTTTTCCCTCCTCCTCAAAATAATAATAATAATATTAATAATCCAATTCAAAATAATTTAATCTTTTTTGTTGGTGTACTGTTACTGATATTTGATATAAATATATAAATAAAACCATTTTCAAAAAAATACATTTCATTTAATTTGTGCTGTTGGCATCATCATCTTAATTCTATTGTAATTATTTTATTTTTATTTTTTTTATTTTAAGGAGGCAAAATTCAAATCCCATACTTCACAAAGTTCAAATAAAAAACATAATGCACCAGCCAAGCTACTGCCATTAAGACAGTAACGGTAATAGCTACTGCCATTAAGACAGTAACGGTAATAGCTACTGCCATTAAGACAGTAACGGTAATAGCTTTCTCCAGGCATTATAGACCTTCTTGGTCCATCCTCAGTTTCCTGAGAATAGTATCTCAGTATCATCATCTTCATCTCTTCTGTGTCTTTTTATTAAAACTAAACCCTGTAGTGGTCATCCTGTCCTTTTGTTCTTTTCCAAAAGCCAGAGGCAAGTTGAATGCAATGCAATAAAAAAAGACACTCTGACGGACCGAAAAAAGGTCCTGACTTTGTTGTGCTTAAGCCCCAGAGGATAAGACACTTAGCGCCTAGGGAAGAGAAACATAAAAACTTGGAGAGGAAGTTAAAGCTAGGACGTTTAAGCTAGGGGGATTCAGATTCAGGCTGTGTTCCCTTGAGAACGGCCCTCTGTTAGAGTGAGGCGAGCGTGTGAGGGCACTCATCTGCAGGCGGGCGCAAAGGTCAGATGCAGGCCGCAGTCAGGTTGTCCCGTGGGCCGCTCTGTGATGTGCTCATTGGCTGAGTGGAGCCGAGCTGAAGGGCAGAACACGCGCATGGATCAGAACACAGAATGTGTCTTCCCATGCAGTCGTCCCCCTGGGCTAAAACACACAGCAGACGGCCACTGGCCCTTACTGACCCACAAGGGATGAGGAACAGAGATAGAGAGATGGAACTACATAAGTTATGAAATAACTATAAATGTGACGTTGTAGTGCCTACAGTTCATTAGTTTATTTTTTTGCACAAGCAGTTTGTAAACTTGTCGTTACTATTTTTTTCTTTTTTTTTTTTTAAATTTTAATTTGTCGTTTTTTTTTATTATTTTATTTTTCAACTCTGCTTCAGTTCAACCTTTCAACATGCAGCCAACTATTTTTTTTTTGCAAGCAGTCTATAAATAATATTTATTTGTTTGTTTGTTTATTTAAGTGCTCTTAAAAGCATTTTTACAGGTTTAGTTTGAACAATTACCACAGAATAAAATGTGCCCTTCCATAAAACTAATTGCAGTGCTTATCATGTGTAGCATGATGCTTGTATTGAGCGATTTAAGCTCTTATATACATCATGTGAAAGAGCCTTAACAAGTTGACAGAATAGTTGTTCCATGTTCTAAATTCTGCCTTTGTTTTTCTCTATCAGGACAACTACACATTTGCCCAGCCTGGGATACAGATTAAAGTCAAGGCGCTGGAAGAGCTCGTTAGCAGAATAGATGGTAAGATCATGTTGACGAACACATCATCTACCAATTCCTTTCACGCTGCATAGAATTAAAGGAATCGTTTGTGCCAAAATAAGAATTTCGATTATTTGCTCACTCTCATGTTCTTTAAAAAAAAAAAGATCTCAGAACTACTAAATACTGAAAAAATGGTTTTAATTGAATAAAAATTCAATATTCTAAGGTTAAATTCCCATTTGGAATTGAACAGCCCCTGGTCACTGTATGTTTTCATTGAGAAAAGAGCAGTGTGAACATTTTCAAATTTCTCATTTTGTGTTACTATGGAAAAAATCAATTTGCAACAACATCAGAATGAGTAAATTATTAAAACATTTTAGTATTTGGGTGAAATGGTTGTTTAAAATGTTTGGGGTAGTTGGTCCAGGTCGCCAAACAGGTTACCTTTGAAGCTACTTGAAAGAAATCACACTCTTTTTGCATTTTGTTTTTGACGTTTTGACAAATCTGTACTCGTAGATATATTTATTTCTTTTGTCAGTTGTTGTAGCTGTTGTTCTGTTGAGGAGCATAAAAGTTTTGACCGGTTTCTATGAATGGTTCAAATGTAGTCGTCAAAGCTGCTTTAGGCCCAACCGTGTGCCACTTTTTGTGCTTTTTGCGATGCGTCAGATTGTTAATTTATTTTTTGAACACCCTCAGAAGCTTCAGCACGAATAACACGTCATGACTGCCAGAACCAGAACCAACTGGCAGAGTCTGGAGTCCCTCAAATGATCCCATCTATTTTGCCCTCCAGAATGATGTGAACTAGTTGTCTCGGACCTTAAATAGCAGTGCAAAATGTTCAAAACAACAAGGAGTTGTTTTTCTGCCAGGGTGCGATCTTGTTCATCGCCTTGGAAAAGACTTGTTTTCCCATGGTGTTGGCCGTTTCTGTTTCTTGGAATCACACGTTTCCATTATGCCACTAGTCCGCCTCTGTTTTTTCTCCTTGAGAGTGTTTATACCATCTGGACGCCTCCTCCCCTGTTCGCAGTGTTTGGTGTGATAAGCTGAACAGCCCACACTGAAACTCTCGGTGAGAGCCGCCGCGCTCCTCTTTCCCATCCATCAGCATCCATGAGCACCGTGAGCAATACCAGACCCCACAGTCTCACTGGGGGGCACAGGAGAGAAATCAATTCCCCATAAGCCCCTGCGATTAGGGTGTGAAGGCAAACGGAAGTGAGCTTGAGTGGAGAGACGAGTGGAGTGGACTGAGCGAAGGGAAAACAAATCGCACTTTCAGAAGACTATAAGAAAATTCACTCAATCGAGGTTTTTTTTTTTGTGAAATTAGGAAAATGAAAAGCTGAAAATGCCATTCAGCTTGAAAAATAAGCTTCGCTGCGCATAATAATAATAATAATAATAACACCCTTCTTTGAATCAATGTTAACTGTTCACCTTCCCTGTTTAACATGTTAATATGTTATATAATATATAATTTAGCATATTATTGAGTATATTTAACAGTCCTTAAGGCTGGTATTGAATGTGCTTGACGACTATTAGTTTATTTTTTAGATATTTTATATATATAAACTTATTTTGAATGAAGTCTCTTATGCTTGCCAAGGCTGAATTTATTTGATGAAAAATACAATAAAAACAGTAATATTGTGAAATATTATGACAAATTTTTTGATAAGCTATTTTAATATATCTTAAGAAGTAATTTATTGCTGTGATGTAAAGCTGACTTTTCAGCATCATTACTCCAGCGTTCAGTATCACATGATCCTTCAGAAATCATTCTTATATGATGATTTGCTGCTCAATAACTAATACTCTTTATTATGCATACATTTGTAAACCATTATAAAGACTAAAATAATTGGGATGCTGTCCAAAACATTTGCTATTGGTGTTTTTTTTTTTTTTTTTACGGCCCACATTTACCACGGAAGACCAAGAAACAAAAAAGATTTGTAAGATATTTTTCAGAAAATGACAGTGGTTTCAATTTTGTGGCACAAGAAATTGTTTGCAAATATTTTATACTTTCATTTTGCTTGCTGGAATCGGAATCATTATGAACAAAACTTTTGTTGTTTTTTTAAAGAAGTGGGATTGCGAAAGAAGTGAATTTGTGATAATGTTCAATCCTCACACCAATGACTCACTCCATTAGTTGAATCCATTATGATGCAACCCTTATGTAACATATCGAAGATCATTCATTGTTAAAACCTTCTTTTTTTTTAATGTTTTTTTTGCTTTTATTCGTGGCAGGAAGAGTTTCCATTTTCCTTCTGATAGGTCCGACTTCAGTTCTCAGTACATTCAGAGACCCGTCACATTTTCTCCATCAATATTTATCAGGAGTCTAGTCAATACAGCCACTTTCGAAAGCCATTCTTATTCTGGTCAAATGCTGAACGGGAGCTTATCAGAAAAATCCCTCTCTCAATGAGCTAAGCACCAGGCCTACTTTTCCCTTCCACCCAAACTCTCTCTCGCTCTCTCTCTATTCAATCGAATATAATTCCACACACATTAGGGGTCTATAATGTTAATTCAGTAAAACAGGTGTGGGGAGAATTCAACAATAGCTGGTGATCTTAGTTCAGGGCCAGAGTGCTTCTTTAAACAATGGGGGTCTATATATGGTTTACAAAAGCTACTCCCAGTGCAGCACTTTACTGAAACTACCAGCAAATAGATATAACCCCCCTGTGCTTTCTTCTCTACGCCCACAGAGGATGTCCACGTGCACTTTCAGAAGTGTGAGGTGGAGTATCTGCAGTTTGCATTCCGCTGGATGAATAATTTACTGATGCGGGAGCTGCCGCTGCGCTGTACCATTCGCCTGTGGGACACCTACCAGGTACAGCTGCACCAACACCAGTCAAAACATGTCGGAAAAGCTTTCACGTGTGCTTGTCTGTTAAATTTATGTGCCATTTATCTGATGATTTTATTCAAAGTGGCCTGGGGTTAAGTGTCTTGATCAAGGACAATGGTGATGGTTCATGGGTCAGCTATGTGTTTTAACCTGCAACCTTTTGGTTACCAGCCCAGAACTTGAACCTCTAGTGGGAGTGTACTTAACTGTGCTTAGGATTTGTTTTTCAATTCGGTTACTTTGGTGCACTTCATAATTATTTTTAATAATATGCTGACTACACAATTCGCCTGTAATGAAGCAGGGGTGTAGTAATTGTTGCTGCTACTAGAAATGTCTAATTTTGCTATTCCCCAACGTTTTGGAAATAATCATTGTACCACCTAATAAATATTAATTAATATTACAATACATACTTGAACGTAGGCATAGAATTGTGAATTAAGAAGAAGAAAAATATTAAATAAAAAGATTACAAAATCATAAAGAATAATATATAATTTAATTGTAATGTTGTTTCAATAATGATTCTCATTTGTTAAATAATATAAATTAATAGTAAGATTAAATATTGAAGTTTCTGCATGCATAGAAATGTGATTTAATGTCTATAACAACAATAATATAACTATTATTCTTCTAAAGCTTCTGATGATTTTATTATTTTATTATAATAATATCATATGTTTAATGTTTATTCTATTTATGCTATCCTGTTTTATTTTATACTCTCAAATATTTATACACCACAGTTTACTTCAGAGTATTGTAATTTTTATTAAACTATTTGGTTTTTTGGATAAAAAATGAGCATGTTTTAATAACAAAAAACTTTAATTTTTAGTAGGTTTATAATAGGTTTTTTAATCAGAAATAATAATAATATAATGTTTTTTGGGCCATTCAGAAAATGATTTGTCATTGAGTGCATATGTCCTATTTATTGTTATTATATTTTGTGTTTTTAATTTAGTATAATGTTTAATTTGGTTATAGGAATTATAATTGATTATTAAATTCCATAATTTATGCCATTTTACATCCCTGTGTCACCTGCCATTACGTGGTTTCCTGGAAGAATGCATACTCCCATGAATGATTGCTAATCTTCAAATAATATTTTAAATGCTTGAGAGGTTATGGGTGACGTCCTTGAAGACCATGCTGCTCATAATTTTTTTTTTTCTTGTTAAAATGGCAAAAGGTGTGAACTGCTTATATCCCTGTCATTCATTAATATTCTTTTGAAGAGTTTCCTTCTGATTTCCTTTTCGTGTCCCGTCTGCATGTCCTCTCTCAGACTTCCTTTTGATATATCTCCTTGCTCATTTCTTTGTCCTTTACATCTGCCTTTGTCTATCTGCCGCTTCATCTCTCATGCATGGCGTTTTGACGTGGATCCGTTTCCACAAGGTGGGTTTTATTGGATAAAGGGGAATAGTTGTCAGATGACAAGTGCAATCCGAGAGAGGAAATGGTGACTGGTGAACCATTATGCACGCCTGTATGTCATTTGTTTCTGTTCGTTTTGAATCAGTGATGTTGCCAAACATTATTGATGGGCATTTTGTATCATCAGCCCCTTAAAGGCAACATATAGAACACCTTTAACATATTTTGTATACATATTTGTAAAATTTTACGGGAAAAAATTACTGAATGTACCTACTGAATGTGACAAGCACAGTTTTCCTCTGGTTATTTTCCATCTGTTTTTCTTTCTCAGTTCCAGCTTTTTTTTTTTGTCTTTAAAAAAAAAAAAAAAAAATTTCCTCGGGCGTTTTTCACAGCAGGGTCAGGGCCGGGGCGAGCAAGAAAGGTGGCATTCACCCACCTCGCTGAGGTAGAGGCGGGAAGTGTGTCGATGAGGCCAGCCGAACACACAGAGAAAAACTCAGCCATGATGTATATGTTTTCTAGGTTAAATAACGCTTAAACTATCCATAACCTGCCCTGCCACCTTCACACATCAATGTATGCAAATTTAATGATAAATCAAAGAGAGACATGCAGATCAATTGTTTAAATTTTTTTTTTATGTTTTCCCTCAGAACAAATCCTTAGAATGGGCCTAAATCCTGGACATTCACAATGCATTTAACTTGTGTAATGTGCTGTACTATGTCAGAATACAAAATATAACCGCATGTTTGGTGGAAATAATGTTGTTTGGTAAAGTCAAAGTTTGGAGTAAATTTTTTTTTGTCTAATTTATTTGATCAGAAATACAGTAAATACAGTAATATTGT
Organism: Sinocyclocheilus anophthalmus; assembly: GCA_018155175.1. Taxonomy (NCBI): domain Eukaryota; kingdom Metazoa; phylum Chordata; class Actinopteri; order Cypriniformes; family Cyprinidae; genus Sinocyclocheilus; species Sinocyclocheilus anophthalmus. Next base: position 195,816 of record JADLZN010007826.1, read on the forward strand.
GAAATATGAATACTGTTTAAAATAACTGTTTTCTATTTGAATATATTTTCAAATTTAATTTATTCCTGTGATGGTAAAGCTGAATTTTCAACAGCCATTACACCAGTTTTTAGTTTCACATGATCCTTCAGAAATCATTCTGATATGCTGATTTGCTGCTCAGTTATCTATACTGTCCTTATGTATTATATTATTTTATTATAACCTTTGATTTTTTTGTTCAGGATTCTTTGATGAATAGAAAGCATTGATTTGAATTAGAATCTTTTGTAACATTATAAATGTTTTTTGATTAATTAAATGCATCCTTGCTGAATAAATGTATTAATTTCTTGAGTAATGGCTGCTGAAAATTCAGCTCTTTCATCACAGGATATTAAAATAGAAAGTTCTTTATAAATTGTCTTTTTTAAATTACAATATTACTGTTTTATTGTATTTTTGTTCAAATAAATGCAGCCTTAGTGAGTATAAAAGAGAAGTATAGGAAGTGTAATCTTAATTATTCATAACTTATGTCTTTCACTACCTACGTGATGTTAAATTCTTGACTTTAGAGTTTTGACTCATAGACGAACAAATACATAGACCTGATCTCCGTTTCAATATACCTTGGAGATTTGTGTTCGAATAGATTTGTTTTTAAAATGAACAAATTGGTAGAAGGTTGTGTAAAATATAAAGTAGCTTGATGCTGCATTGGCAGTGTGTGCCTATAAAGCAAAACTTGAGCGTATCTGCACAGAACTGGCTGATGAATATGAATGAATTCTCATGAGTGGGCAGTCCAGGTTATGTAGCAACATCTGCATGATCCAGTTAATATTCATTAGCTCAGCCATTACTTATTGTGACATCATAATGAGCTTCAAAACCTTTTGTCTTTTTTTTTGTCTTTATGATAACCTGAACTGATGAAGCGTGCACAGTAAGGCAAGCAGATTGGGGACAATTTGATTTCATATTGCCGTCTACCATTAATTACAGTCCTTTTTATTGTCATTTTGTATTGTTCAAATGACACTTTGGGCTTTTCTGATAACACTGAATAATATGTTCCTGATTAATTGTTAATGAATACATTCATTGGCATACAGTGAGCAGACACATGTTGCATGTTCTGTGGACTGTGCAAGTTGATTAGATGAGGGCGTTTTGTCCAAAAAGGCAGAGAAAAGAGCCTTAACTTCTCCTGGGCTCCTTTATCAGGTCCCTCCTGTAATTGCACGTTTGGCACAAAAGACTTACTCCTCAACATCAATTAGAAGTGCACAAAAAGCGCAGGCCAGAAAGAAAGAGATGTGGGTGAAAGAAATTAAGAAGGAGAGCGATAAAGCGCTGTGAAGACAAAAAAAGGAAAGTCATGATAATGTCTGACTGATGTTCTGAAACATCTGCATCTCACGTCCCCTCCATTAGCGAGATGGGTTCTGTTTAGGGCTGTGAATCTTTGGGTAGACAGCGAATCGATTTGATTCACGATTCATAGATTTTCGATTCGATTCAAGAACTATTTTTGCAAATTCACAACGATTCAATTCGATTAATGATTTGATTCTGCATTCTTTAAGTGCATTGACAGGATTATTGAAATGCTTCCCCTAAATTCTTTAAATGCTTAGTCAGGGGGCAAATTACACAGCAGCCTTTATGGTTACATGAACCATAGGTTAGAGAGAAAAAAAAACACTTTTGTCCATTGTTAGATGCTAGTTTAATTATGCTATGGCATGACATGGCATATGTAGAAATTTATGTAAACCAAGATTTTAAAAAAAAAGAGCTTTAAAAAAAGTATTATGTATAGGTTAACATTTTGTCACACCGGGGGCATAGCCATCATTTCAGAAGTGACAGAAATGTCAAATACAATAATTTTATGTATGTATGTATTATTATAATTTTTTACGAGGAATTTCTTATCTCTTACTTTGAATTTGCTGTAAGAAATCAAATACACTGCTGGACAATTATCAATCATTTGTAATCTATATTTTTTCCTAATGGCAAATTTATGATTTTTTTTATATACTACAAACAATTATTTCAATTTTCTGCACAGAATAAGGTAGAAAATATATTTTATAGTTTTTGTACTGTAATAAATGATATGTCAATTAATTAGCACTCCATCATTCATAAATTTTATTTATTTATTGTGCTTATTGTCTTAACATTTCATCAGTTCATTCTGCTTTTTATTCAGATTTGCTGCAGATATAGCCTGGCACGTCTTAAGTTCTTTGAGTGCGAGATCATTTCTCTTTCAGTGCAAAAACTTATTTATCTAATTTTCATAAAATAAAATGCTATGGTATTTAACTTTTTCTCTCCATTGGTGAATGATGATTCTGAAAGAAAACACGCCGATGTCTGTTCGCTATAGCAACAAACGCTGCTTTCATGGATCTGATTATCAGATAAACCTCGCGCACTTATTTCAAGGTTGCTGTTAATGCTGTGGTTATTTTAACAGTTTCCTTCATACATTCGGTTTAACAACATTGTTAAAACACATTTATCATTCAATGGAACTGTGCATATGCTTTAGACACTTACATTTTTTGCTCTGTCCATGCAATAAATGCGCAACCTACGTCTGCTCAGGTAATGTCGTTGGTATGACCGAGAGCCATTGAAAAACGACAGAAAAGTAAAACTACTTCACTTTAGCATTACTGGCCACAAGTACTTAGGAGAGATCACACATCAGCTGCTCAGAAAATGTGTCGGTGAGACGAACGGAGCGCATGCGCAATCATGTGACAGTCACAGGTGGTAAATAGTAGAGCGCGTGAAGGAGAGATGCGAGGCGCGAACACTGTATATTTTGAAAGCATTGAACGCTAATCGCGCGATTATTAGATTTCGTAGCGTTTAATCATTACTGTCTTGAAATCGCGATTCACGATTTTAAAAAAATCCATGTTTCACGATCATGCATTGCATCGTCAGGGTTGTAATCGATGCTCGAGAAAACGATGAATCGGTACACCCCTAGTTCTATGTGCTGTCAAAATGCTGAAAAACTCAATCAAATTTTTTTACTTAAATCTCATATTCGAATTATTCAAATTTAAAAGCAGAATTTCAGTTGGGGGGGGGGGGGGGGGGGTTAGCCTTTAACTTCTCTCCTGAGACCACAAGAGGGCGCATCGAGCTAAATATTATCCATGTTTCTTCAAACCATAATAAAATAACACGACTATCTTTGAAAAAAGTGCAAAATGTTTAAAATTATGTTTATAAACCAATTATAATTAAGTTGCTTAACTATAAACAAAACAGCATAATGTATGTATGTATGTATAGTTTAAAACAAAGGACCGAAAATCAAGCACAAAGAGTACTTTCTTCATTTAAAGGGGTCATAGGATGCCCATTTTCCACAAGTTGATATGATTCTTTAGGGTCTTAATGAAAAGTCTGTAACATAGTTTGGTTAAAATTTCTCAATGGTAGTGTAAAAAACACCTTTTTTACCCTGTCAAAAACAGCTCTTTTCAGAGCACGCAGTTTTGTAGCATTTTCCTTAAAATGTTAATGCGCTCTGCTGACCCCGCCCCTCTATTCCCCTCTCTCGCTCCCCAAAACAGAAAAAGAAAAAAAAAAAAAAAAAAAAAAAAAAAGAGGACTGTTTACTTTAGCCGCATTCGTCGCGAAACTTGCTAACTAGCACGTTATTAGGAAGGCGATTTGCAAAGATTCATAAAAAAACCTTACACTCACTTCTTCTGTTGGTGAAGCTGGATCATGAATGATTTGCACGAACATAGATGCATTTATGTAGATCGGGGGCGCATTCCCTTCAGAAACAAACGTAATCCACTGCGTCTTCAGTGGCTCAGATGTCGGGAGTAAATGATGACTGCTATGTTCATTATTACATCCAACAACAGAACACCTCAATCTCTTAGGAGTCATTCTTGTCTACATCTGCTCCGGCGGTGAAACAATGGCGGACTGATGACAGCTCATTCAGGGTGGGTCTAAGGTAAGACGCCAATCCAGTCTGTGCTGAAACGCTACTGTCAATCAACTATTGTGGGAGGGGCCTGTCTGTGTGACGTCACACAGACAGGCATCTGAGATCGGCTCGATTTGAGAAAGGGGTAAAGATTTGAGCAGATTAAAAAAAAAACACTGGGTGGATTTTTATCATTATAGGGTGGTTGTGTACACACACTGCCAACACACATTTCAGTTCAAACAACTTGTAAAAGTGCATGTAGCGTTCTATGACCCCTTTAAAAACTTGAGATGTAGTGGAATGGGGGAAACCGCCATAAAGTCTTGAGACATGTTTTTTAAAAGTTGAACTTACATTAATTTTACATGACTTTCTAAACATGCCGCTCTCTTGTGCAAGACGCGAGTGCAACAGTGATAGATGTCCATCTAGAAAATGCGCTGAATATGCGTTCTGTATGAACAGCTTGGTTTCGGTTTTGACGTAAACAGCATCTTCCCTGCATTGATTGTTCTCTTTTTCTGCAATATTTTGAATGAACAACGTAGCAGCGCTGCATCTAGTGGGTTCAACTTAAAATGCAATGACACTTACATCGTCATCGCATCTCGTGCGCCACTGATAAGGCTGCCTGACGCACACCTAAAATTTGAATGCAGATTTTTATTTTAAATTCGACGAATATTAGAAATTCTAATTTTTTTTTTGACAGCCCTACTAGTTCTGTTGAAGGTGGCCGAGGGTACGCTTGGCGGAATAATCCCATGTCGGATGAGTTCTTAAGAAAGAGGGTTCAATCATGAATCATGCTTCTTTATTCTGCTTTTGTTTGCTTAGTCTTCAATCCTCTTACTTAGCAGTTCTTTCTGTCTTTTTATTCTTTCTTACAAACAAACAAGTACTCTATCAATACTATAGTGCAGCAATAATGTCATATGTGTCAATACAACGGTACTTGTAGTATACTTAGTCCACTATTAGATTGAAAAAGGAGAAACAATATACTAACCGGCAAATTACCCTTCAAAAGTTTGGGGACTCTTAAGATTTTTTTGTTTTTTGAAAGAATTGAGCTTTATTCAACAAGAATGCATTCAGTTGATTAAAAGTGACTGTAAAGACATTTATAATGTTACAAAAGATTTGCATTTCAAAATAAATCTGTTCATCAAACAATTCTGAAAAAAAAGGTTTTTACAAAAGTAATAAGCAGCACTTTTTCAACATTGAAAATAATTTTAAAAATGTTATTGATCAGCAAATCAGCATATTAGAATTATTTCTGAAGGATCATGTGACACTGAAGACTGAAGTAATGATGCTTAAAATTCAGCTTTGATCATAGGATTAAAATACATTTTTAAATATATTCAAAATAGAAAACTGTTGTTTTACATTTTAATAATTTTACAATGTTTTTACTGCATTGGCTGCAGTAATCGGTTTTACTGCATTACTGCATTGGTAGAACGACTTGTGCTTGGGGTCATTGTCTTGCTGCATGACCCACTTTCTCTTGAGATTCAGTTCTCGGACAGATGCCCTGATATTTTCCTTTAGAATTTGCTGGTATAATTCAGAATTCATTGTTCCATCAATGATGGCAAACTGTCCTGGCCTAGATGCAGCAAAACAGGCCCAAACCATGATACTACCACCACCATGTTTCACAGATGGGATAAGGTTCTTATGCTGGAATGCAGTGTTTTCTTTTCTCCAAATATAACGCTTCTCATTTAAACCAAAAAGTAATATTTTGGTCTCATCCATCCACAAAACATTTTTCCAGTATTCCTCTGTCTTGTCCACATGATCTTTAGCAAACTGCAGACAGGCAGCAATTTTCTTTTTTGGAGAGCAGTGGCTTTCTCCTTGCGACTCTGGCATGCACACCATGGTTGCTCAGTGTTCTCATTATGGTGGACTCATGAACATTAACATTAACCAATGTGAGAAAGGCCTTCAGTTGCTTAGAAGTTACCTTTGCAACCTTGCTCCCTCCGCTTTTGGAGTTTCTTTGTTGGCGGACCCCTCCTGGGGAGGGTAACAGTGGTATTTCCACCATTTGTACACAATTTTTCTGACTGTGGATTTGTGGAGTCCAAACTCTTTAGAGATGTTTTTGTAACCTTTTCTAGTCTGATGAGCAACAGCAACTCTTTTTCTGAGCTCCTCAGAGATCTCCTTTGGTTCACTTCCACAAACATGATCAGACTCTGATAGTTCCCTGTTCTCTAAATAAATCGGGGCAGACAATGACACCTGATAGTTGATTGAATGATTGAAAACAGCTCGGAACAGATGGACTCTAATTTCACCTTCAAATTAACAGCTAATCCTAGCGATTCACATATTTTTGCCACTCACAGATATGCAATATTGATGATCTTTTTCTAAATAAATTAACGACAAAAATGTTTTTTTCTCCTTGTTTGACTGGTGTTCCTCTTTGTCTACTTAAGGACTTTGTGAGTTTTTGGATCCGGTTTAATTTCTTTGACGAAATACATTGTGAACTACATTTTTTTTTCACACGACAACACGTCGATAACTACTAAACTCTTTTTTTAATGACAAAAACTATAACGTAAATCTATTGACATTTTCGTCAATGAATTAAAATGAGACGAAAATGTTAGGGAGGGACGATTTGGGAACGAATCTGCTGCGTGGTTTAGAGGTTAGATGCTTACATATGAACCGTCGGGACACAAGCTAACATACACTTGCTGCACATCACATAAAACTTTCAAAAATGTCAATATGTGGGAGTAAGAGAAGAGCATACATATGGATAAATCTGACGACGCAAGAGAGAACTCAATTCTGTCTGGTTTTCTGAGCGCAGACACTGAAGCGTACACACAGAAAGCGCATCTCACAGCGCACGAAAATGACACAAAATGTCAAATTGTCCGTTTTGACGAGTATTCACGTAAACACAGTTGATTGCGTCTTAAGTGAACATAAACAGCAGGGAGAACGTGTATCAGTATATTGGATCCATTGCAGCTGTGCATTTGGTTTTAAAGGGATAGCAGTCTAATTTAGTTGCTATTGTCCGAGTCAATGATGTTAATCAAGCAACAAAAGAAAATCACGCACTGCTCTTGACTGAAAAACTTCAGTAGCCCTAGATTAATCTAAATTTATTTATAGAAATAAATATGTCTGCTTGAAAGAATGAAGAATATGGTATACAAGTTGCTGTAAAGAATACATAATTAGCCTATATAAACATTGGTATTTCATTTAAAAGAAGACCATGTTCTTGTTCTTTTTGAGAAGTGGTTTTATTTAATTTTAACGAAGGTATGTTGTGTGTCACCGCAGTTAAATCATGTGTCTATCATGATAAAACCTTAATAACAAACCTATATAATGAGTTTGGAAATTTTATAGAAATGCTTAGTAAATGCACTGTAACTAAACCCATTAGACTTTAGCCGACTACATTTACTGTAGCTTAGTCGCTAAAACTAGACTACTACTAAAAACAATTCAATGACTAAAATATGACTAAAACTAAATGGCATTTTAGTCAAAGACTATGACTAAAACTAAATCAAATTTGCTGTCAAAATTAACCACTGTTGGTCATATTTTGCAGATGAAAATTCTAAAAAAAAAAATTAATATACATATATTGTTCCAGATCAGATAAAATGTGTTCCTTTGCGAGAAACACCTGTCTCCACTCTTGCTATTTCACACAGATAAAAGAGCTTTTTAGTTTCCTGATCACGTATACAGGCCTCTCAATAAATTAGATGTTCTGGACAAGTCATTTATTTCAGTAATTCAACTCAATTGTGAAACTCGTGTATTAAATAAATTCATGCACACAGACTGAAGTAGTTTAAGTCTTTGGTTCTTTTAATTGTGATGATTTGGCTCACATTTCACAAAAACCCACCAATTCACTATCTCAACACATTAGAATGCTTCATAAGACCAATATAAAAACATTTTAAGTGAATTGTTGGCCTTCTGGAAAGTATGTTCATTTACTGTACATGTACTCAATACTTGGTAGGGCTCCTTTTGCTTTAATTACTGCCTTAATTCGGCATGGCATGGAGGTGATCAGTTTGTGGCACTGCTGATGTGGTATGGAAGCGCAGGTTTCTTTGACAGTGGCCTTCAGTTCATCTGAATTTTTTGGTCTCTTGTTTCTCAATTTTCCTCTTGACAATACCCCATAGATTCTCTATGGGGTTCAGGTCTGGTGAGTTTGCTGGCCAGTCAAGCACACCAACACCATGGTCATTTAACCAACTTTTGGTGCTTTTGGCAGTGTGGGCAGGTGCCCAATCCAGCTGGAAAATAAAATCAGCATCTTCAAAAAGCTGGTCAGCAGAAGGAAGCATGAAGTGCTCAAAAATTTCTTGGTAAACTGGTGCAGTGACATTGGTTTTCAAAAAACACAATGGACCAACACCAGCAGATGACATTGCACCCCAAATCATCACAGACTGTGGAAACTTAACACTGGACTTCAAGCAACTTGGGCTATGAGCTTCTCCACCCTTCCTCCAGACTCTAGGACCTTGGTTTCCAAATGAAATACAAAACTTGCTCTCATCTGAAAAGAGGACTTTGGACCACTGGGCAACAGTCCAGTTCTTCTTCTCCTTAGCCCAGGTAAGACGCCTCTGACGTTGTCTGTGGTTCAGGAGTGGCTTAACAAGAGGAATACGACAACTGTAGCCAAATTCCTTGACACGTCTGTGTGTGGTGGCTCTTGATGCCTTGACCCCAGCCTCAGTCCATTCCTTGTGAAGTTTACTCAAATTCTTGAATCGGTTTTGCTTGACAATCCTCATAATGCTGCGGTTCTCTCGGTTGGTTGTGCATCTTTTTCTTCCACACTTTTTCCTTCCACTCAACTTTTCTGTTAACATGCTTGGATACAGCACTCTGTGAACAGCCAGCCTCTTTGGCAATGAATGTTTGTGGCTTACCCTCCTTGTGAAGGGTGTCAATGATTGTCTTCTGGACAACTGTCAGATCAGCAGTCTTCCCCATGATTGTGTAGCCTAGTGAACCAAACTGAGAGACCATTTTGAAGGCTCAGGAAACCTTTGCAGGTGTTTTGATTAGCTGATTGGCATGTCACCATATTCTAATTTGTTGAGATAGTGAATTGGTGGGTTTTTGTTAAATGTGAGCCAAAATCATCACAATTAAAAGAACCAAAGACTTAAACTACTTCAGTCTGTGTGCATTGAATTTATTTAATACACGAGTTTCACAATTTGAGTTGAATTACTGAAATAAATGAACTTTTCCACGACATTCTAATTTATTGAGATGCACCTGTATCTACTGGCAAGTTGTTACTTTCAGAAAGATTAATTGTCAAGATTCGTGTGACTCGTCACACTTCTAGAAAGAAACACCTCTGGACCAACACATCTCATCATTTGAGAAGCGATAAACTGAACTCCTAGATTTGCTCTTGTTTCTTGCAATTTCTTTGTGCCTTCATAAAATCCAACTTTTTTCTTCTTTCTCATTTTCTTCCTCTTTTCCTCCGGTTTTCTCACTTCAAGAGGGACCAACAGAAAGAAAGTAAACAAAGCTATTTATAACCGCTCGCTGTCTCTCAAGTGACTGAATATACCACACTGTACACAGCACAAGTAGAGGGGGATGCTGGGAAGAGAGGAGGACGAATGAGGAGTGGAGAGGCGAATTGGGTTGTCTTCTTTAGATGCGTTGGGAATAGCTAGCACGACCTAATTCCCTATCCAATAAATTAGATAGATGGTAAAACTACATTAGGAGCTCCGTGTAGGCGCTCGACTGTAGCTGAATAATTTAACGAATAATATGTGTTGTCTTTAAACTCTTATTACTCATGATGGAAGTAAACCGTTGTTTTTATTTCTGGCTAAAGGAATGTGCAGTCATTGGAGCCATGGCAAAGCCAACAAAATCAAAATATATATCCCAGCTTTAACTGGGAGATGGGTTCAAATCCAGCCCATGCCGTGACCTGATAGCTTTTATCCCCTCCTTCATAATGTCTTTGTGCTTGCTCTGCTATTCTAATCAGAAAGGCAAAAGAATCTTCTTGCGATCGTGGCCCCCCCCCCCCCCCCGGGCTAATATTAACAACACCCTTCATATTGGCACTGTTTATCGATGTCCAAAAAAAAAGCATAATGAAAGTGGCTCATATGACTCGTGTGCTGTTTGCCAAGTCTTCTCCATAAGTCACCTTTGTGGATGAAGCAGTGTTCTTTTAATATTATTTATGTAATATTTATAGTATTTATTAATATTCGATTGGCTTTTACATTTTCAGTTTTCTTTTTAATTTAACATTAGGTTTGAGTCATTTTATGTGCATTTGTCAATTTTAGTTAAAATATTTTAGCTAATGTTTATTTATTTATTTTCAGTTTTAGTAATTTTAGTAACTCAATTTCAACTTAATTGCCAAGGTAGCTTTTCTAATTTTTGTAGTTTTTCATATATCAACTTTATTTTGATTAACAAAAAATGATTTTTAATATTTTTAGTTAATCTTTTTTATGTTCATGTCTGTTCAAAATATCATTAATTCTCAAAATATGGTGAATAATGACTAATTTCAGTCTGTCTGAATTTCTTCTAAGCCATGGTATTAATTTAGGAGACTCTAAATATGGCACACATTGTACATACTTTTGACACTTTCAAGTGCTGTTGAAAGGAAAACAAATGTGTGAAAATGTTTTTAAAAATCCATATTTTGCTTTCAGAAAATCATGCCTTAATTATCAGCAGTCAGCAAGACAAACATGACTATGAGGAAAAATCTCCTTAAGACGTTCAGTTAATAAGACAAAATAAAACCTTAAAAGAAACCCGACTTATATGCTTTCATTGGTTTAGAGCAACACAATAGGTGAGGAAAAAAAAAAAAATTAATGACAGAATTTTTCATTTTGGGTGAACTATTGCGTTAAAGTTCAAAACTGGTAACTGGAAGGTTTCTGGTTCAATCCCTGCAAGCTCAAGCCATCATTATTTTGCCCTTTGAGAAAGGCACTTAACCCCAGGGGCCAAGTCTCTAATAAGTGTGCAGTATGTCACTTTGGATAATCATCTGCTTAATGACTACTTACTAATGCAAGTATGTGTGTTCTTCTCTGTGTCTGCTCTTGATCTCCAGGCCGAGTCAGAGGGATTTTCCCATTTCCACCTCTACGTGTGCGCAGCCTTCCTCATCAAATGGCGCAAAGAGATCCTCTCCATGTTGGACTTTCAGGTACCGACAATCTCCCGCATGTCACGTGTGTCACGGCCTCTGAGCTCCGTGAAGAAACGTGTGTCGTTTACATGTGACCGTCTGCGCTTTCCACACATGCATGCATCACTGAAAAGCGTCCCGGCCGTCACTTACCCCGAGACTATCGGAATAATTGGCCCTCCAGTGGAGCAGCATCGGCTGTAACCAAATTTCACAGGCCTGCAGATTCACCACACCTCAGCGCCCTCTAAACGAGAACGCTCTGTTATTCGCCCCCCATTCTCGCTCTTTCACGCTCTCTTTCGAAGGATCTCCACGCCTCAGCTCCATCTTTGATTCTCTCGTTTATTATTTGGCTCATTGTCAGGTCGGGTAAAGAAGAATTTGATGAACAGTCATTTGAGCATGTGTTTATACTTGGGTTGTCAATGGATTAAAGTTATCGCATTTAATCATCTGTGGTTCTCATGTTCACATGATCACTTTCAGAAATGAGCTTTTTTCTGATTGTAAAAACGACATAACATTTTTAAGACAAATTTTCTTATGTCTTATATGTTAAGAATTTTCACATGATCACTATCACAGATGTTCTTATTTGATTTTTAATATTAGTAATTATTTAAAAACAATCCATAATATTTTATTAAATATGAATCATATTAATATTAAAATTTATTCATCTTTTCTACTAAGAATATTTCAAGATGTTATATTAGATAAAATTTTAATATTTTGTGTAAATAATCTTTTATTAAATATTTCATATTGTAATAATCACATTTTAATGACATACTGGTTTTGAATTTTCAATTCAAACACTTTTAAGATTTTTTTTTTTTTTCATCCGATTTAATTTAGATGTTTTTGCAGTCCAATTTAATGTAGTCTGTTTTTTAGACCCCAATATATAATACTTTTCTCACCAAATATCAAAGCTGTTTTGTAGATGTTGCTACAGTCTTCTGGTGTTTTAACCACACATAAAATAGCAAGTTGACAGTGAGTTTCATTTGTAGGTGATAATTCACACTTGTTGAGCTTTGATAGTAATTCATTTTCAGTATACAAAGACTGCAAATGTCCCATCTGGATTTGATTTATAAATAGATTAGCCACTATTGATGTGTTTCTCCATTATTTACTGATAAATAGCTTCGTTTCGGGATTATTGTTCCTGAGAATTGAACAAAGACACCTGTGCTTTTGACAATTCAGAGGGTGCTTATAAATCACACAAACCATTGTCATGTAGAATTAAGTTAATGCCATAATGGTTTTAAGTAAATGTAACGGCGTTAAACATTTGTTAGTCTGTTTAGTCAGTTTATATTCATGCACACACATGTGATGTAATGCCAACCTGTTCAGTCTATATATATATAAATATATATAGGCTGTTGTGATGAGCACCAATTTTTAACCCAGCTAGTACATTAAGCTCAAAGGCGCTCTGGTTAGCAACTTGAAAATCAATGATTTTCAGCTTCATGCTACTGCGCTAAAACTCCCAGACCGAAGAACCTGAGATCTGATCTTATACAGAGTGAAGCTGATTACGATAGATCTGCTCTTGTGCACTTATAGCAGCTGTAGGTGGCGGAAAGCCCACACACACTCGTGCGCATACACGCGCTAAATGCACAAGCAGCGACCTAAGAGCAGCGCCAATCATGAATCACATTATCCTAACATTATAATCATGCCGTGACTACAAGCATTTCCAGTTCAGAAGAGTAAAAATGCAAAGCTACTAAATGATCTAGTTTTATGAAATGTGTTTTAATGTCTTTTCAGAGCCTGCTAATGCTCCTGCAGAACCTTCCCACAATACACTGGGGCAACGAAGAGGTGGGTTTGCTACTGGCAGAGGCCTACAGACTCAAATACATGTTCGCTGACGCTCCAAGCCACTACAAGAGATGAGAACCCGAAAGCTGACCACAGCGTGACCCTGCAAAACCCAGACGATGATCTGACCTAACAACGGGATCAGTCCAAACGCAATTTTTTCCAATGACGTCAAATTTGTGTCATCGTCTGTTACAATTCACGATCAAGAACAAGACGACGTAAACAACCATGGACAAAACGAAAATTTTGGAAAAAAACTCCCAGAGATCTTGATGGCTGACAGTTCAATTTGCCTGCTGATGACTTCAGAAGATAACTGACAGTGAGATACCAAGAGCTGAGGAACAGAAAGCGCTTATGTAAACGTATCAAACTAAAAACAGAAGGACGTGGCATCCTATGCTTCCCCGCATCTTCCTCTATTTGTTACCTCCACCCCTCGTTTCTTGGCAGATCTTCATTTTTTTTGTCCCCCCCTCGCTGATGTTCTCGTGTTTTGTGTTATTAGACCATAATGTGATCTCCTCGGCCCCTTTGCTCATTGCCACATTGATTGTACCCCGCACAGGTGTACACGGGTCGATTCCCGTCCGTAATCACTCCGTGTTATTGAAGCTCTGCAATACATGAAACTATGGCAGTTATAAAGGGTCATTTCTCAAGGGGTGCGGCTGAGCATTACGGATTCGAAGAATCAATATGCAACCGCCTGAGCGATGTGTTTGGGTTTTGTTTTGGGGTTTTTACGTTTTTTGTTTTTTTTAGAATTGTAAGACTGAATTTTAACAATCCTGAAACAGTGGCTTTGTATTCAAATGAAGCCCTTGCACAATTATTTCGTAGAAAATGAGAACTTTCAGAGCTTTAGTATTAGCATTCGACTACTACTGAGGTAACGTTTCAGCAAAGATGGCTGAATCAAACTGCGGTGAAATATTAATATACTTTATAAAGAATGAATCAGTGTGATATGAGGTCAGCCTATGAGACCACAGGACTGGAGTCGTGTTGAAAGGAAACTACTGACTTAGAAGCAGACTGAAGGGTTTTGGTTTTCACTGTGTGGTACTGAAGCGTGGATGGGGGCGATACCTGACAGACACGCTCCGAACGGCACAAATCATAATCTTAAATACTGCTAGAAAACGGCAGATGAAATCTCTGAAGCACTGTGAAAAGGCATCTACCATTCGCACGTGCATTCAATCTCCCAGGGCAACTGAATTATGCAGATGGCTATGCTAATTAGATGTAGATGATCTGATTATCTCCTTTTTCCCTTTGAACCCTCGTTTCACCTTTCGGTATATTTATTAACTGCAGGCTGATACATTTTGATTGGTGATTAATTGATCACCTTCTAAATCTTTCCAAACTAGATGTGTGATCTTTATAAATCGGAGTGTAATGTGAAATGAATGACTCCGACTTATCAAAAGCAAATGTTTTCATTAAAATCTCTAATCATCTCGTATAACTTGGACCAAAACCCTGCATGGATAATCTGAATAATGAATTAAATAAGTGTCTTTCTGCTTTAATTATTGAAGCAAGTGGAGTGTATTGATTAGATGGAGGTGTCAGAATCAGTTAAACGTGATGCCGTTGAACTTCAAGCTCAGCGCTGTGGAGTTTGCTGATGTTAAACGCTTAAATAATGTACATTTTGTCAGCTCGCTGTGTTTATTCTTTCGTCAGTGACATTTGAAACCACCTGCGCCATACGGTCTCACTGTTACAATCTATCTTTGATGAGGCATTTGCGGTGCTGCGCTCTTATTTTGAGGTGAACTGGAATGTATTTTTTTCTTTCAGTGTATGTCTTAATGTCTTTGCATACATTACTGAGCTCATATTCACTCCAGAGATAATTAGTTTGCTCGTCACGCTTTAAAAGTGTGCTAATGAAGAGGTGACTTATTGTCGAGGGTTGAGATTGCTGACGATGGTGAGGAGACCGAGCAGTGATTGTTCATGAGACGCGTTGAGTGGACTTACAGATTAGCTCCCGCTTTTAGTCTTTTGAATGTTGTAAATGTCTGAAATGATTGTATTAATGAATCTTGTTCAAGTCAACATGAAATCAAAATGGACACCATTTACTTTATTAATACTTATTGCTGGTCTTATTGTGTGCGGTTCATACGGTTCATGCACACACTAATCTTCTGCCTCTGGACCAACTTTTTTTTTCTCCTGCTGTCACTTCTAGAGAATCAGAAAGAGCTTTATTGCCAAGTATGTTTGCACATACAAGGAATTTGTTATAGTGTCACAAGCTTCCAGTACACGGAGACAACAACAACACACAGATAATAAAAATGAGATGTGAATAAAATACACATGCATAAATATAAACCACAAAAAAAAAGAATAAATTGTATGTACAGGTGTGGTATAGATTGAATAGGAATAGAATAAAATAAAATAAGTTTGTAGGGATGTACTAGGGTTTAGGGTAATAAATAATTCTAGGTTATATGCACCTACTTTACTTTAATTGCACAATGGAGACTTCACTGTTCATGAGTAGTATAGCCTGTGGGAAAAAACTGTTCTTGTGCCTGGCTGTCCTGGTATTCTGTGCTCTGTAACGCCGACCAGATGGCAAAAGTTCAAAAAGGTGATGGCTTGGATGTGATGGATCCAGAGTGGTTTTCTGAGCCCTTTTCCTCACTCTGGATATTTACAGTTCTTGAAGGGTGGGCAGGGGTGCACCAATAATCCTTTCAGCAGTCTGAACTGTTCTCTGTAGTCTTCTGATGTCTGATTTTGTAGCTGAACCAAACCAGACAGTTATTGAAGTGCACAGACTCGATGACGGCTGAGTAGAACTGCTTCAGCAGCTCCTGTGGCAAGTTGAATTTCCTCAGCTGGCGAAGGAAGTACAACCTCTGCCTGGGGCCTGAGTCTATTTGAGTGTCCCACTTCAGGTCCTGAGAGATGGTGGTGCCCAGGAACCTGAATGACTCCACTGACGTTATAGGCTATTGAATAATGTTAACCAGGAAGATGCTCTTGAGAGTGAACTTGACCATCAGCCTCAATGTCCGGCTCTCAAGATATGGGTTTTGTTCAGACTTGTCCCCCTTTCTCAATGTCTGATCAAAAAAATTTAACATTATCTCTTGCGCTAGCTTTTCTTAATCAGTTAATGCAATGCCAAGCTGTTAGATTGCTTACCGAAGGCTAATTGAAAGGGAAATATTTAGTTGAACAATTTTTTTAATATAATGATATTTCATTTTTTTCATGTTAAGAATAAATATACTACCGTTCAAAAGTTTGTGCTCTAGGATTTTTCATTGTCATTAAAGGAAGTCTCTAGTGCTCACCAAGGCTGCATTTATTTGCTCAAAAAGTACAGTAATATTGTGAAATATTATTACAATTTAAAATAACTGTTTTCTATTTGAATATATTTTAAAATGTATTTTATTCCTGTGATGCCAAGCTGAATTTGCAGCACCATTATTCCAGGCTTCAGTGTCACATGATCCTTCAGAAATCATTCGAATATGCTGATTTGCTGCTCGAGATAAATTTCTTACCATTTTCAACATTGAAAACATGTTTTTTTTTTTGTGGAAACCATGATACCATGATTTTTCAGGATTCTGTGATGAAAAGAAAGATTTATTTTTTTTATAACATCATAAAGACTGTACTGTCACTTTTGATCAATGTAATGCATCCTTGCTGCATAAAAGTATTAATTTCCTTCAAAAAAAATGTTTTTGAAAGGTAGTGTACAGTACCTTAAAAGCAAATTTCTATAGTTTTTATTAGAGCACCCATAAATCTGTCTCAGCCATTAGAATGGCTTTGAGGAAGGAGGGTGAGATTCTGCAGCAGTGTCGGATCCGATGGTGTTTCAGGAGCACGGTCCTTTACAATCCATTCATTCTCCCTATACAGTATGCAACACTCACATTCCATCATCCAATTCCTGATGGATAAAATATTAAAGTACAACCCTGCATTTCGTTTGTGAATGTTCTGTTCCGCTTAAACGGGGTGCACATGCCATTTCATGTTGACTTGTACTCTTCTGGACATCTTTCATCATGAATGTTTTAAAAAGTCTGGATTTCTCAAACACGTCTGATTGTATTACATCTATTGCCTACATGTGCATTCATACCTTGTTATGCAAATACACATTAAACCACAGGTTTTTGATTTGCATATGGTACAAACAATGAGTATTAACATATTGTGAATCTTACTTGTGAATTCGTGTTGGTGTTTTATTTACTTTTTTCTGCCCTTTTAATTTTGAACGCATCAGCTGTGTTTGGTATACTTGATGGTTTTTCTTTGTTTCCATATCTATTTTTTATTTTTATTTTTTTAAAGAAAGAAAAGAAAAAGTGAGCGCCCTGCCTGTACGGCCACCATATGTCTATTTATAGACATGTCCTCTACGTCTTAAGTTATTTGTCTCCTTCCAGTGGATTTCCTGCTTTTTTTTCCTTCTCTCCATTTTGGGCTCCCTGCTTGGCATTATTCCTCCTTTCATTTATCCATTTCATCCATCGGGCCTGTGTTTGAAAGATATGCTTTCATTCTTTTTTTGATTTATTCAAAATGTACTCTAGAATTTTAGCGTCAAATATTTGCCTTGGGTCTGCAAACAGAAATGGTGCTTCTCCCTGTATTAGTCATTTTACTTGTGGAGAGAGTAATTTTTTTGATAATGTAGATGTGAAAGAACAGTGCTGTGGTTTATGCGGCTCATAGCGTCATGATTGTGTTCACAGTTTGCAATGCAAATGAGTCTCTGTAGCAGCTTCATAGTGCGTCCTAACGCCAGAGCTCTTTTATTTGTGTTTTCCTCTCTGCGTAAAATGCCAAAATCCTCGAGTCATTGGGTTCTTCTTGCTTAATCAGTGCTTTTGTACTCCACACTGCTTTTAGCCTTAAAGAAAAAGGAAACGTGGGAGTTTCCCGCTGTATATTTGCTTTTTGGATTCTATTAAACTGTTGGTACTCTGTTTTAATTTCATAGTTGTGTGTGTGTGTGTGTGTGTAAAGAATGACCGTGTCCTCTTGATGAGTCCAGGCAGCTGACGCTCGGAAGTGCCCTGTGGAAATGTCAGCTGTAATTAGCGCTTGTTAAGCAAATGGCAGGGTTAATGACCTCGTCGTCTCCCTGCCCACAGCCACAGACTGTTTGACTGTTGACTGACTGCGACCGAACCAGCATTAAACATTTATTATTCAATTTGAGCGCTACGTCCAAGGTGTTGATGAGCACTCCTGGATGCTGCGAATTTCGGGGGGAATTATGGGACACCATAATGGCTAATTGTGCAGTTCGGTGCTTATTTTTAGCTGTCCTGTCAAAGATTAGGACACTTACGAGGGAAAGAAACCGAAGGACAAAAGGTGATTTCACAGGCACTCCGATATTGGGTGACAAGTAAGTCCGTGGAGAGAGTGAACTGATAGAGAGTCCGCTGAAGGACTGACAGGGAAAGTGATTTGGGCCTCTGCGGTACGCTGTCCTCATGAGAAATGACGAAGGAAGATTTTCTAATGAGTCATTTTGAATTTTGTGAAATGTTTGGCCTTTACATGTCAGCAGCTTTTTGCTTTAGGGGGCTTTGTGTTGAAGAGTACTGAAGGGTAACGGCACGCGCACAATCACTGAATAACGCAACAAGCTACAGTTGAGGTGGTGATTTTTAGGCATTAACCCCTTTAGTCGTGGTAAAAACACTTTTGTGGACAGTCTTGAATGGCTTATTGCTTTTATAAAATGGTAGAATGAAAGAAAGAAAAAACAACAACACCACAAATGCTCCATAAATAATTGCATTTGTTATTAATAACCACAACAAATGTTTTTTTCCCCCCCAGTAAGTAATGTGGGTTATTATCCTCACTGCTATATACAGCAACGTAAGATTTTGGAAGGAGTCGACCTATTTAAATGAGAGAGAAAACGTTTTCTTTTTCAGATTAATAATACGGTCTAAATTAATATTGTAATTTTCTTGTTGCTAGGCCAGTTTTTCCTCTGTGGAGTAATGAACTATTCTTTTAAGACATATATGTCAAGCAATTTATATTTTGATTTTATTTATTTGGTATGCGGGACAGGATAATGTAGAGTATTTTTGCAAAATAAACTCCTTTAGGGTGATACTTGATCACACTGATGGGCTTTTTTTTGTGTGCGTGTGTATGATATTAACCAACTGACTTGTGACCTATTCTATTACATGAATACTAACTAAAAAAAAAAATTTAATCCTGAAATGTATTTAATTTGAAATTATTTTATTATTTTTCTCTTTATAGTGTGCTGGGGTAGTAGAAAGTATTATAACATAAAAAAAATAATAAAAGCACCTTAAAATAAAGTTTTGAAAATGTAAAGTCATACATAGCGTTGATACTTTCATGTCCCTCACATCACAAAGAACAAGAAACTGATAACCGACACAAAGAGCCAGATACAGCAGAAAACAACTAATAAAAATAGTTTGAAAAAATTTAATGAATATCGAATTCATATTTTAATTTTATTGTTGCTAGGCAAGTTGTTTTTCATATAAGGACTATTTATTTATCCATGTGTTTGCCAGTTGTTTTAGACAATAAACCCTTACAACTTGTTTTCATCTAAGGTCTATTTTGTGATAATGACCATCTGACTTTACATTACCCTGTGACACAGCTACATAAAGTATAAATCTTACGATATGTAAGATTTTTTTATTAAAATATCCGAAAACCACTAGGAACAGTTTTATATATTTTGCTGACTTGTGTACTTACATTATCCCAAATGTTTCGAAGAATGTTTAAATCCAGAGAAATAAGATTTTAACTAGTGTAACGGAGCGTGTCCATAGTGTCATTGTGTCACCTGCCAATGACGTCATAACCCCTCGATTTCTGGTTTTGTTTTGTAGAAAACATGGAAACATCAAAGACGCTTTAATACGATGTGCATTTTATTAGACCGGTGACGACCGCACAAAGTAGCATTATAACAGAACTTTCAAATGTATCTAGTATAAAACAGCGCTGCTTTACCCCACATACGCACGACCGGAAGGAGCGGAAGCGGTCGACTGTGGCATAATAAAAGCTCTGCTGCTTTCGAGCCGTGTGTCACGCTCGTTCAGCGGCCTCGTTTCTCTTCGACGGCTTTCAGCCTCACCCTGCTTCATGTGTGTGTGTGTATATATATATATATATTACATTCCCTTAATTAACAATTAACATACAGAAAATAACAGCCTTAAAATACAATTGAATATTTAAATGTGTACCTTAAATATTTTTACTATATCCTATAATTTTTAGTATTTAGTATCAATTTAGTGTTTTAGCATGTTTTGATAACCTTGCTTGTCTTTATTTTGTGGTAATGACCAGCTGAATTTACGTGATGATATAATGAACTGGAGTTTAAATTATCTTTCTCTTGATAGCTCCTGAATAGAAGAAAGTAAATAGTATGGAAAACACACATTACCTTTGTTACTGTGTGTGTGTGTGTCTGTGGTGTGTGTGTGTGTGTGTGTGTATAATTAAATTATCTAATTAACAAACATTCAGAAAACAAAAAATGTTTTTCGATTTAAATGTCCCTTTAATATTTTCAGTATGTCTTTACTTCAGTCGGTCATAATTTATTCTGTTTTATTATAATGATAAGGCACTCTGTTGTGGATCGTTTATATGTGACCATATTAACAATATAACACAGCTGCTTCATTTTCGATTACAGCCCATAGTGAGGCTGTAATCGAATACCCCCCCAAGCCAACTTTCTACTTCCTGTCACTCTCCATCTCTCTGTCTTTCCGCTTTGTTTGCTTTCCTCCACAACCCTATTTGCAGGTGGACCATTGTGATCTGTCTAAATATTACCTCTTCTGTGTCCCCCGCGCTCCACGGCCCCCAGAGCTCCCATCCATCAGGAGGCAGGAATGGTTCTCCCATGCAGAAGGACTCGGTCTGCGGCTGAAATATAGATCACAGCGGCTCATGGAAGAGCTGCCACCCAAAGCCCGCGACAGCGCTCGGGTCACAGTGACAAAGACAGAGGTGAGTGATTTTCTGTGATTAGGAATAGCCAGAAGCACTCATGGCATTTTCAGTCTCAAGTACGCTGAAATGGATGGAAACAAAGCGCATCGGGGGGGATAAGAAAGAGAGAGTGAGAGACAGAAGAAGTGAGGCTACTTCTAGATCCTTTCAGCTGGAGTGCCATTATTCAGGGAAGCTGATTCAGGAATTCAATAATAGATGGAGTGAGCTGTGAAAGAGTAAAAGCTGCCGCTATAAGGTCATTGATGCTTCTTTTTCTCACTGTCTGTCTCTCTATCCTTATTTCCTCCCGGTTCCCATTCAGCAGCTAATCAGTGACTGACAGCTCAACCCACGTTCTCTCTCACTCTCCACCTGTGTGTCTCACTCTGTTTGTCTCTTATCTGCAGATGGAAGGATAATGGTTTGATTGTTGCCTTTGAATAGTCACTGAACATGTCTGAGGGAACAGAACATTAAGACGCTGTGCCATTAACAGAACAACGTCCTCTGTTCTTTACACAGCCTGAACAGAAGGTCAAGAAGTCAGAGTCGTCGTGTTCCTTGTGACCGTGTTCTTGTTCGCGCTCGTGAACATAAAAGAGGTTTACGGGCAGAGAGCTGGCTTCGCATGAAAATGCAAGAGATGGCTGAAATCTGCAGTTACAATCTGATTGGTTGAGATCTGCTTACTTTCAGGAATTGGTTAGGCTGGGTATGACAATGTGCAAATACGACAATATTCATTGCGATACGTACACTATCAAAAGTTTGGAATAAGTAAGATTTTTTAAATGTTTTTAAAAGACGTTCAAAGGCTGCATTTATTTGATCAAAAATACATTAAAAACAGTCATTTAGAATTAGGGATGCACTGGAATGAAAATTCTGGATGCACTTGGCCAAAAACCAAAACGGAAAATGCTTTGAAATAATTATTTTAAAATATGTGGCATGCCATTTATTTTCAGCTGTTTTTCTCTTTCGGCCGAAAACTGAAAATGCCATTTTTGGCCGATAATTTTTGCCGTTTGAAATTTTGGTGCATCCCTATTTGGAATTATTATTAGTATTATATTATTATAACTGGGACATATGGTATGTAGTAAATTTGGTATTAAAGCACATGGAACATTAAAAAACGATAAGAGCACATTAAAGCGTCACTTGTTGATCTAGAAGTAAAATTAGATCTTTGATTAAAGGTGGGGTAAGCCATTTTTCAAAAACGGTTTAGAAAACTGATTCGGGCCGAGTAGCAAAACAAAATATTAGCCAAGCAACAGAAAGATAGAGATGGCGTATAAAAAACAAAAGAAGGCTTAAGGCAAGAAGTAAGACCTGCGTAAATATCGGATCAGCTTTCCAGTGCTGGAGAGAACTCAAGGAGCGGAAGGCCTGCGATCGGACGCCGAGGTTGCTTTGTTTCTTCTCGATTGGTGAGTAACACCGTGTCTGCGCCGCAACAGCTAATGTCTGTCTAGTACACTGGATGTGACAAAGCGACCATTGAAAATCATTTGAAATTTGTAATAAATAGAACAGAGCAGCAGTTTTCTGTCTGGGATTTGTCGTGTCGTGCCGCATCCAGTGTAAACCATAGATATGATTCGTCCGGTTCGCGTGTTAGACACGGTGTACCATGGTTTTGCTTGTTACATTACTCACTTTGCCTGGGTTGCATAGTACAGTGGTGTGAAAAAGTGTTGGCACCCTTCACGATTCTTATTTTTTGCATGTTTGTCACACTTTATTGTTTCAGATCATCAAAAAAAAATGTATATTACACACAGATAACCCGAGTAAATACAAAATGCAGTTTTAAAATGATGATTTCATTTATTAAGGGAAAAAGCTGTCCAAACCTATGTGGCCCTACGTAAAAAATTAATTTTGCCCCCTCCTGTTAAATCATGAAAAGAACTGCAATTAACCACATTATTTTAGAAAGCGGAGTTAAAATTCACTAGCCACACCCAGACCTGATTACCGCCAGACCTGTTGAATCAAGAAATCACTTAAATAGAAGCTGTCTGGCAAAGTGAAGCATGCTTAAAGAGCAAAACACGTCATGCCGCGATCTAAAGAAATTCAAGAACAGATGAGAATCAAAACAGTTGACATGTATCAGTCTGGAAAGGATTATAAAGCCATTTCTAAGGCTTTGGGACTCCAGCGAACCACGGCCAGAACCATTATCCACAAATTGAGAAAACTTGGAACAATGGTGAACCTTCCCAGGAATTGCCGGCCAACCAAAATTACTCCAAGAGCACAACGACTACTCATCCAGGAGGTCATTAAAGAACCCAGAACAACATCTAAAGAATGGCAGGCCTCACTTGCCTCAATTAAGGTCAGTTTTCATGATCAACAATTAGAAAGAGACTGGGCAAAAACGGCATCCATGGGAGAGTTCCAAGGCAAAAGCCACTGCTGACCAAAAAGAACACAAAGGCTCGTCTCTCATTTGCCAAAAAATATCTTGATTATCCCCAAGACTTTTTGGGCAAATATTCTGTGGACTGAAAAAAGTTGAACTTTTTGGAAGGTGTGAGTCCCGTTACATCTGGCGTAAAACCAACACAGTATTTCATAAAAAGAACATCATACCAAGAGTCAAACATGGTGTTGGTAGTGTGATGATCTGGGGCTGCTTGGCAGCTTCAGGACCTAGACGACTTGCCATAACTGATGGAACCATGAATTCTGCTCTCTATCAGAAAATCCTGAAGGAGAATGTCCGGCCATCAGTTTGTGACCTCAAGCTCAAGCACACTTGGGTTATGCAGCAGGACAATGATCCCAAACACACCAGCAAGTCCAACTCTGAATGGCTCAAGAAAAACAAATTAAGGTTTTGGAGTGGCCAAATAAAAAGTCCGGACTTAAATCCGGTTGAGATGCTTAAAACAGTCCATTCATGCTCGAAAACCATCCAATGTGTCTGAATTACAACAATTCTGCATAAATGAGTGGACCAAAATTCCCCCACAGCGCCGTAACAGACTCATTGCAAGTTATCGCAAAAGCTTGATTGCAGTTGTTGCTGCAAAGGGTGGCACAACCAGTTATTAGATTTAGGGGGTAATTACTTTTTCACGTAGGGCCAGGCAGGTTTGGACAGCTTTTTTCCCTTAATAAAAAAAAATCATTTAAAAACTGCATTTTGTATTTACTTGCATTATTTTTGTGTAATATTTAAATTTGTTTGATGATCTGAAACATTAAAGTGTGGCAAACATGCAAAAAAAATAAGAAATCAGGAAGGCGGCCAACACTTTTTCACACCACTGTATGTGTGGGGAGGAGCTATCAAAATAGGGGCAAGACCATTTTGGGGTAGGGGCGTGTTTATTTTAGTGATTTCAAATATCAACATGTCTACCGAAATTCACTTACCCCAAATTTAAGGATTGTCAGTATTACCAGTCCACCCCTCCCCCGCCACTTTACTTTTCTGTTGATCATCTAATAACAATAAGTACATATCATTACTCAGAAGTTACTCAGCAGTATTTGCAAAATCTAGTCATAAATATTAAGTTTACTTTTTTGTAACTGAGCATTTCAAACTGCCAGTTACACTCATTAGATCTTGGTCGAATGTGTTGTGTATCAACCTGATACCTTGAAACTGGCTATTTCAGTCAGCTCTTGCCATTGTTGCACTCAATTTGCATCAGACGGTCCATGGCCAATATTTGTTAAGAAATAATTTGTATTTAAAAAAAATGCTGTTCTTTTGAACTTTCTATTCATCAAATAATCCTGAAAAATGCATTACGGTTTCCGAAAAAATAAGCAACTGTTTTCAACATTTATTATAAGAAATCTTTCTTGCACACCAAGTCATTATTATAATGATTTCTGAAGGATAATTTGAAGACTAGAATAATGGCAGCTGAAAATTCAGCTTTGCCATCACAGGAATAAATTACATTTTGTAATGTATTAACAATTTTCTCAAATGGTAATATTTCTATTATTATTGTATTTTTTAAAAAATAAGTGCAGCCTTGGTGAGTATAAGAGACTTGTTTTAAAAATATTAAAACATCTTTCCGAACCTAAACTTTGGAACCGTAGTGAATGTAAGGTCAAAAGTCTGGTTACACAAGTAATGTATATGACCTTCCATATTGATCTGAATAGCTCCACCCACCTATTTAATGCAGCAGTCACCTTTGAGACTTGTGTAAGTGTTGATTAGAAGTGTTATGAATCAAAATAAAACAATGTTTGCCCCTTTAACTCCGCAGATCTCATATCTCCAGAAGTCTCTGTGGCTGTGCCGTTTGGAGGGTGTTATGTAATGCACAACTCACGCAACAAACATCAGACGCACATTAGGCTTGAATAAATATTACAAGCGCAGCTTCATATTCATGAGCTCAGTGACATGTTAGGACATGCGAGAGGTTAGAGGCTGTTCGTGTATCTTATAAATATACACTCTACAACTGACAACTTTCAGTTTCTTATGGATCCAGGATTGTTCATTAAGTGTTATATGGAGTTTTTTTTTTTTCTTTGTTCCCACAGATGGATTGAGATATTTCACGCCTATACCTCCTACACGATTCTCAAGAGTTTGTAATCAGCATATGTTGTGCACACATTCAAAGATTTGATAGTTTGCACATAATAACTTCTGAGCAATAAAAAAAAAATGGTGAATGTTGGCCAAACATGGTAGCAGACCAAGATGGAATGAAGATGAGAAGCTTGGCATCGTTTGCATTAGCATGTACATGGAGACATATTGCACCAAGTTTAACGTTAGTGAAATATCATTGTTTTTGGGCATTGAGATTTGAGGGCTATGATATAGGGAAGGAATTTTAAGTTTTGGTTTGTTCCTCACACAAAGCTGTAATGTGGCTTCAGAAGAATGTTTTGGGTAACTACCTTATCTACATAGGTGTATGTACAACAGTTGGAAAATGAAACTGAAACACCTGGTTTTAGACCACAATAATTTATTAAGATGGTGTTGGGCCTCCTTTTGTGGTCAGTAGAGTATCCATTTGTCTTGGGAATGACAGATATACGTCCTACACAGTGGCCAGAGGGATTTTGAGCCATTCCTCTTGTGAAACAGTGGCCGGGTCACTGTGTGATGCTGTACGTGACTCACTCCTCCAAAACACCCAAAAGTGGCTCAATAATATTTGGATCTGGTGACTATGCAGGCCATGGGAGATGTTCACCTTCACTTACGTGTTAATCAACCACACCAGTTTTGTGTGTATTGGTGCATTATCATCCTGATGCACGGCACCACCTTCAGGGTACAATGCTTGGACCACTGGGTGCACATGGTCCTCCAGAATGGTTCAGTAGTCTGGAAGGGAATCGTACATCTAGCACGGTAGGAAATGCTTTGATATTGCAGCCCAAACCATCACTGATCCACCTTCGTGCTGCACTCTGGGCACGCAGCAGTCGGGGTGGTAAGCCTTTTTAGGGCTTCTCCACACCTTAACTCACCCGGCTATGGGAAAGACAGTGAAGGTGGACTCATCAAAGAACAATGCCCAAGATTTGTGCTGCTGGCACCATTGAAACCAATGTTTGGCAATAGCAGGCCGACCATGTATATGGCCCCTGTGGAGCTCCCGACGAACAGTTTTGGTGGAAACAGGAGAGTCGAGATGCACGTTTAATGCTGCAGTGAGTTGGGCAGCTGTGGTGTTATGCTTTGGTGCTTACAGTAAGGGTGAGTACCTGGACATCCTTTTCAGTTTCCTCTTACATGGACTTATATATATACTATTTGTCATTAGTCATTACAATTATGTTGTATGGTACTAGCTTTCCAGAACTGCAGTTTTTTTGTTTTTTTTTTTGAGCAAACATTTTAGAAATCTAGTGAATCATTTCATTCATTTAAAGAGACAGTTAAAAATGTAGTAACTTTAGAAGCTATGCTTTTACTAAAGACATAAAATAATATAAAAAACATCTTTGTAAAGGCATACTGGAAAAATGAGAATTATTAGTATTATTAAAAAGTAATTCATAGTATTTAAAAAAAGTATTATTTTAGTTACTATATACTATTAGCTTATTCATTTTTAATTGGCTTTTATTTTTATATTTTCAGTTCTAATTTTAATTTGAGTAAGTTTTTTTAGAGCATGTTTTAGTAAAGTTATTTGTAATTGTATTTGTTTTTTAATTAATATTTCTATTTACCTTAGTTTTTTTAAGTATTTGTTATTTAGTACTTTAACAGTTTGTTGCCAAGCTTTGTTTCAATTAACAAAACTATTTTTAATCGTTTTAGTTAATAAAGACACTGGGCTAAATTAGTGGAAAAGTTTCAAAATGAACTTCCCCAAAAACTGCATGGTAAGAAAGTAAGTACGTCTGGTTTGCAGCAACATGTGGGTAAATTACATCTTTTTTTTTTTAACTCTCTGCCATATATTTGCATTAATTCACTGTAAAAGTAAATATTATTACAGAACTGTTATCTGATCATCTCATGCTAATGCTTATCTTTTTGATGGTCTATAACAGGTGCCAAACTGGCTTTATGAATGTGTTGTGAGGTTATGAATGCAGCAGCTCTGAGCCTGAAGTCATGATGAAGATGATGAAGATTTCCTTCCAAACCCCCACATGGCCTGAATCTCTCAATAAAACATGAGAGAGGCAACAGAGTAGCCTGAATACATTTTTAAACAGGCTATTGAACATAGAGAGAATGCGTCTTTGGGTTTAAATGTGTGTTTTGACAACTGTGTGTGTGTGTGTTCATTTAGCAGCCTCATTGTCGAGGCACATTTCTGTTTTTTTGTGTTCCTTTCAGGCTTGCTCGAGTTTCAAACGTACACTGATTCAAATATTCACTTTTTCTTCTTCAAAAACGCATATAGTACTGATAAATGGTTTGAAGAGAGAGGCACTAAAAGGATGAAACTCCAGAGAAGAGACTGAATGGAGCGAGTGCTGTATCAGGTGTGTAAATATGTGTGTGTGTGGCCAGCCCTTGTCAGTTGTGTTGAATAAATGATGTGACAGCTGAGAGTGTGCTGGAGTGTTTGAGAGGTGGATGAGTCTGTCACACTGATTGATTTTCTTTCTTCGAGCGGCGCAGGCGTCGACGAGGAATGCAAACAAGTGGCCATCTCACTCTCCACCATCTGCGCTCTGAAGACAGTTTTTCAGCGGGCACAAGCCTTCTTCAAACGCTTTTTGGAGGCCGGTTTGGAAAGTTTGTGCTGGTGATATCTCTGTTTTAAACTCTAAAGACTAAACTTTGAAGTCAAAACTTTTTTCAAAGGTTTTTAGAAGTTTGATCTCTTGCTTTTTTGTGAACAAAAACATTGTTAATTTTGTGGCAAAAAAATCCTGCAGGATATCTCTGACTTAAAACCATACAGGTGTTCCACAAGTGGCAATGCTTTGCAGGCTTTGACTGTCGACAAAGAAGTCTCCTAGCAACTAAATTGAGGATAAATGAGGCGAGGCAATGCTAGCATTTATTTTGCAGGGATAAAATAATCAAGAAATCATTATAATTATCAGAAATGCTCATTTACTAGATTTTGCACACCTGCCTCTGCAAACAAGTTTTATGTTGGAATTTTTCGGCTCATTGTTGCATTTCATTTGCTCTAAAGTAAGTGTTTAACATTAGTTGTGCATATCTCGCTGGGTGCTGCCATGTTCATGTGATGTCATGCATCTGAAACATGATGAAATTAAATCGAATGCATTGGAAATCTGACTTCAAATGCCGTTCTATTGCACTTTTCCAATAGGAAGTTGGAAATTCTGACTTAATCAACCAGTGTTTTGCTGATTGATTGATTTACGTTTGAGGTGTTTTGCTAGGATTGGATTTTGTTTTGGATTGGTTTGGTTTTGAATTGTTTTGTTTGGAAATGCATTTTGTTTTAGATTTGATTTAGATTTGGTTTTGCCTTGGGTTGATTTTGTTTTTAATTGTTTTTGCTTTTTGTTTTTGGATCGGATTGATGTGTTTGTGTTGGCTTGGGTTTATTTTTTTTATTTTTTTTATTGGTTTGTTTTGAGTTGGTTTTGGGGTTGTTTTTGTTTTTTATTTGATGACTTTATAAGAATATTATTCCTATTTGGTTTTTTATTGTCTGACATTAACATATTTAAGTGTCCGAAAACTTTTTGGTTCACTGAAACGTTAAAATGCGACATATGGAAGTGCAGTAGCCTATCTGTAACTTTTATTTTTTATTATTTATTATTGTTCCTGGGATCTTGGATAGCCTGCCTCAGGGTGTTCTCCGCTGCTGTTTGTCGGATGATAATACCCTCGGCACGGTGGCCGCCAGCATCCTCCTGCCCTCTGGACCACACAGCTCTCTCTACAGCTGGAGGTGGTACAAACATGCCTTTCTCTGACAGGCCTCTCACCAAGATGAATTCATCGCCAACATGGGCTGAAATACTCTGGCCAAAACAAGTAATTTGATTGCCCCGACCGCAAATTAAGTTAGTGTGATTCAATTTTCGATTTGGAGCTATCCAGCAGCCATACATCACAGCAGACATATTTCATTACAAAGCTAAAGCAGGTGGGGGGCGGGGCCAGGGGTGCAGGTCTCCACAGCCACAGGAAGACATCATAGCATTGTTATGGCACACGTTCAGTGGCTCACACTCCCTTCCTCCCAGCTACAACAAGGCTATTTATAACACGCAAACACATAGGGCTGCCACCGCACACGCTTGCGAGTGCATCAGATATATCCAGATAATTGTGATTGTCCCTGTCCGTTCGGTGAGAGATGATGTAAACAGCATTATCGCCACTGTTTCAGAAATGAAATGTGTGTGCGCGTGTCTGTAAGACAAATGACGGGCTGTTGTTGCATGCGAACGCCGGGTGACGCAAAACAGCACTTCTCGCAGTTTATGCCTCTGAGAATTATTGTCCGTTTCCTTGGTGACTGGCCTTCACTCTGATTGCACTGACATGCATAATATTCTGAGTGCTGTTTGTAGTTTGGTCAGGGCGAGATGAAATGTTTATGTGCCTCCATTTTTGCCCTGGGGCCTGTACCATGATGGTGGCTGAACAAACTCAGGGTTACAGGATTAGTTTTGAGTTGACAAAACCAAACCAGTCCAATCCGGCTTTGTTGAAGCAAATCATCAGCTTTCTGTCAACTCAGGCTTGATCCTGAGTTAATGAAGCACGTGCACATGAAAGAGTTCAGTAATGAACAGCCAATCACATGCCTTGAAACTGTGATTCACTTCTCGCGAGAGAGTCAGTGCGATTCACTACCAAAGATTAAAATATTCAACAATATGAAGAATTTAAACACATTTACAAGATGAAACGGTCTATCCATGAAAAAGAAAAACTTAAAGAAAACACATAAGTGCAAGTAAAAGTTAGTTTATAGAGTTGATAATATTTATAGGTATAAAAACACTTCAAAAAAAAAAAAAAATCTACGATCATAGTACAGTATGCGTTTAAAGCGATTGATTCTAAAATCTTTTTATATGGCATATTGATCTATATGTTATATTAATTTAAAATACTAATCTAGCTGTTGTAATGGAATTAAGGGTATAATAATTATATAATAATAACAATAATTATAAAAAATAATCATCTAGAAAAATCAGACAATATATCTTAAAGATGTTTTTACTATGTAGCATCTTAATTTGGATTAAGAGAACTGGGGGACTGCTTATTGCGTAAGAGAGCCGTCACTTCTGAAGCTGTTGGCAAATTTGGGTTGAGCTCTCTAAACCCGAACTAACCTGCCTCAGAGCAGGGGCGAAATGTGGAGTTTAAGTTACTATGGTAATAAGCGCCGCTAAAAGCCAAGTCACTTTCATGGTACCTAAAACCCAGGATAGGTGCAAACTAAACTGAAATTTACCTGCCTAGCCTGCTAATCCGGCTTTATGGTACAGGCCCCAGGTTGCCTTATTGTTTGATCATTAAAGCGATATTTTTTTATTATATTTTACTGCCAGTTGTGGTTTATGCATATTTTAAATTAGCTGTTTATGTTAGTTAAGTTTTTAGTAATTTGTTATGTTTTTCTTTGTAGTTGGTTTTTTCAATATTTTTATTAGCTTTATTTTTATTTTAGTTTAGAACTTTAGATGAACTTAAACTTAAAAATGCAAATTAGAAATGTATCTACTAATTGAAATAAGTTTAAGTTTTTCATCTATGTTCATATTTCTATATTATATTTTACGTTCTCATTCTACTTTACTTTATTTTTTATTTCAATACCGAAAATGATTTTTAATTTTTTATTTTTAGTTAAACAATACGAACACGGATCTTTAGCTTGACTATTAATTGTTTAATTTTAGGTTAAAATTGTTGGAAACTACTTGGAAAATAAGTTTTCATCTAATGTTTTAAATAGATATATATATATATATATATTGATATATATTTATATATATATAGATATATATAGAGATATATATATATATATATATAGATATAATATATATATATATATATATATATAATTATATATATATATCACACACACACACACACAAAACAATATATACTATACACACCAAACCACCACACACAACACAATATATATATATATATATAGATATAATATATATTACCAACACAGTGGGAATAGAAAAGAATCACCCCCCTTTAAATAATCACAGTTTTTGTTTTATCCCGCTGTATTTACTCAGTGAAACTTATAACATCCAAGCGAAATATAAAACACCAACATGTCAGAAAAAAAAACTAGGGCCTAAATAAATTTTAAAGAGAATCACTGAGTTGGAAAAAGGATCAACCCCTCTTAAAAATGACTTGTAAACTCAATCATGTGTAGCTAATCACCTCAATGTGCAAGTGCATATAGGTATATATTTGTTTTGGAATTTATTTCCAATTAATCAGTTTCAGTTCATTTATTTTTAATTCAGTTTTGTTTGGGTTTTTTCAGTACTTCGCCTTAGACTTCATTTCAGTTAGTTAACAAGGAAACATTTTTAGTTTAGCATTTCTAATTTTAATTCAAGTTTTTCATCTAATGTTTATATTTTGTTTTATTTCGCTTTATTTCAGTTGCCGAAAACAGGTTTCAGTTATCATTACCAACACTGATCATTAGCGATCAAATAAATATCCAAGTGGCAAACAAATGATGTAACAGCTTTTCTCAGAAGAACAGCTTTTTCAGTGTCATATTATGGAATATTCTGGTTGCTTGTGTTTCCGCAAAATGGTAGTGGAGTCATGCAATGTGAGAAATTCAGCCTAAAGTGTGCACTTTAATGCTCTTATTCAGCATGCTAGCTGACTTTTGAATAGTCACTTATTAAAGGTTTTATAAACAGCATACGGTGTTTACGTCTGTTTCCCCTTAAGCCGAACGCCACAGTCTCCGTGGCGAGATTGGGCTGTTGAAGTGGATGTAAACAGACTGCATTATATTTCATTATCCTGATCATTTCCCGCAGATGTATCTATGAAAACATTGATTAAAATGCGTATAAAGAATTTGTATAGCTCCGGGAAAGAAAAAAAGTGGTGTCTGCATCACAGCTGAGCAGTGTATTGAATCTGCAGTCAATTAGGAAGATGAAAACACATTTTCAGAGCACATTAAAATAAGAAGAACCCAGTAAGGGGTGAGAGCTTGTTTCTGCATTTCTAGTTTGTTAGGCTCGAGGGGAGTCTAGTGAGGAACTCTCGCAGCAGTCCATGCTGCTAACCGCTTTAAATACAGCACGAATTTCCTGCGGATCTCGGCCGGTGTAATTGGAAAGGCGTGTTATTGATTGGATTGGAGACTATGGCTAATGAATAGATTTAGCTTGAGTTCCCGCACCTGTTTTTCGATCTCAGTCAATGACAGTGGCGCCGCAGAGCAACAGGCCGAGATTACTGTAACAATCCTGTTATTCTGTCCTCTAATTAGGACGGGTCACTCTATTTACCGGTATGATGTAATTCATGTTGCGAATGGAACTCGGTCCATTTACGCTCAGTCATTATTTTCCGGTTTAATGGGGGTGTCGAGACAGGGTGTTTTTCTGAATCCGCGAGGCGGTGAGCTCTTTTGGACTTTTAATAGACAGAGAAAATGCTTGGCTGGTTCACGGCAGCTGTTGTTGTCAATTATATCGAACACCTGAACCTGTTAAACATCAATACTTCTGTCTCTCAACTGACACATTTTTCTTCTTATTATTATTATTATTAACAGTCTCTGTTGGCATGATAATCTGTATGATTATGTAGGTGCTTTTTTAAAATATACTATGCATGAAAAAGAACAATCAGGGAAGCAGCCTGCAGTTTTTAGCCAATCAGAAATGCTCTCTGCTTGTCACTTATATTATGTGTTTGGGTTGCTGGTGCCAGATTGGCTGACATGTTTTTAGAGGGCGGGCTTTTGGAGAGAGAACATATGGTTGAAGTTAAAGCAAAATGGCTGAAATGGAAGTATCAACACCTTTGTAGTTTCTACAGTAGTATAATTTTGAAAATAATAATGCAGTTATTGAATTTTTGTTGGCCTCAGGATGGCCTCAGAGTTAGTGTGGTGTACTGTATATAAGGCTCAAAACAAACAAATACTGAAACACAAGCACTTCTAGATACGCAAACTTGTAGATCCAAATCACACTGATCTATTGAGTTGGTTATCATCTGAACAGCAAAAGAACGCATGAAATCTGATTTCTGCAAACCTGATCTAAACTGGATACAAGTTGGATCTGCTTAGATTCATCCAACCAGGTTAGTTGTTTGTATGTATGCATTTTATTTATTATATATCATATTTTTTTATTCTTGGGTCCGAGTAATAATTTATTATTTATTGTATATTTAATTTAAATTTTTTTTAGTTAAATTTTTTATTTTGTTTTTTTTTATATTTTAGTAACATCCTATGTTTAATTGTTATAGTATGAACCAGTACGAAAACATGACATTTAGATTTTTACAAACTTGATACATGAAAAGAGATTTTAACTTTTTTCACACTGTTCAGACTACAAATAACATTGGTTGAGTGGGCGCCTTGATGATCGGTTTGTAAATGCATTGGATCATATGTTTAGCTGTCGCCTATGAACAGCAATCTGATTTACAAAACAAGATGCATTAAAAAAGGCAGACAGGACCAACTCAAACACATTTTTTTTAAGTTCGTAGTAAGAATTAGAGGAGGAGAAAAAAACTTTCCTGTAGTTGTTTGTAGTCTGATTAGGAAAAAATCCACAAGTTTCTAATACGAAACCCTATATAGATATATATATTATACTATATATATATCTATATATTATATAGATATATTAAACAGTATATAATTGTTTTTTTTTCTGACAAAAAAAACGCTATTTCCACTGCGTGCTCCGCTGAAAAAAGAACATGATCTGGGGTTGGGTCTGAGAACTTGATTGAAGCATTTTGAGCAGAGGTGATCTAAAGAAACCTCGGCACATTCTCTGCAAATGATGATGCTTTGCCTCACGTATGAGGAAGAAGCCCTGGCCTGGAATACAAAAGTATATCGTACGTTTGTAGATTGTATCACGCCGGATTATGTCTTCTCTATATCTATTCTCTTGCTCTCCGCATATCTCACTCTTCCTCTCCTCTCACTAATCTAGTCTCTCTTTAAAGCAGTTAGATTAGTTATATGTTCTTGTCTTGTCTTTATTTACGTGGGAAGGAGAGAAAGAGCTTGTGCGTAACCTCGAGAGGTGGGGAAGGGGACACTTATTTAAGTCGGCCCTCGTCTTATGGCTTCCTCAGAACACCGGGCTCTCATGTCTTCAGTTTCTCAAACTGTCCATTTAGGCGCTTTAGCCTTAATGCAGGATTAAGATCTGTTCTTGGGAGCACCATAGCAAACAGGGAATCATTATCGTATGCATGAGGCTTGCCTGTTGGTCAAATTTTTTTTTTTTTTTTTTTTTTATTTCTGAAAAATTCATCGGAGCAAATGGAGCCACAATGCAAATAGTTCCCCCGCTGTGCAGTGATTTCTGTGCCATGCCAGGTACCCTGTTCAAACAAATGTAAATGAAAAGAAAGCAAAGGTTCCTTTATGGCGTGGAAAAGAGCGAGATGTACTTGGGCCAGGCATCTGGGGCTCGATGTATAGTGCGCATATGTGCCGAGGAGGATCGTGGGACATTCTCTGCGGTGAAATTTCATTGCACATTTACATCTCATCCTTCTCTGTCACAAATGGAATTTTGATGGGAAAATTATTTAAATGTTAAACCAAAAACTGTCACCTAGAGCATTAGATGCGTTCATAAATAGTCAGAGGGAGAAAACAATATGACTTATTTACTTCCTCTCTATAGCGTTCTCTCTACTTTTCTCTTTTCTTTTTCTCTCCTCGTTTTTGGAAGGCATCTAATGATCAAAAGATCAACTATTGATCAACTATTTGAAATGCACTAAATTGACAGCAAATACACTTTAAGAATTTTTTGGAAATGTTACAATAGAGAACTTGTGATCAAACTTTTAGGACTTAACAGCACAACTTCGATGTGATAAATGTCTGATTATGTCTTTCACAGCAGTAGCAGGCGCTGGAGACTAGTAAAATGCACAAAAATTGTACCCTTAGGGGTACAACAGCTTGTCACTGAGGCAATATCCTCAAAGGGACACCTTTCTACCTTCTTTACAACGAAATGATGCATAACAGTACCATAAGAGTACATATTACTTACTACCTTAAGCGTGCATGTTA
The DNA here is from genome assembly GCA_018155175.1 of Sinocyclocheilus anophthalmus. NCBI lineage: Eukaryota > Metazoa > Chordata > Actinopteri > Cypriniformes > Cyprinidae > Sinocyclocheilus > Sinocyclocheilus anophthalmus. The sequence goes on from JADLZN010007826.1 coordinate 231,676, forward strand.
GGCCTACTACTCTGCACATACGTATTACTTCTCTATGTAGTAAATATTACTACATACTTACAATTATGAACCCTTCAGAGAAGGTACTTTCTGAGAGTGATAGGTGCTTATGGGAGCAAGAGCCTCCTCACTTGCAGGTACTAGGCTCTAGTACAGTCAGGGGGTGAAATTGGAGGTGCTGATTAGGCAAGATATAACATTAACCCACATAATGCTTAACGCACAATGCTTAATGTAATTAATTTTGCAAGTTGAAATGCAGTTTGTGTCATGCAAGGTCCTATTCCCTCACAGTATTACTTTCTTCAGTGCTTGATTAAAAACATGTTATTTTGATCTAGTTAATCAAAAGAGCTTTTCTTAATCAGTTAGCACTGTGCTAATTGAAGTCTAAAAAAGGAAATGTGTTAAACGTTGTGAAATATGAAATTTACCATTTTAAATTAATATAATGTTTATAATTAAGAGTAAATACACTGTAAAGTGATTTTTTTAAAATCATTTTTAATAAAGCACTGAACAGAGTACAAAAAGTTGTCTTAGACAATGGAAATGCTTTGAGGAAGCAGGATAATATGATCTTGAAGGATAATGGAATTGTTTTTCTCTGAACAGAGACTGCTCAAATCCATGTTGTTGCTTATTGTCTGAACAGAAATATGTTTTAAAAATTGGAATTTATGTGACTACAAACCAATTTGATCAAAAACACAGTAAAAACAGTAAAAATGTGAAATATTATTACAATTTCAAATAAACCGTTTTCTATTTTAGTGTATATAATTTATTGCTGTGATGCAAAGCTGAATTTTCAGCATCATTACTCCAGTCTTCAGTGTCACATGATCCTTCAGAAATCATTCTAAATATGCTGAATTGCTGCTCAAGAAACATTTCTTAGTATTATCAGTGTTGAAAACCGTTGTGCTGCTTAATATTTTTGGGGAAATCATGAAAAAAAATTTAGGATTCTTTGATGACCATTAAGTTAAAAAGAACAACAATTATTTGAAATGGGAATCTTTTGTAACATTGTAAATGTCTTTTTTGTCACTTTTGATCAATTGAATGCATTCTTGCTGTTTAAAAGTATTAATTTTCTGATTAAAAGTATTACTTTCTTTAAAAAAAAAAAAAATCTTACTAGCCCCAAAATGTTGAATGGTAGTGTGTATACAGTCTTTTTCATATCTACTATTTGTATCTCTTTATTGTGAAGTGACCTTTTGATAGTAGTACACTTTTAAAAAACAATATGTATCAACAGTTTTTAGTTGTGGTTGTTTATGGCCTCTCATATCATATTGCGTCAGTGTATTTACTGTGCACTGGGTCATGTGCTGCTGACTTCTTTCCTCAGCATTGTGAGAGCCGCACCAGCTCATTGACTGTAGCTTGTGGGTTTGTGATGCTTATTGATACTTACAGTAAGGATCCCCTACTAGGAAGAGACCAGGCTCTGAAAGGAACTTCCTAATGGCACAGTTTTGCACTCTGAAAATCCAGTGAGCTGTGCTGAAGCTGTAGTGGATGAATACTGTATGATAAATCTATTTTGTAGCAGCCAAAACCCTAGACGCATGAATGAAAACATGAATCAGAAAGACTTGCACGATGAGTCAAAGCCTGAGATGTACACCAACAGGCTTTTAGTGCAATTTTTTTATGTTTACCCAGTTATGCCCAATAGTTAGCGGATATGCTCAACACGCTTTCTGTGATTTCACAAAGTAGGACATGTTCCTGGATCAACAAATCAATGCAAATTGACAAATCATGGGTTAGGCCTTCAGTTCAAAGAGAGGATTTTATTTAGAGTAATTTTAAAACTTTTTCCATCTTTAATGCCGTTTGCAGATCCTCTAGTGTTTAATGCCAGTTAGTTAAATATTTTTTAGTGCACTAATGCCACAAAGTGCTCTGATACAGTATGTGTAGCTGTAGTGACCACAGACATGTGACGGATCTGACTGGGTTAAAGCCTTCTGGAAGTCAATTAATTGCAACACTTTAAAACAAGTTTTGATTTTGTTAACTTTAGTTAATGAGCTAACAGTGACTGAAAAAAAGAAAAAGATTTTTAAAAGAATATGTATGCATTCATCCATCCATCGTTCTATTGTTCTGACATTCTATCTATCGTTTTATCTAGCGTTCTATCAATCATCCTGTTGTTCTATTATTCTGTATTTCTATCTATTCTATCATTCTACCATTTATTCTTTCATCTCTCTCCTTGAGTATGGATGATGTTGTATGTATGTATGTATGTGTGTGTGGTGTGTGTGTGTGTGTGTGTGTGTGGCGTGTGTGTGTGTGTGTGTGTGTGTGTGTGGGTGTGGTGTTGTGGGGTGGGTGTGTGTGTGTGTGTGTGTGTGTGTGTGGTGTGTGTGGTGGTGTGGGTGTGTGTGTGTGTGGGTGTGGAAAGCAATGATGAATTTGAAAATATGTGTTATATAAAGTGATGACTTTTTCAAACAAATAGTAAAACATTGTAAGCAGAAAAAAAACCTATCTGAATTAACTAGATAAATAAATGCTGTAAAAATATGATACATAATGCATTAAACGTATAGTTCTGAAATGTAATAAATAAATACATTTCTGTAACCGAAGAATATTATGGTTCGAACAACATTGGACCACACTGACTTTCATTGTACAGACAAGGGGAAAAAATCCAGACAGAAAAAATCTATCCTTTTATGTTCCAAAAAAGAACATGCAACAACATGAGGGTGAATAAATGATTACAGAATCTTCGTTTTTAGTTGAACTATAACTTTTTAAAAACTAATTTTAAAACAAATACACAGAATATATTCACATTTTGTCTGAAAGGGCCTTAATTGTTGCCATATGATCAACTAAAAGTCCAGAAACGCATCCTAATTAGCCAATTTACATTCACGCTCTAACACAATGAGACTTGGTGCCACATGTTTCACATGAAGTGACGTGACGTGACGTGGCCAAATATGGTAACCCATACTCTGAATTAGTGCTCTGCATTTATCCCATCCAAAGTGCATACACACAGCAGTGAACACACACACACCGTGAACACACACCCGGAGCAGTGGGCAGCCATTTATGCTGCGGCGCCCGGGGAGCAGTTGGGGGTTCGGTGCCTTGCTCAAGAGCACCTCAGTCGTGGTATTGAAGGTGGAGAGAGCACTGTACATTCACTCCCACCACCTACAATCCCTGCCGGTACGAGACCTTTGGGTTACGAGTCCGACTCTCTAACCATTAGGCCACGACTTCCCCTTTTGCTCATCTTTCAGTCAAATCTTTTACTGAACCATCCATTAAAATGGAACGATAGCCAAAAATAATAAATAAAAAGGACTCAAAGCAGCTGACACTGACCTAACAGACCATGAACTGAATTCTCCCACACAATGTTCTTTTTGTGGTTTCTGCTCCATGTAATTTCCAGCTGCTTTAAGTCGCCAATCAGTATCCGGCATCCAGCGAGCAAAACCTTGCTGGCAAACACGATTGTTTAAAATACACCATATAGCTCCTGTCAACATAATTTAATAGCCGATAACAGCACTTTATGATTTTCTGCTCTGTCACAGTCATGTAATCAGACTTCAGGTTCTCTCTTCATGTAAAAGTACATGGTTATCGTCAGAATCTGCACGTTGCTAGGCAACCCCACACTATTCATTTTGTGAGCTGGTATTCGCCCTGTCAGTGGAGGATGATGGTGAGATCTGATCATAGACTCCGTTTTCATTTCTCTGCAACTTATGCACTCTGATTTAGTTTTGTTTAAAGAGCGTTAAGCTTGGAATAATGGACAGGAAAAATAAAACTCTGGAATAAAAGTCTCACGCAAGTAGAAACATCACAAGGCAGTCGCTAATCACTCCTCGCTGTCATTCCAGAGACACGTTCGGGTCTGTTGCAACCGAAGGCATCTCGCAGTGCTAGCACTCACAAGCCTGATGTGAATGGGAAGAACTTTCCACAACAAAAGAAGCACAGGCCCAGAGAGCAGACAAAGGGTGTCTCGAACACTATTACGAAACCAAAGTCTGCGCAGGTTACACTTCTCAAAAGTCAAAGACACTGTTTCTGCCTCTGCGTTCCCCAGAGAACCACAAATGAGGAGAATGCAAGTTAAATGAGAGAGAAAAACCTGCAGATTGCGGGAAGAGATATAGACAGTACCAGTTTAGGGCTCCTTGGCTTGTAACAATAGCCGAACCATTCCATAAAGGTGCCATAAAGAACTGTGCTATATATATTTATATGTATTATATATGTACTTCTTATAATACATTGTAGCCTATCTTAGGGGTTTACAGTAAAAACTGACAGTAAACTGATGTGCATTTTTTGATATGGGAAATTGTAGCAAAATGTCAGTGCTTTAGAGACAGTTGTTAGCTGAATATATTAATAAATGATAATTGACATTGAACATGAATACATAATGTTTTTGTGAATGGGCAATTTGAAGCAGAAACCCAAGTAATAATCGAAAACTCTAGCAATATGGATCATAAATTCAATATCTTTGTCACTTACTTGATTGGTAGGAAACCAGATATGATTTGAAAGTTGACAGTTTAAGAATGGTAGGCTACCACACGCCTGTTGAGAGTGTGTTGATTATTTGTGTAGTTGATGGTTGAGTTCCAGAAAATCAATAATGAGGTGGTTTTGAAAGAATTTTTGACAGTTACAGATTTAAAAACAAAAAGGTGGAAATAAAGAATCCTAAAGTCTAATGCAAATAACTGTTTTACCATAAAATGATAAATGATATGGATCTAAATAGAACTGCAGGAAATCAATAACGAGGCGGCTTTGAAATAATTTTTTTACAGATGAAAAAAAAAACCCCGCCATGAACAAAGAATCCTAAATCATAACACAACCATTTTAGCATAAAATGGTTCTTCAGGACGATATGGTTTTAAACCGAACTGGCACTCTGTGTAAAGAACTTTTAAAGAACCATACTTTTTTAGACAAAAGTTCTCCAAAGCCCTGGGAGAAGATTTGCTTTATACTGGACTGGAGTGTACAGTATTTGATGGTGGGTTTGATGTGTGTAAGAAGGACATTACATGCTTGTTAAGAATGTGTTGACAGTCTGGTTGAGCTCCAGAAAATCAGTAATGAGGCAGCTTTGAAAGATTTTTTGACAGTTACAGATTTAATAACAAAATAAAGAATCCTAACAACCATTTTAGCATAAAACTGTTCTTCAGGACAATAAGGTTCTAAATGTTTTGTGTAAAGAACCTTTAAAGAACCATGCTTTTTTTTGTTTTTTTAGAGATTAGTTCTCCAAAGATCTGGGAGATATTGATAATTTTCTTTATATTGGACTGGGATGTACAACGTTTGATGTGTTTGTAAGAAGGACAACACATGCCTGTTAAGAACGTGTTGACAGTCTGTGTAGTTGGATGGTTGAGCTCCAGAAAATCAATAATATGAGGGCTTTGAAATAATTTTTGACAGTTACAATTTTATTACCAAAAGGCGGGAATACAGAAAAAAACACAAATAACCATTTTAGCATAAAACAATTCTTCAGGGTGATATGGTTCTAAATAGAACTATTATATGTAAAGAACCGTCCTTTTTAGAGTCTCCAAAGCTCTGGAAGATTATCTGCTTTATACTGGACTGGGGATGAACGGTATTTGATGGCGGGTTTGATGCGTGTAAGAAAGTTAGGGTTTTGGCTTGTGTGCACAGAGCTTGGAGAACCATGTTCATGTGAGGTTCTGATGGTGTGTGTGTAGTATTCATCATTCACAGAGAGCGGGGTGATAGCCATCTCTTATCAGGATTGCTCTAACAGAGCCAAAGCTTTAGCTAAAACAGTATCTCTAAGGCAGTCGCTGGAAAGCAGCAATGTATCACACCGCAGGAGCAGTTGTTTGAGAACGGCGAGCCTAAAGCAGCGAGTGCGACTTCTTACATTCATCATAAGTGCATCTCGGTATCGAGGTCCCAGGCTAACAGCTTGTAGCAACTTTAACCTACAGTATGTTTTAAATATGAGGCATGTTGGAAAGCTAGTCTGTGTGGCTGAAAATTGCTTTGAGTCTGGACTTGGTGTCTTTTAGCACATTTTTATCTACTCTTGGAACTGCTGTCCATCTGAAACGAAATCAGTTTGTATTCAAATTTGATTCTGTTTGCCCTGGCCACTTGCAGAATACACAATTTCCCGGCAGGGGCCGATTTTTAAAGTGTCTTCTGGATCCCTGGGAAAACATCCCAATGAAAAATGGATGTTTTGCTCTGTTCTACCTGCGCTTTGAGTTGGCCGTGAGCCGGGGAACATTCCTGCCGCTGTCAGGGTGAAGCTGCATTAGCGAAAACGACAGAGACAGCCGAGCGTTCTCTCGTTCGCTTCACCGCCTGACAATCTGACAATTCTACACAAGCTCTTCGCTGCATCTTTTATGTGCTCTGCTCTCCTGACTGGCCTAAAGTTTTTGGGGGGGCAGTGGTGTGGATGCGCTGAACAGACAGGCCTGACTGTGAGAGGGCAGATACTTCAGTTGTGGTGGTACAGTTTCAGCATTAATCTTTGTTGAAGAGACAGATATTTGTAAATTCTCTTGGTACAGAGCGATGTTGAGGTGTCGCACAGGGGAGTGTTCACAGCAAACAACAACAAAGCAAATGCATGAGATTATTGGACTGCATTATGCAAGAACTGTGTCGGTTTCTGTGCTGTGAATCACTCCTAACATAAAACATCTGTCCCAGGGCTTTAGAAAACAGTCAAAGATAATAACAAGCATCATGAAAACCCATATTAGCCTATATTTTTCCATCATAAATATGGCTTAAATTCAGTGATGTCTGTTCAGGAGTACAGAATTTTTGTGTGCATTCAATTACTATTATTGTTATACATTATTTTGCATGAAGAAACTGATTTTTTTTCACATTGTGATGTTATTTTAATGACAGTAAAACAAATAGCATTATGCTGTGAGTCAGTGTGTGTGTTTTTCTTTTTAGTGATTCCTATTTTTCTTGAGAATATTATATATTTAGATAATGAAGATTATTATATATTAAATATATATTTATCAAGGTAATATGCTTAATCATCACGGACATATTGCAAACAAATGTAGATAATATTATGAATTGTAATACATTATTATTATTATATTTATAAATTATTTGGCATTCTCATTATTTTTCTTTGTGTTACAGTTATGTGCTTAATCATCATGGACAAATCACAATGCGAACATGTTAATATTATTAATTTAAATGTTTTGGATTTTATTACATTCATTTAAAATTATTTAGAATTATCATTATTTTTATTTGCATTAGGGTAATTTGTTTAACTGTGATGGAACTGATTGTCACAGTAAAGTATGCTTTATTTTCTTTAAGCCAAAAAATTAATTCTTGGTTTTTTTTGTTTTCTTTGATCATTTTCTTTTTTTGTGCTTTGTGTGAATCCTCTCACAATGTTTTCACTTTTACATTTTGTAATTTGAGCAAAACCACTAGCGGCAGACATGCAGTGCATCTGGCGATTCATCTAGAGGAATCCTTCATTAGCACTGTGCATCATGATCTGTAGGTGAAGCGAGGACAGTATATGCGCTTTTCTCTGCAAGATCAGTGCACGCTTGAACTCCCTCCATGAGCAGCACTAAACAATTTTAAGGCTGTCTGTGTGTGTTAGAGACTGAGACCAAACCGTTTACTTTGAGGGGGATCCACAGAGACCAGTCTGTGCAGGAATGTGTGTGCGTGCGCATGTTTAAGAGAGAGAAAAATAGACTGTTTGTGTCTTCTGGGATCAACGCTGAGACCACACGTGAGATGTTATGATGCTTAAACTGTGTTCACTCATTCTATTCCTTTTTCAGTGGCTTTCCTCTCAGAATAGAAAATCAGTTTTATCTGAAGCCAATGGTTCACTTTCGTAGTTATATACAGTGTTGGGGAAAGTTACTTTTAAAAGTAATGCATTACACAATATTGCATTACAACCTAAAAAAGTAACTAATTACGTTACTCAGTTACTTTTTATGGAAAGTAATGTGTTACGTTACTTTCGCGTTACTTTTTAAATATGAGCAGAGCTTGATTGTTTTTAATATAAGAAGAAGTTCTATTTATAGCAAATGTAAAAGTCCTTTCACACCAAAAAGTGTAATGAATAAACCTCAGGCTGAAGCAAAAGTAAATTCACGTCTGTACAGTAGAACACAGGAGAAGAAGGTTCAACACTCTTCAGCAATAAAACAAAACAATGAAGCACAATTGTTAGTTTACCTAAAGTCATTTTTGCTTATTAGTATGGTTGAACTGGATCATCAAAAGTCAGCAACAAAGACATTAGTTAATAAAATGGGATTAAATACATTGTGTTATTTAACATATTTAATTATTTCAGGTTTGCGTCATATTCTGAGTTTGTGTTTCAGTGTTTTAATTAATTTTGATGAATACTTAATCAGTTTTTTTGTGAGTGGGATGATTTAATGCACATTCACATTTAGTCTAGAACTACATCATGTTCACACAGCGCACACAACACCTCTTTACTTCCGATTTCTCCCAATATGGGCACAGGAGACTTGTCAGTCAATAATGGGAAAACAAAGTAACTGGCATTAATTATTTGAAAAAGTAACTCAGATATTCTATTGTAAACTAAAAAGTAGTGTGTTACTTTATTAGTTACTTGAAAAAGTAATCTGATTGTGTAACTCGCGTTACTTGTAATGTGTTACCCCAACACTGGGCTATATATATCTATATAATATATGAATAATATATATATCTTAGATATAATATATATATATATATAATGCATTCTTTTTTTTAAATGCAATAAAAATAGCTGTTTTTTGTTTGTTTGTTTGAATATATTTTACAATATAATTTTTTCTTGCGATGGAAATCATTATCAGCACTCTTTAGCTATACATATGCATCTTCTGATGCCGCTGGATACATCTAATATTATATATTTATATTTCTTGCCATTTGTTGGCCTAACATCTTTTTACCCAGACTATTACACTTGAAAAATATACATATACATAAAAATATACATACATTTTTCTACATATACATTCATTTTTCAGTCATTCTTAACAGTGCTCGTTATTGTATCTTATTGCTTAATTTTTTAAACATGGGTAATAATTAAATCTATACTCTTGCACAATAAGATTTTCTTTTATGCCTTTAAAGCTTTGTTCATTATTTCCTGTCTCATGCTAAATGTTTGCTCCAAAGTAACTAGAGGAACATTTTGTTCTCTTTTCTACAGTAGATGAGCAACAATAAACCTTTGATTTGACACCTTTGAAACCTTGATTTACCTTTTATCATAACAGAATCTCCCCTTCCACCCAATCTGAAAAAGGTTCAAATATAAATCAAAACTTTTGTGGGAAAGTTTCAGTACAGGTTAAAAGACTGTTGGAGACCATGGTGATAATTTAAACAGCATGCTTAATAAAAATATAGTAAAATAGACGCAGTTAAACGGCGTCTAAGTGAGCTTGGTTGACAGTGCATTGATATATTGAGGTTAAAAAATTATTAATGTTATGTGATTGGCTATTGTTGCTCTTAGTATCTCTAAGCTCCTCTCCAGTGCTTTTTAGCCATCACGGGGGAATTTTAATTTTTTTATGTCTTCCGTTTGCTAATATCCACCCTCTGTTTAGTTGGGTTCACAGGAAGTTGAAAGTTAAAACCAAATGTTCTCTCCGACCAGAAGCAACAGCCAATTTTTTTTTAAAGATTAAGTGACTCATTAAGAGTCCAATTGTTGTATTAATCTCACCAGCACATATTAAAATCACTTGTAGAAGTGTCCTGTACTGTAGAGTTGTTTCATAATGCTGCACAAGCACTTGGTGCTATATGATTATGGAGTTTAGAGATGATTTAAGGCTAGATTTGAGCTTGACAGTTTGGGGATGGAAGATTTTTTAATTTTAATGCAAATTCTATGTAATAGAACTCATTGCCTAAATATAGTGCAGTTAAAAAGTTTGGGGTCACTATAATTTATATGTATTTATTTATTTATCTTAAGAAATTAATACTTTCATTCAGCAAGAATGCATTAAATTGATCAGAAGTGACAGTAAAGACATTTATAATGTTACAAAAAATTTTTTAAATTAATGCTGTTCTTTTGAAATTTCTGTACATTAAAGAATTCTGAATATGAAATGTTCTTATGAGTTTCTTGAGAAGCAAATCAGCAATTAGACTGATTTCTGAAGGATCATGTGACACGAAGACTGGAGTAATGATGCTGAAAATTCAGCTTTACATCACAGGATTAAAATACATTTTAAAATATATTAAAATATAAACTGTTATTTAAAATATATTAAAATATAAACTGTTATTTGAAATTGTAAACAAAATTCACATTTTTCACATTTTAATGTATCAAATAAATGCAGCTTTAAGATTTTTTTAAAGTATTTTTAAAAATCTTACTGATCCCAAACATTTGAACGGTAGTGTAGCTTTTTGTCTATTAGTTAATATTCATCAGCTGGAAAAGAATGTTGTTTCAAAGGTGGAGCAGGTTATCAAGTATTGATGATTTTTCTTTCTGATGAATAGTTCATGATAAGGCCAGGAGTGTGTATTAGGAAAGTCAATAGGGTGCATTTTGATTTTATATTTACTTTGAGAGTGTGAGATACATGCAGCTGAGTGTACTGTGTATATAGTATAAAACACACAATTTTCTTTTCTGTTCCAGTACAAAAACATTTGAGGAACAGTGATGTGTTATTTTCAAATATGCTGATATTAAGTTTACAAGCCAGAGAAAAATACAATGATCTCCAAGCAGAGTTGATTATGAGCTTTTTAATTTCCTGTCTGCTGCTTGGCTGCACAGGTACCTGAATATCTTAGTGCAAAGACTTGCTCTTTGCTGCTTTTGTGTTTCTCTTTTATAGATGTTCAGCACACATGTGAGTTGAGTTGATGCTTATTTATTCCTGTCTCGTATGTCTTTATCTGTAGGATCTAGGAACTGAGTGCTGACTTCTGAGTTTTGAATATATATATAGTCTATCTATCTCTCTCTCTCTCTCTCTCTTCTATCTCTAATCTCTCTTCTCTCTGTGTCATGTTTGTGTGGTGGGTGTGTGGTGTGGTGTGTGTGTGTGTGATGTGTGAGTGGGCGTGTGTGAGTGTTGAGTGTGTGTGGTGTGTGAGTGAGAGAGAGAGTGTGTTACATTTTTATTTAGGAATAATTATTTGGGCATTATTGCGTTACAGTGAGGTTCAGAAGTCTGAAAACCAAATTTAAAAAAATTTACAAAAACAAAAACTTAAAGGATTAATATTGGATTTTTTATTTTTTTATTTTTTTTATTTACTTTATAGAAAAAGTTCACCAAAAATGAATATTTGCTCTAAATATACTCACCCTCAGGCATCTAAGATGCAGTTTTTTTTATTGGTGATGTTTGTTTCTTATAAAAATTATTCAATTTAGTATTACATCACTTGCTCAACAATGAATCTTCTACAGTGAATGGGTGCCATCAGAATGAGTCCAAACAGCTGACATTCTGATGGCACCCATTCACTGCAGATGATCCATTGGTGAGCGACTGATGTAAAGCTAAATTACTCAAAAAGAAAATGTTAATTTCAGGGTGAACTATTCCTTTAACAAATATTATAAAAAGCGTTTAAGATTTCTCACTGCTTCTAGACTAATTTGATTTATTTTGATATTGATCATGTGAATCAGATTTCCTAGCTTTCATTAAAGCACAAGATGCTCTTTGGAATATCTCAGTTCATGCTGGAGAACACAACCATCAGGTTTGATTTATTTCAGCTGCATTGCTTATTACTTTTCAGTTAAACTTTTTTTTATATATTGTTATACTGAGAATATCATGTAATGAGGGGGGGAAAGTATTAAATTAGAGAATAGAAGCTTGTTCTCATGCTTTTGCTAATCACCAGTAGCATTTTTCACTAATGATAAATGTTGCTCAGAGCAATAACAGATAATGCTAATGATGCTTACCTTATATTCAGCTGCATATGCTTCTAATTCCAGGTGAAATCTGGAGAAGATGAAATGTGGGTTTGATGTCGTCTAGCTCTTGTTTCCCCTACAAAAACCTGGTGCTATTTCAGTGGCCGTATTGGGATAGAAATACCACAGGATCACACAGAACATTGGTACAGGGCCAATGCTGCATGCCCCACATTGTGTAGGAGTATGGATCTGGATCAGCTTGTTACATTTAAAACATAAATATATAAGGAATAGACACAGGGAGGGGGAGAGAGAGAGAGTAGAAATGGTTTTAACTGAAAGACATTAGCATAAATGTGTGTGCTTGTGACTTTTTTTCCCCCTCACACAAAAATAAGTTAATCTCCTGTCGCATAGAGGCTTTTTCTCAGAGGTGGAACATTCTTTATAATGTTTGAGCTGCTAAAACTCCCAGTTCCAGGAAGGTTTTTGTTGTTGTTATTGTTGGTGGAAGAACCTTCATCCAAAATCTGTTGTTCCAGCAGATTCTGGGAAGCAGTGCAGTCAGTGTGTCGCCTCAGGCCTTAAAACCATTCAAGCAAAGTAAACAAGAGGTGCCTACAACCAGACCTGCTGATAACAACAATTCAATTTAAAACAAAGACACAGAACCTTTGTGCTGCGTTTTGGAGGTGGCGTGGAAGCGACAGGTATATGCATTAGAAGTGTACGTTATGCGCGTTTTGTGGAAAATTTGAAGCATTTGGGATGTTCATCCCTTTTTTTTTTTTTTTTTTTTAGAACATTTACATCCCGAAGAGAAGAACTTTTGCTGCATTGCATTTTCAGTATTATAACATGTCAAGTCAGAAGCAATAGGTGTGATTTGTTTGAAAAAGCAAAGAAAGTTGTTAAAATAATTACAGAATTGCTAAATGTGAGTTTACAATTTGACCTTTTTTTGAATTAGAAGTTGTGTAATGTAATATAATATAATATAATATATATTTTTTATTAAAATGTAAAGAAGTAGTTTTGCTAACAGTGCATTTATTATTGACCTATTTTAAGAAGTTAATAATATAAATATAATATAATATAATATACTTTAAATAAATAAGACTATAACCTAATCATGTGGGAACGTCTTAAAAATAGTGTCAATAAGATAAATTCAGATGTTTGATGCAAAAAAAACTTTCTGACATTTATCATTATAAAATATTATATATCATATCATAGACAATATATAGAAATGTGAATAATTTTGTTAAATTTCTTCTAACAGGGTTTTTAATTTATTTGACTTATTGACGGAATTGATACAGCCCAAAAAGCTAGTTATAGTGTGTTTATATTTTATCTTTTTCTAAATAATTTTGTATAATATAGCTATGTAATTATATCACATCATAGTCTTGTCTCAGACTCACGTCATTGATTGAGCTAATGTTACATTTGCAATGTTGTTGAATCAAAGAGAGTCTCTTCTTTACCATTAATTATTATTTTAATTGTATTGCCTTCCATTATAGACTTCATTTCAGTTAAAGTGCTGGAGGGAGTCTCAGTGTCTTTGCGCATGTTGATTATCCTGTACTAAATTGAGATTTTCCTGTATTGATATTTTCCAGTCTAAATTTTATGCTTCACATAATAATACAAAAATCTCTCTTTGGGTTATACTGGGGGGGGACAGTATATTTTTCATTGTTTGGGAACAAAAAGTGTTCCTCGGAGCTTGACGTTACAGTTTAGTGAATAGGAGGGTCACTGAAGTGTATCACAATAATGGCTTTCTGATCATTTCAGTGTTCACATACAGACAGGATAAAACTTCATCTCAACTCCAGCAGCACCATGTGACCTTGAGAGCCGACCACACGTTTATTCTTCATCCCCTGTGATTTCATGAAAATAAGAGATTTGGTCGTATATCATTTATCACAGACGACTGAATCACTGCGTTTTAATGAGCAGTTCTGGAGCGTTTGATGAGCATATACTGTCGACTGTTTCTTTCTTCTTTCTCTTCTGTAAGAAATTTCCTATTTACTCTAGCTTTTGTTAATGCAGTTGTATTATTCACACTAATCCGCACGCGACTAATCCCAGATACCCCAAGTCCTACTCACATCCTCCCATACTTTTTCTTCTTTTCCCGCAATAACAAGCTCAAGAAGATTAATGATTGGACGGCCATTGTCCGCAAAGTACCTTCACTAATCATTAGAAGTGCTAAGAGAACAAACGAAAAAATGCTATTAACACATCAATCCAACCACATCCAACTTCCGAAGCTTCCTCCAACCAGAACACTCGGTTCCAGTGTTCGGGCTGATAGCGGAGAAATGCAGATAACTCCCTTTTCGGACGAATTGAAAATACCGAAAAGCAGAGAGTCTGATGTAGTTATGTTATACACTCCCTCTGGGCGTGGGCGACATTGTTTCCGAATAAACGAGGGACGGCACTCATTGTCCATGGAAAAGTCACTTGACCGAGGCACTTCTTGCAGTTTAAAAAAAAACAAAAAAAATAAAAACAAAAAAAAAAACAAAAAAAAAAAAAAACGCACAACTGTCCGTTAACATAGCGTGAGATAAGAAACGCAAGTGATTACCCATAATGCCATCCTCAAAACGCATGCTGTTATGCTCTGTCGTTAACAAAAATCTCATCTGTTTGATAGAATAAAGATGTTAAGCAAAGTTTTTTTTTTTTTTTTACATCTGATATTTGTTATATGCCGGCTTGTGGGTCTTAAAATGGGAGCTTGCAATCTTTTTGTTTATTCTGACCTTGCATCACTTTATTTCTCTATTTATTGTGCACTTAGTTTTCCACCATTTCTGTTTGTTTTTTATTCCTCTCGGCATTATTTGTGGTAAGGACGAAGCCAGCTGAATAGAAACAGAAGTAATTCTTCTGTTAGTCACAGCTTGAACCAAATAAGGAAGTCACTGAAGTGAAACATTTTTTCATTAAATGGGATTTTGTCTGTCTAAATGTGTTGTCATATTGAAGTTGTTTATTAAAAATATAGCTGATGACTTTATAATAACGTCCAATAATTTGAGTTTGTTTCATAATATTGATTTGACCTTGGAAGCTTTATTCTGTGGTTTGTCAGCGCTGATAGTCCAGATTACAGATCCTTAATAATAGATGAGATGCTGCTGTCATATTATCATCCCTTAATGAAAGTCATAATTCTGAGAAAGTGACAGACCTTTCATATAAAGCAGTATGAATGCATTATAAATCCTAAATTGTCCTAATTGCCGACACAGATGGCCAATACAGAACCCTGTTAATCAAAACCAATTTGCATCTCCCCTAGACTTCACTTCTCAGGTATGTTGGATTGGTCTAGGTGGAGACTCGTTGTTGTTGATTGAGTTTTCATTAGACGACCCTGAGTTTGTTTCAAATCTACAACAAAAGCACACAATGTGTAAACTTAATTTTGTTGCCTCTTGTTTCCAAATTTTCATCTGATGTACACTGTAAAAAATGACCGTGAATTTAACGGTAAAAGACTGTAAAAAGGTGTGGGGGGGTGTGCTGGTCAGGTGTGTTGTCAGGGGGAGGTGGGTGTAAAAAAAACCCGTTGTGTGTGGTTGTTGGTTGGTGATAAAAACTAAATATGGTTTCACGGTTAAAGTCGTCCCCTACTAATACGGTGAAAAACTGTATTGGACAAGTAATGTATTGGACCTTTTAATTTTAACCTGTAGTCTACCGTTTTGGAAGTGAAAAGACCTTAGTTTAGGTGTCAGGTGGGGGTGTTGGTGAATAACCGTAAATTGACATTCCCCAAATTCCCTGCGTTACATTTCAAATTTGATTTTTTGATGAAATAACTATGTTTCCTTCTCTCTCTTCTTTAGTTTTTTTTTTTTTTTCCCCCTATATCAGTTTTTTGTTTGCATTTTTTAGTAATATATTTGCGTTGTGTTTTACACTACACACCATTACACAAACACCTAATGTTCTTAATGAAATGTTAATTTTTGCCGTATTTCAGTTGTTCCATGTGTGTTACCATGATGCTGTTGTCTGTGGTCTGTGTGATGACACTGGTGTGGCTTAACTGTTCACCTTTTCTATATATTTTATTATTTTAAAAGGCTGCTGTCGAATAGTCTTTTGGTTCACATTCAAGTGTTCTGTTTCTTCTCATCACAACCACCCCTGCATTTGGTTGGTTAATCATGTATGCCAAAGGTACAAAGGACAATTTAGTACTTCAATAGGGTTGGTTATATTACATTAACAGTTGAATTGAAATTTGTATTTTTAAAACCGTAAACAACCTAAAATGTTGCACAGTTATGTTTTACGTTAAAATTTCCGGCAACCCACAGCTGCCCGTTTTTTTTTATTTACCGTAAATTTTACGCTTTTTTTTAAACAGTGTAGCCCTACAGCTCCATCAGGATATGTTTAATTTAAACTATATTAAGAATGTTAGTATTTAAGTAATAATGTTTTATATTTACCTTAGATGATTTATAATGTCAGCATATTTAAGAAGACAAACTTACTCTACATTTAGTCATAGAAATTGATGTATATAGATATTTTGTGCGTATTATTGATAATAAAGAATAATAATACTACTTAACACACATTTCTTCTAAATCTAAATTATGTTTTGTATGAATTTTATTGTATTGTATATTACTGATTATTATTATAATTAAGACCATGACATAGCAATCCATTTTATATTGTTTATGCATTGTTTTTTAAATAATAATTTTTTATCTATATAATTATTATTAAAAAATAAAAGACATTGTTCTCCCCTTGTCCTTCCCTTTTCATAAACTTCTTTCAGGGAGTATTCATACTTTTATATATAATAATAGTAATTAGTATTCTAATAAGAAATCATAATATACCAATGAAAATAGTATTAATTATATTTCTGATTTTTATGTATATTATTTATAAGATTTTAATGGTTGTATATTATTTTAAAAACATTGGTAATCTTTTTTTCTGTTATTTTTTAATTATATTAGTATTACGCATCATGCTTTTTTTTTTTTATTTTTTGCTTTTTCGGCTCTGGAGCCTTTAAGAATTAACTTAAGTGTTAAGTTTGTTATTACAAAGAGATTAATTGTGCTTACATCTTTTGAAAGCCCTAATATTTTTATTTTAAAAAAAAACAAAAAAAAAAACCCTAAGTTTTGTTTATTCAGGTTTAAAATGGAAAAGCAAAACTGAAATCTCTCCAAGTGCCCCCAGAGAACACATACCGCTTGAGAATCACTAGCGTGTCTGACATCACATACATATCATCCATTTAGTTCATTTAGCAGAACAGACTAATAGCTCCGTTTTTTATCGCTGTCGACAAATTGTTTTTGTAAGTAATTTGGATGCATTTTATTCCCCCCCTCGTTTTAAATGTACAAATTGGCAGAAAATGTCAGCTTACAGATTGTGTGCTGTGGCAGCGCAGTTCCGCAGAACCATAACTGAGGACCAGCACAGCAGAAAGTGATAAAACCCAAACAATAGATGCAAAGGCACGGCCGTAGTTGTAAATATTGATTGCCGTAGAGTGAGGTCTGTTCTTATTGCACTCTTGCAAGAATAATGATGTTCCACGGCGAGCCAAATTGTGATATTTCTCACAAGGCATGAGGTAGAGGATGCTAATAAGGAAAAGCAAAGTTAACCGCACAAACACGAACCATATGCTGCCTCTGCATGGATGAAATCCTGTGATTCAAAGCAGCTGATTCCATTTGGATGGGTCTCCAGACATCTGCCAAAGAGACACCGGAGCCGCTCAATTCTCTCCAAGAGACAGAACGGTGACACAGCTAAAGAATGCTCTTCAACTCTCAGACCATTAAGATGAAGGATGAACGGCCCTGAGGGCGATGACCGAGAGGCTTTTTTTAATAGACTTTAGTGCCAAAGGTCTTCCAATGTGGTCACGCTCCCTGAAGAATAACCTGCATCACCTTCATCAGATAATTGGGAAAGTTGTCATCAACATCGGATAATTATGGCCGAACATTTTCCATGAGACCCTGCTGGCGTGAGAGTGTCCCCTCCGACCGCAAATGAGGCTGGATGGTTGTAGGGTCTGGGTCTGAATTATTGATATGGTTCTGTATGAGTGGGGAGTTTTTAACGACGGTCATTTAGAAGATGGAGAGGCATCAGCAGGGCACTAAATCTGACAGCGTGCTCCACAAACACTGACTTTATTGGCCGCACAGATGGCCCGTGTGTACTGACTTCAGAGCGCCAGTACATCACACACAGAGGTCTAGACTATCAGGATTTGAAACAATATATGAAATTAGATTTGCTTTAATGTGTGATAATGAATTCAGATCTATATGCGAGGTTTGTTTCAAGGTTTTCGAAACCTTGAAGAGTGCATTATGTTTGGTTTTCAGACTGGGTTTTCTTTCCTGAGAGGACGCGAACGATGCTGGTCTCAGATTATTGCTTTTTTTAAGGGCTCAAATGCTCTCTAAAATGTAGCTTGGGTGTCATCTGTTGTTTACTGTTCTTGAAGAAGAGTGTAGAAGAGGGCAAATCGATGTAGAAAATCTGTCAGTTTGACTTTTGAAAAAGGCTTAATGGACATTTAAGGGTCTCTAGAAAAAGGTGTGCATGCCCTGAGCTGTCTGCTCCAATATGTGAAAGCCTCGCTAGAACATAGATGATGCTTGATTAATCTTTTAGACTATTTAAAGGAATAATATGCCCAAAAATGAAGGTTCTGTCATCATGTATTCACGCATGCCATTGTAAACATGTATTTTGAATGCAAAAAGAGATGTTTTGAAGCATGTTCACACTGGGCCACCAAGCTCCAAAAAGGACACAAAAGCACCATAAAAATAGTCCAAAAGGCTAGAAAATGTAGGCTATATGAAACAAGTCATATGAATACTTTTATGCTGTCTTTTGTGTTTTTTGACACTTGAAAGCCCCTGGTGACTGTGTATGTGTTCTTTGAAAAAAAATTGTTTTGAATAATAATAATAATTATTATTTATAAAAAATACATAAAAATGGTCATCATCCATGTTTTTATAGAAAATATTATATCATAATGATTTATTATTCATTATTTATCATAAATATAAAGGAATGAATAATTAAATGATTTCACAATATTTGGTTCAACAACAACACAGCACTAACAATCTGTTAACTACTACTACTACTACTAATAATAATTAAAAAAATAATAATAATAAATAATATATATTGTTATTATTATGATTATTACTTAGCATTTCATCCCTAAAACCAATTTTTTACTGAACATGTTAGGGTTTAATCCTTAATAGTTGCAAAGAGATTTGCTTGCAAAAAGGACATGAAAGCACATAAAATCCAAAGTCAAAACTGGGTATGACAGATCGTAATGACATTTGTATGGGTTTTTTTGGTGTTTTTTTTGTACGCTTGAAAAAGCCCCTGGTGAACTGTGTGTCCATTTTTAATAATATTTATTGTTTTTATTTATTACCATACATAATTAAATACGTAAAATGGTTTCATCACCTTTTATTTCTATTAAAATATTTATATCATTATTAATTACTTTTTCCATACTAATAAATATAAATGAATGACTAAAATTAAATGGTTTCACATATTTTGTAACAATCATGTTACAAATACTACTACACTATAATGAATAAAGAATAATAAAATGATAATTAATATATATTTATTTATGTATTAGTATTATTACTTCGCTCTTTTACTTCGCTTTTGTCCCTAAAAATTTAACTGAACATGTTAAGCCATTAATTGCAAAGAGATTTGCTTTGGACTTTTATGGTGCTTTCATGTCCTTTTTGCAATCGAAAATGTATATGACACAAGTCGTATGAATATTTTTATGCTGTCTTTTTGTCCTTTTTGGAGCCTAAAAAGCCCCTGGTCATTGTATGTGTTCTTTGAAAGGAAAAATATCATAAAATCAAAATATCATCTTCTTTGATCCATGAAAGAAAGAAGGTCAGTTACACTGGTTTGGAAAGACATGAGAGTGAGTGAATAATCAATGTGGAACAATACGTTCATTTCACATTGCTGACTAAGGATGGGGAACGTTTTCATAATGCCAATAGCAGAAGGAGAAAAAATGTCTAATGGTGGTTTGCCATGAATCTTGAAAGATGCGAATGGTTTGTACACCAGCCCAGTGCAGTACAGAATACCAAAATATGGAGATGAAGCACTGTACCTGGTCTTATCTCCCAGGGAATGACGTGCAGATTTTGGGAGGGAGAGCGAGAGAGTGAGAGGAAAAACAACATATTGATAGAGCACAGTAGAATTTGCAAAGAAAACAAGCTTGACTCCATTTGACTTTTTTTTGTGTGTGGTGTTTTGAAAAGCATTTTCATGTCAGTCATTCTAGCTTGCAGAATATTTCTACAAATCACCTGAGGTACGTGTCTGTTAATCTCTCTTTATGGTGTATGATCTTTTCTTTGTGATGCTAATTTGTGAGTGGCATACTGTATAGTGGTATATAACACAATTTTTAACCTGTATTACATTATCATGGAGTCATCATTGCTGTTGTATTCTGATAAGTTTGATAGAGTGTGACCATGTTTAATACTTGTAAAGCTCAAACGCTGTTGTTTAAATCATTCTGTTTGGATAATGCACACTGATCTATGCATATTGCATTAGAAGAAGCTTTTTATGGGCTGATATTTTATGTATAAATCCACTAATATAAAAGAAGGCATTCCATTTGTTTATTTGTGTATCTAATCCTATATAGTATTCATATCCAGATATTCATATTAGACTCTACCTTATTTGCGACTCCAGTCACAATCATGCTTTACAAGATCATGAATACTTTGCAAATATTGCTGGGTCTTTCCACAAAACGTTGTTCTTTGAAGAATAGTGTAAACAATTACTTTATGAAAAATGGACATGTGCTATTGTAATTTATTTCAATTTCATCATTTGAACTCTGCGAGGATGTGCAAGTAGCCAGTCTTCTTTTTTGTATCATTGTTTTCTCTCGTGTTGGTTTTGTCAGTAGGAGATGATCTGTCAACCTGTTTGCATTGTTTTTTGTGTGTGTGTGTGTTTTACAGTAAACAACTGGTTATTGAAAACTGGATATTAAAACATAAAAATGGATAGAAATATAAGTAAAAAATTTCTTCCTATAACTGCTTTGTAGTGTGCAAATCCAAAACCTCTAAGACCCCCTTATTAATGACTAAATAGCCTGTAAAACTGTCGACCTGGCTAAGTAGACCTAAATATATTAGCATTTTTAATTTAGCTGAACAATTTATTGATTTAGTTACCATCTTTGACTGCTTAGAATGTTTTTGTTTTGTTTTGTTAAATTGTAATGTAGCCACTTAAAAATTTCAGAAGTGTCAAAAAAACATGTAAGCTATATCGTCCCGAAGGAGTGTTACTAATCTTTTTTAGTGACTTGAACACAACGCGACCAGTGTAGTTGGTCAGTAACATCATCACTTTGAGGTACGATATCTATATCAGTCTATGACTATGACTATGACTCTGAAGAGACAGTTCTTTTTACTGAATCAAACGCATACAGCGCGACCTATAGTCCCAATTCCAGAGGCAATAACTCCAATAAGTTGGTACTTTTTACCAAACGCATACAGCGTGACTAGTAGGCCTACATGTTGATGCAGGGGGAATGACCCTGAAGAACTTACTGAATCAAACGCATACACCGCGACTAGTAGGCTACATGACGATGCAGGGGGAATGACCCCGAAGAACTTACTGAATCAAACGCATGCAGCGCGACTAGTAGGCCTACATGACGATGCAGGGGGAATGACTCCGAAGAACTTACTGAATCAAACGCATGCAGCGCGACTAGTAGGCCTACATGACGATGCAGGGGGAATGACTCCGAAGAACTTACTGAATCAAACGCATACAGCGCGACTAGTAGGCTACATGACGATGCAGGGGGAATGACCCCGAAGAACTTACTGAATCAAACGCATACACCGCGACTAGTAGGCTACATGACGATGCAGGGGAATGACCCCGAAGAACTTACTGAATCAAACGCATACAGCGCGACTAGTAGGCTACATGACGATGCAGGGGAATGACCCCGAAGAACTTACTGAATCAAACGCATACAGCGCGACTAGTAGGCTACATGACGATGCAGGGGGAATGACTCCGAAGAACTTACTGAATCAAACGCATACAGCGCGACTAGTAGGCTACATGACGATGCAGGGGGAATGACTCCAAAGAACTTACTGAATCAAACGCATACAGCGCGACTAGTAGGCTACATGACGATGCAGGGGGAATGACGCCGAAGAACTTACTGAATCAAACGCATACACCGCGACTAGTAGGCTACATGACGATGCAGGGGAATGACCCCGAAGAACTTACTGAATCAAACGCATACACCGCGACTAGTAGGCTACATGACGATGCAGGGGAATGACCCCGAAGAACTTACTGAATCAAACGCATACAGCGCGACTAGTAGGCTACATGACGATGCAGGGGGAATGACCCCGAAGAACTTACTGAATCAAACGCATACAGCGCGACTAGTAGGCCTACATGACGATGCAGGGGGAATGACTCCGAAGAACTTACTGAATCAAACGCATACAGCGCGACTAGTAGGCTACATGACGATGCAGGGGGAATGACTCCGAAGAACTTACTGAATCAAACGCATACAGCGCGACTAGTAGGCCTACATGATGATGCAGGGCAATGACCCCGAAGGCGTACTGAATCAACCGCCTACAGCGCTACTATAGGGCTACATGATGTGATGGCAGGGGGAATGACCCCGAGGACGTATTGGAACAACCGATGTGTAAAGAGTACCTAAAAACCATACTTGAATAAAAGTACAGATACCTTACAGTGAAAATTACTCCACTACACGTTACAAGTCACCAATTCCAAAACAATTTGAGTAAAAGTCTTAGAGTATCTGATTTTAACAGTACTTAAGTATTTTACTTATACTAAATATAGGCTCAAAGAGACACGCCAGTCAAAATCTAATGTTGTGGAGAAGCTGCAGAAAACATCCAGAGGCAAGGATCTATGTGCAGGTATTTCATGGAAAAACTAGAACAAACAATAAACCAAAAACCAAAGGGAATAAAGAACAGAATGACTGGCAAACAGACAACCATTACATTCAACAACTCACAAGGAACTAAAGAAAAACTAGGCTATATATACACAGAGGGGGCTAATAAGCTTAACAAGATAAGACACACCTGGGGAGACTAATCAAGGGGAACCAATGAACAAACGGACTACAAACTGACTACAAACACCACGGGAGACAGGAAGTGACATAAAAGTCCAGGGCAAGGCACAGAGAGCATAAAAAAAACAAGAGAGTTGTTTGTGAGGAGAGCAATCACATTTATTTTTTAGAACCGAAATAAAACTGAACACCTCAAAATTGAAAAAAACAAAAAAAAAAAAAGTCTATTCAGTATTATGGATTAATAAAATAATGTTAAGTAAAATTAAAAAGCCGAAGCCTTCTTGCAGTGGATGTGCTGGTTTGGGCCTCATTGCCGGCTACAGTCATGTCCTCATCTCATATATAAAGCACCTCTGATTCACAAATACTTGCTAAGGAACTCGCATTCACATAAAGTAGCCTTGTTGACAAGTTTGGGTGAGTAAGGGCAAAACGCACAAGATGCAGTACGTTCAGTGACCTGTAGTAGGCAGTATCACGTCTTTTGTAGCAGAAATAAACTGCTGCAGAAAAAGCTAGGTCCATGCAAAATGTAGTGTGTAACTGCAACACTTATTTCAAATGTAGTGGAGTAAAGAGTTCAGATACTCATTCAATAATGTAGTGAAGTAAAGAGTAAAAGTTTCTAATATCTTTGATACTCGGTACAACTACAAAGTACCCGAAAAGATACTCAAGTACAGTAACTAATTACATTTACTCCAATACTTTACACCTCTGAATCAAACGCATACAGCGCGAATAGTAGGCTACATTTCGATGCAGAGGGAATGACTTCGACGAATACTGAATCAAACGCATATAGCGCGACTAGTAGGTTACAGTTCGATTCCAGAGGGAATGACTCAGAAGAGCCGGTTCTTTTTACTGAATCAAACGCATACAGCGCGACCTATAGTCCTAATTCCAGAGGGAATAACTCCAATAAATTGGTTCTTTTTACTCTACCAAACGCATACAGCGCGACTAGTACATTTCGATGCAGAGGGAATGACTCCGAAGAACTTACTGAATCAAACGCATACAGCGCGACCAGTAACCTGTAGTTCGATTTCCCGCAGGAATGACTCTGACTCGGTTCTTTTCACTTAATCAGACACACAACGCGACGTGTAGAGCGATTCCCGAACGAATAACTTCCGATTTGATACATAATTGAGGTAGAATAAAACGTGAAAGTCTTTTCCATTAACCTCAGAACGTAATGTAGGCTTACTTATAGGCTAAATTGGAACGTGTAAAACCCCATTTGAAATTTCACAAGGAAACCGAGTTTGAAATGCATTTTTTTTCTGGGTTTTAGGACCACAAACTGAACAGTTTTATTGCATTGCCAAATTTTTCTTCCTTAAGTTCTGAAAGAATCGTTAAGGAACCGGAATAGTTCAATTCCTTACGATCCCCATCCCTTCTGCCCACATTGTGAGTGCGCGCGCGTGTGTTTGTGTGTGCGCGGAGGGAGATCTTCTAGAGCAGGGAGAGCTCAGCTCTGAATCCACGGAGAATGTGCGCGAGACGCTTCACTGCTGTTCTCTTTAACTCCACAGGGCACATTCTGTATGATTTGACAAGAACTGGTTTGGGAACATCGGAGTGACATTGAAGAAGGCTCATTTCTGAAGACCCAGAACCGAACCTCCGTCTCGAGCTCATCTACAGTCAGCATCCGTACATTCTGGACCTTTTATCACTGGACACTAGTACCACTGACCATTTCTCCCTGTGTGGATATTTCTCCAGAGCGCAGAGGAATTGCGCCATTTCCAACGGAGCAAATTATGACTCATTTTACTTTGCTTGGATGAGTTTTCCATCAATTTGATTTGCTTTGCTTTTTAATTCAAACACACGTTCTATTTTTAAATATTAAACTGGGCAAGTACCTGTTAAATAATGACTTTTTAATGCCCCTCCCTCCAAATAAAATATTTTAATACGTTTTATGAGATGCGTAAAATGGAAACCACTGCGCGTAAATTCGCGTCGGATTAACTCTCTCTTCGCATCCCGGCCACATTCCCGTAAAAATCTATGGAAGTAGCCGAGTTTGCTTTGAACTTGCTTTAGGCTGGGTGCCGGGAGTGTTTTCTGCTGGACGTAGTGAGGATGCAGTCGGGGATGCGGGCGCTCTGTGCCGGCGGAGGCGCGTCTCTCTGCTGCCTGCTCATGCTGTGGATGATCTACACCCACATCCTGAAAGAAGGCAAGTGTTGAGCATCACTATACATGACTTTCACTATGGTAACGGGGTCTAAATAACCTCATATCTCCATGCATAGACTCACCTGATATTGTCCCTATTATAAAGTTGTTTAAAAATGCTGCTGTCAGATTTCTCTGAGCCAAGCTTCTGTTTCTTAACACCCAGGGGAGAACCATAGAGTCTAGGACAGAAACAACTCCTCTGAGAGACCCTGGAGAGCTTGTGATATTATTATGGAAATCTGTAGCATAATATAGAGGGCATGCTTCACAACCCTGAGGAAAATTGTATTGCTCAGGGGTTGCTCTTTCACAGCTCAGGAGATTTATTTGAGATATAACTTTGTCTCAGTGGGTTCTCCTAAAATGCCTTTGGAGAAATACACTACATTTGAGATGTGGAGCACAAATGTGAAGAACTTGATGAGAAATCTCGAACTTCGGACTTGAGAAATCTGAGCACAATTTATGTCGTTGTTGTGATTTCTCTCAATTGAGATCTAATTTGCGGTTTTCTTTTCTATGTGAATGGCTTTTAGAGGTGCATTGTGTGTGTCCGACTAGTTCTAGTGTGAAGCTCATGGGTCTCTGAAGTTCTTTTGCTTCTTCTAATGCTGTGAATGATGTGTTCAGGGACCAGTGCTTTTGTATGCATGCATTTGCATCAGTGCCTACTGACATGCATTGCACACTGTTTTGTTGCATGTGTGTGCGTGTCTGTATGGCGTTTCTGTGTGTGTTTTAGAGGTAATGAAGAGGATAGTCATGATTTTAGTCAGGGGTAAGAACGTGACTCACATTTGATAAGCTAACTGCCCTAAAAAGGCACTGGGAGGCATGTCATACATGGCACAGCTTTGTGTGCTGATGTGGAAGTTTTGCAGATGGCTGTCAGTGGGGGGTGCGATGGGGTTTTGAGTTAAGATGGAATATAATAAGAGATATTACAGGCATTAACACTTCATCTCACGGTGGTGTCTTAGCACGGTAATACTGCAGACTTAAAGGCACCCTGCTGCACAAATCCTCACGTTTAACTGAGACGCTCAGCACATTGAATGTTAGTAGGCGTGAACTGGTGTCTTGTATTTGAGGGATCAAACATTGCTTATAGATCCTCTTAGTTAATGGCTGAGCTTTATTTGGGCTTCGTGGCCTCCGGCTCAAACTAAAGAAGGAAACTCCTTTGAAATAATTTTTTTATTCTGACCACCATGAAGCAACAAGAAATACCCGAGGGCCTGAAATTTTTTGCTTCACGTCCAGCTGCAAAAGCTGATAAATCACTCATCAAATGTCACTGAATATGTTGTATTTTACAGGCAAGGTGAGGGGATATTTCTGCCACAAAGTCTTTTTTAATGTTGTTGATAGAATTTGCTCAGTGTTATTCTTTAATATCCTTATTCTTTAATTGTCATTAATCACCCTCATTTCGTTCCAAGCGAAAATGTCTTTCTTTTTTCTGTGGAACTATACTCACCCTCAAAATAAAAATAAAAAAAAGCTGTTTTGGGCCTCATTAACTTTTATTGTGAACAAAAACAATTGAAACATCTTTTTTTTAGAATATATTATTTTGTGTTCTGCCAAAGTTGGAGAAAATTTATGTATATATACAGTGTGTGTGTATATATATTTTTTATTTATTTAACAGCATTATTTTTTAGCACAGTCTGGTAGTTAATGTTTTATTTCGTTTATTTACAGATATGCATTTGATATACTTTTATTCAAAGTGACTTACATTGCATTGGAGGTTTTTTTATCGCTTCATATTATTATTATTATTTAATTTGAATGTATGTATTTATTTGTTTATTTATTCCGGAAGAAAAGTCACACCCATTGCATTGAAACTTTTTAAAAACCAGATCATATTTTTTCATTAAATATATTTTTTATTACTTATGTATTTATTTCACCACCGAAGAAAGTCATACAGGTTTGGAATGAGTAAATAATGACAGAATTTACAGTTAAAAACAGTTAAAGGATCACGATTTTGTTCTATAGCCGGATGAAATGGCAACTTATGATTGCTGTGATGCTACAGTGTGGTGGCCTTTCATTTCGATAATGATATCCGTGGCCCTACTGAAGTTGTGGGGGAGATATTGATTGATCAATCTGTGTGACCATCGACCTTTGCCGCTCTTTGGCTCCGAGTCATTTACAGAGGAAAGCATGTGGGTTCGAATGAAACCTTGAACCTTCAAGCACGATATAGGCATGTGATGAAAAACCCTCCTCGCTCTTATCCTTTTAATGGACTTTTAAAAGATCCAGCGTACACATGCATATTATGATCGTGCTTTATTTGTGGTGAGATGTAAGTGATATAGAGATGTGTGTGTATCTTTGTGTGCCAGCAGCGCGTGTGTTATTGTCATGATTTATTTATGCCGTCCTCCCAGGCCAGGGCTGACATCCAGAATCATAACAGAGCCGCTGTGATGACATCACGATAATGCACAGAGCGTTTTCATCACCGATGCCCGGCGTAACGAGATGGACTGTGATGAGATGAGAGATTTACGAGATTAAAATCAATTGTCAGGAGTCCAATTAAAAATGCTCTCTTCCGTAGTGGAATTCCCCCGGAAAGCTTGAAGCAGAAGATTAGTCGTTTGTTAAATATTGTGAAAAGATTTCAGTTTGAATTCATTCATTGAGCACCTCCCGCACCACTGCGCGTTCAAACTAATGCTTGTGCAAATTTGATTCGCTTTGTGATGTGAGATGCAAACAAGCTTCTCTGCATGTGCAAATCTGCAGGCTGTTAGGACACAAGCTCATGTCACTGACCAACGTCTCTCTTTATCCATCAAGCTCTCCAAATGCTGCACTGCACATCAGAGATACTGCTCGCTTTGGTTAAAGGTGATGTGTGACATTTTTCTGATGTTTAAGCACTTTCTTGTATCTGGCCTAAAATGCAGAGACAACTGTAAGCCACTCGTAGGCTGATTTTCAAGGAGTTCTAATAAACCTGGAGAGCTATCCAGCAGTCCCATCCATCTTAAACGCAATTGCTCGGCTGGTGCATGTGGCCTGGATGCTGATGCCTTTGCTGCCGTTCCAGCAAGATTTTCTGAGCCAATCACCTGAGCCATAAATGCTTCTGATCATTTCATATTAGACAGACAAGGAAAACCTAAGTCTGTTTCATGCTGTTAAGAGGCCTGTGAGGAAAAATAGTTCACTGGTGAAATATCTACAGTAAATTTGTATGCCTACTTTTAGTGGTCGTCACAAGGTTGTGATATTTTTGAGTTTAATTACATTTTTGTTTTTTTTTTTTAGTTTGTCTTTTTAATTTAATTTACTCTGTCATTATTTGTTTCAGTATTTTATAGTTTTAGTTTTGAGCATTCTAATTTTGGTTTTATCATTTTTAGGACCAAAGTTGCCAGTGGTACAGAATTGACAAATTTGACCTTTTCAGATGCTATAAAATCAAAATATGAATTGTGTGGCTTTTAGTCCATGTTCTTAACTGTCAGGGTATCTATATGCCAGTGTTCTAGTGCATTTGTACGTTTTGTAGATATGTATATTTCAACTTTCTCTTCCATGAAAACAGGCCAAAAGTATCATCCTGACCAAGTGTTATTTTAGTATCATTGATATACTGTTATAGTTTTTGTTAATATTTTAAATTTTATGTTTTTTTTTATATTTTCTGTTTTCATTTTTAATTTTGTAGCATTTGAGTAAATTTGTTGTTTGTATTTTTATTTTTTTTAAATCGGTCTATATTTACTTTTTATTTCAGTTTTAGTTTTAGTTATTTTAGTACTTAAAGTAAGATGATAATAAAATGAGAACTAGGGTTGTGATGGTGAGGAAATCTTCCCACCGGTTAATCGAAGTGTGACAACACCGATAATACTAGTATCACCGTGGGGGCGGGGCGTTTCCTCTTTTCCTCGCTTTCCTTCGCTTTAAAATAGCTTAAAAGCGCCGTGCGCATTTAACTTTCACTTTTGAATTAGCAGCAGTTCGGCGTCAATTCTTGAATGCAACAACAAAATCAACGTCAAACTCACTTTAACTCTATATATAAAACTCTCAGTTACGTATGTAACCTTCGTTTCCTGAAGGAGGGAATGGAGACGTTACGTCAGAACAGACTGACAAATGGGATCTCGCCCGAGAGCCCAAACCTTCGAGTGGTAACAGAACGAGCCAATGACAGTTGGTGTGCATGTTTCACCATGCGCACCCCGCCCCGCAGCGCGGGTAAAAAAAAGGAGAGCGAACGCACATCAGTTTTTCGCTGAGGACCCGAGACTACGTGCCCACGGCCGTACATGCGGTGGTAACTCAACTGTGCGACGGACGTAACGTCTCCGTTTCGCTCTTCGGTAACGAGTATCCACAAGGTAACCGAGACGTGTTCCCTTTCAGTCAGTCACGTTTTACGTTACGTCAGTCGTGACTGACGAAATTGGGATCTTATGAAAAACGCCACTATTGCTGACCCCCTCCAGTTCCCTGCGGAAGCCGGCAAGTCCCCCCAAACCAGCTGGGGCGGAAGATAGGACAGCGGCTTGGCAGAGGTGTCCGCCACTGCTGTTCCTTACAGTGGTACATTGGATAACACTGGAAAAGCGTACCCAGTTGGGACGCTACGAAAGCCACATCCCGCACATAGGAGGTATCATGACATATACGCAGCGAGATGGCAGTGAACGTCTGCCAGGGAAAGACACGGGCTTACCGTGAGTGGAGCCGTACCTTGGAAGAATACACATGTGGGATCACCCTAAGGGGGAATCACTACACACGGGCACCTAGCCCAGCACAATGGCTGACCTTGAACTTTGGGCACATATCCAGGTCGGGATCTCAGGACAACGTGAGAGTTACCCGAATTCTAGGCACGAATCGTCGAACGAAAATGCCTGCAGGTCCCCTACCCCCTTGACCGAGTCCAATGCGGTGAGGAGCGCTGTCTTCAACGACAGAAACTTAAGCTCTACCAACTGCAGAGGCTCGAAGGGCTCCTCCTTCAAGGCCGCCAGGACCGAGAGGAGATCCCAAGAGGGTAACAGGTGAGGGGCCGCGGAGGATTACCTCCTTGCCCTCTGAGAACCTGATACCAGCTTCCAAAGTCTTGAAACGTGGGTGCCAGAGGGTGCCTCCTCTCTGAGAAAGGAGATCCCTCCTCAGAGGAATTTGCCAAGGAGGGGCTCTCACGAGGAGCATCAGTTCGGGGAACCAAGTCCGACTGGGCCAATATGGCGCTACCAGGAGAACCTGCTCCTCGTCCTCCCTGACCTTGCACAGTGTCTGTGCAAGAAGGCTCACTGGGGGAAACGCATGTTTGCGTAGGCCCCGAGGCCAGCTGCACGCCTGTGCGTCCGTGCCGAGGGGTCCCTCGGCCAGGGAGTAAAACAACTGGCAATGGGACGTCTCCGGGGAGGCAAACAGGTCTACCTGAGCGTCCCCAAAGCGTCTCCAAATCAGCTGGACTGTCTCGGGGTGGAGTCGCCATTCTCCCAGAAGGGCGGGCTGACGTGAGAGCTCGTCGGCTGCACGATTGAGCTCGCCTGGGATGTGAACGGCGCGAATGCTTCTGACTCCAGAGGAGGAGATGGCGGGCGAGTTGCGACATGCGACTGGAGCGTAGACCGCCTTGGTGGTTGATGTACGCAATGGTTGCAGTGTTGTCTGTACGGACCAGTACATGCTTGTCGTGCAGCAGCGATTTGAAGTGGCGCAGAGCTAGTCATACTGCTTGCAACTCGAGGCAGTTGATATGCCACTGCAGTCGGGGCCCTGACCAGAGCCCCGCAGCTGCATTCCCATTGCACATGGCACCCCAGCCCCTGGCAGAGGCATCTGTTGACACAACAACATGCATGGATACTTGCCCAAGGGACACCCCTGTCCGAAGAAAGGCAAGATCTGTCCACGGGCTGATGGTCTGACGGCAGAACGGGGTAACAGAAACCCGGTAAGTGCCGTGTCGCCATGCCCATCTCGGGACCCGGTCGTGAAGCCAACGCTGAAGTGGTCTCATATGAAGCAATCCGAGCGGCGTGACAGCGGCTGCGGAAATCTTATGCCCCAGGAGCCTCTGAAACTATTTTAGTGGAACCGCCGTCTTGCACTGGAAGGACCCCAGGCAGTTCAGCATCGACTGCGCACGCTCTACTGAGAGACTTGCTTCCCTCAATGGAACGAGGGCTGCCTCCACGACCTTGGTGAAGACACGAGGCGACAGGGATAGCCCGAAGGGGAGGACCTTGTACTGATACGCTCGCCCTTCGAACGCAAAGCGGAGAAACGGTCTGTGTCGAGGGAGAATCGAGACATGAAAGTACGCGTCCTTGAGGTCGACCGCTGCGAACCAATCGAAAGGACGGACGCATTGAAAGATGCATTTCTGCGTCAACATCCTGAACGGGAGCTTGTGAAGGGCCTGGTTCAGTACGCGCAGGTCCATGATCGGTCGTAACCCACCGCCTTTCTTGGGTACAAAGAAATAAGGGCTGTAAAACCCTGTATTCATATCAGCTGGAGGGACCGGCTGTATCGCGTCCTTCGCCAGCAGGACCGCAATCTCTGCACGCAAGACAGGAGCATCCTTGTCCAGCACCGAGGTGAACCGAATGCCCCTGAACTTGGGAGGGCGCCGGGCGAATTGAATCGTGTAGCCGAGTCTGATTGGCCCCCAGAGACCTAACTAACGGGACCAGGGAAACCAGCGATGTACCTGCAGTGGGGCAGCGAGGTGGAACACAGGGACCCAACCCGGGAGGCCGTGCGTCCGAGGGTGGGGTCTGAGTGTGCGGCGCGTCACTTACCTGTCTCCACTGCTGGGCAGGGGGCTTGTGAGGAGGCATAGGGTCCTTGAACCGGACCCTGCTGCCCATTGGCGAAAGGAGAGGGGGACGGCCGTGTGGAGACTGGGTCTCGTGCACCGCCATCCTCGCCCTCTTGGGACCTGGAGGCAAAGGAAACTGCTCTTTTATTGAAGTTTTGGGTACCACTGGCTGGGTAGCGGTTTCCTGCGGACAGCTCCACGCTGCGGCCGTTGTGAAGGCTGCTGTTGTGGCCACGCCGGAGTGGAGGTGGAGGCCGCAGGAGGGTGCCCTCGGCGACGAGCAGACAGAGGGGCTGCAGCCGGTGGTGGGGTGCAGACAGCAGCAGACCGCCGGGGCAGGATGTGTCGAAACGCCTCCGTCTGCTTCTGCGTGGCGGAGAACTGTTGGGCAAAGCCCTCCACCGCTTCACCGAATAGGCTGACCTGGGAGATCGGGGAGTCCAGGAAGCGGTGCTTGTCGGCCTCCCTTATATCCGCCAAGGTCAGCCATAGGTGGCTCTCCTGGACCACCAATGTGGACATCATCTGACCCAGGGCCCGCGCCATTACTTTTGTCGCCCTAAGCGCGAGGTCTGTCGCCATGCGCAGTTCCTGCAGCACACCTGGGTCAGCACCACCCTCGTGCAGCTGCTTCAACGCCTTGGCCTGGTGGACTTGCAGGAGGACCATGGCATGCAGGGCGGAAGCAGCCTGTCCAGCAGCACCTGTAGCCTTAGCCGTCAAAGCGGACTAACTTACAGGCCCTGGACGGAAGGCTGGACTACTACAGAGCTTTCATGGCAATAGCGCGCTCAACCGAAGGGATGTCCACATACCTTTGGGCCTGCCCCCCCCCCCGCTTCCGAGGGTGGTGATTGACGATGTGTCACATGTCTGTTTTGGGCAGAAAAAGGTGCCTTCCAAGATCTAGTAACTTCTTCATGCACTTCCGGGAAGAATGGAACCTGAGGCGGCTGCCGACGACCGGCTTGCGCCTCCAGGAACCAATATTCCAGCCTCGAGCGTTCGGGAGAAGGAAGAGGCCTCCAGTGCAGCCCGACACTCTCGGCTCTGGATCTGACTCGGGCAACGCCACTCTACCTGATGGTGGCAGCGCAGCCGAATCCTCATCTCCAGAGCCTAGCTCGCCCTCCGATGCAGCGATCGACATCCTGTCCTCTGCCTGTGTCCCACACAAGATGCTGGACCCCGCCCTGTCCGAGGACCCAGCACACTTGTCCGGAAACCCCAGGTGGTGCGCCTTGCTTGAGGAATGAGAGGCCCGCGGAGATGTACTTGACGGGGAAGCTCTCACTGTAACCCTCATGTCTCCCTGACCATGAACCGAAGTAGCCCTCCGAGAACCGGAGGAGCTAGAGCGGGGCATGGCAAGGGGGATACCCCCCCGTTTAATGAGGTATCTAGACCGCAACGTCGCGATGGTCATGTTCCCGCACTGAGAACATGACTCATCCATGAGCGCTGCTTCAGCGTGCTGTAAGCCCAGGCACGAGAGGCAGCGATCATGACCATCAGATGGAGGCAGGAAACGAACGCATCCAGAAACGCACGAGTGGGAAGCCATTTTTAAAAAGATGCCTGTCGCTCGTGGAGCTCTTTTAGAATTGGAAAAAACACTCTTTTAGTGAGAGCGTTGAAGCGCCCAGGGGAGGTTGCGGCGATACCGCAGAATGGCAGCTGCAGCACGCTGAAGATGAGCAGCACTGAATGGCAACCCCCGCTGACGCGCCGTAACACCAACGCCAGCTGTTTCTCAAACACTCGCGGAGATTCGTCCTGAAAAGGCTCGGCTCCGAAGCGAAAAGCTAATGTGCGTTTGCACGTGCTCTCCTTTTATACCCTCGCTGCGGGGCGGGGTGCGCGTGGCGAAACACGCACGCCAACTGTCATTGGCTTGTTAGTTTACACTCAACGGTGATTGGTCTCTCGGGCGAATCCCAATTCGTCAGTCACGACTGACGTAACATAGAACGTTACTGACTGAATGACCAATAAGAACTTTTATTAACAAAACAGAATAAAAATACCACCAGCTATAGTGCCATGCTATGCTAATAGAAATAAAAAATACGTACATACAGTTTAAATAGGTAACCGATACAAAACTGAAATACTTAAACCTAATAATATAAAAAAACAAATCATAGAAACGTAAGAACGTTATTATAAAACGAATAAGAAAAGCTTGGAGGCACGGCAATACACTTGATGGTCAAATCAAAAAAAAAAATTACACAGTTTAACTAAAGTACAATCAGCAAACACTGTGGAACCAATTAAATAAGAAACGAATGTTTAAAAACTTCCAAAATCACCTTAGATAAATGGCAAAAGTCAACAGGCTTTTCAAAATCCAAAATACTGCCAAACAGGTGCTTTTGCATTTCACTTCGAAACTAAATCATCCGCCATCGTCTTGTCTGTCTCAACCCACTCTTCTTGTCTGTCAGCTCGACTCACTCTCCTCACTAGAGAAATGAAATCTGATCTGTGATGCAACTGTCGTTCGCCGCGGCTTGAGCATCCAGCGTTCAGTTTTATTGGTAAAAATGTTTTAATTGTGTCTGTTCTTTTACTGAACTAAAGGATTTTTATTACTATAAAAATTTTTAAACAACGTGGTGTCTTGGCCCTGGGCATGACGTAACCGGTGTTGCGGCTTAACAACGGTATCACCGTCAGCACCGTCTATCGCGACAAACCTAATGAGAACTGATGCCTTTGCAAGTAGTGGAAATATTTTATTTTATTTCAAATAACTTTTTTATGTAACTACTTTTTAATAACCCTGTCACAGGGTTACACAGATTTTTGTCCAATCAGATTCT
This sequence comes from Sinocyclocheilus anophthalmus, assembly GCA_018155175.1. Lineage (NCBI taxonomy): Eukaryota > Metazoa > Chordata > Actinopteri > Cypriniformes > Cyprinidae > Sinocyclocheilus > Sinocyclocheilus anophthalmus. The sequence goes on from JADLZN010007826.1 coordinate 266,856, forward strand.
CTCTAGAATAAGAATGTCTCTCTCTTTGCAATCGACCAGCAAATATTGAAAAATTGTTTATGGATATGACATAACTATACCTTATCGATATGTCCCACCTAAACATCTTGCTTCAATAGGAAATATGTCAACACAGGACATAAAACTGAACTCGTCAGGCAATTTCATGAGGCCTTTTCTGGAAGTGCTCTCAAAAAAGGTAATTTATCCTTTGATTCTTGGCAGGTGAAATTTTTGACCACCTTTGACAACCACTAGCTATGATTTAAGATGGCATGATTTGTTGTAGATGTTGTTCTCTGACTGGTATCCAAAAACCCCTCTACAGATGAGAATAATTTATATTAGTGAACACGTCTACGACTGAGAAACAGATTGAGTGTGTTTGGCTTCGGAAATGGATTTACAGTGCAGGAGAGTGATGAAATAAAAGGGCTACTGTGTGCTTTTTAAGACAAGCCCATTAACTGCAACACATGCTTTGGTCTGTCAGGCCCTTTTGGGGGGTTCAGTAACAGAGAAATGTGTGGGTCGCTCCGAGTGGCTGTGAATCCTGCCCTGACAGCTCCCCCCACAAAGCACCTCCATTCGTCATGGCAAAGACAGGAAATCAAAGTGCGCTTGGCTCTGCACTCTGGGCCACAGAACAGACAGATGGATGAGCTGTCACCAACATCAGTGCTGCCAGTTTATTTAACAATACATTTGGAAATGTCAGTTCCCTCTGTGGACTTTTTGCCCTGCCACCGCCGACACCTTTCGGCTTCCACCGTAGAGCTTGGGTATCAGTAAGGTGGGAAGAGATTATTCTAATTATAATGCAGCAGAAGTTTTCAGCACATCCTGTAGGAAAAAAGACTCCAATAGTTTCATATTTGTGTTTTCTGGAGTTTCAGCAAAGATCTCAACAGTGTTTCAGTATCTATCTATCTATCTATCTATCTATCTATCTATCTATCTATCTATCTATCTATCTATCTATCTACTATCTGTTTATAATTGCAGTGATATTATTTTCTTTCAGCTTCAATTAAATTTAATTCTGCTTCCTTACAATTTAGTTTGAATTGCAGTCCTCCATCCTGTTTGCTTCTTTAATTCAAGTTTAGGAATTGAATTGGAATTGAACAGAAATTCTCAATTTCATATCTGAATGGTGCACAACCCTGTAGGAGAAACATCTAAGACAAAGTTGATGATTGATACCCAGTAATAGATAACCAAGAAGAACTCCATTAATTCTCTCAAGCTGTGAGCGAGGAACCTCTGAGCAATAAATTTGTCCTCTGGGATTACTTGGCTGAACCACAGTGTATGAATCGCTGGTTATTTTTGCACTCTCCCTAAATGCCATTGTCATAATGTTGTGTAGGTGGGCAGGACAGATATGTCATTTCCAGCAGCACAATTTGCAAAATGCTGTTTCTTCCTCAACAAAGGCCACTAGCTCCTAGCATGCCAGATGTTAATGATGGCCCGTGTCCTAAATTTAGTGCCTCTGTAGGTAATGAAGCCGTAGAAGTGAACGGATGTTTGTGCAAAACTCAAAAGCTTTTTAAGGCAAAATCAATTGTGTAGCATTGTGCCACCCTTTTTTTTTTTTTTTTTTACATTTTTCACTGCTAGGTGAATATAAATTTAATTCATGTCAAATGCCACCCTGCTCTAGTTAGTTCTGCTCCTGTTCTCTCTCTCTCTCTCTCTCTCTCTCAGCTGAGAGGAATCCTTGAGCGTCTAATATTTGAAGATGAATGATATGATGTTCTGCAGTATTTTAGCTTCACTGCTTTCTCTCTCTCTCTCTCTCTCTCTCCTGAGAATTACTGTCTGAATTTACTATTGTCACATGTTGTATCAAGTGTGAGACCTTTGTTCCCTGGCTTGTTGCTAACTTGTGTCAATTTCTGTTATAGCATCCTCATTCCACTTGAGGTTGATGCTAAATGACAGAGATGTTTAAACAGGTTCTTAGAGGGTTAGGGTGGGTTAATTAGCTCTTCAGTACACAATGCAGGAGGTTATGACCGTTTCTATGGCTGAACATAACTGTTAACAGCAAAGACAAACTCTATAGAGAGGCAGTTTTTCATCTGCGGCTCAAGCTGTGCTTCTTTCCACTCATACAGCAACAAAGGATTAGCTTGACTGTCTGTGGACCGAAGAGATTTATTTGAGGAAATCTCACAATACCTGTCAAGAAAGTCATTCCACTGCAAAGAAAGAGAAAAGTACATTTTACTTAAAGGAATGCTCACGTTTATGCTCTCTCACCAAAGGAGGTGTTTAACACATTGTGTGAACTGCTCTCTTCCTTGTGATAACAGTAGACTGAAATCAGGGTCTAAAAAGGATGGGGGAAAGCACCAAAAACATCATAAATGTAGTCCAGATGACTTGTGCACTAGATTTTGTGTCTTCTGATACAATATACTGTATGATACAGTAGCTTTGTGTGAGGAATGGACTGTTATTTTCTGAAACTCTCGCTTGTTGTGACCCAGTCAGTTTCACTTTATGGAAAAGAGCAGCTTGACTTTCAGTTATGAACATTTTTATTGTGTGTTCCATTGGGAAAAAGTGGAAATTGAATTGAATTGAATTTTTAAAAAATATTTTATTTGTCATTTTAGTGTTTTTTTGGTTTTATTTTAGAACACATTTTTGCCATAAATGTAAATTTTTAAATGGCATTTTTAAATATACTTTAATGTTGTATTTGTTTCATTCGTTTCATTTAATTTAGAAACAGTACAGTAACATAACACATAATGAACTGAAAACATAATTAAGATTTGTTAAATGCCCGGATAAGAAAGATACAATTTTAACTTAGATTTAAACTCAAGTACAGAGGACAGGGATCTCAGAGATAAGGGGTAGCTATTCCAGAGCCTAGGACCAACAACTGCGAACGCACAGTCCCCTCTCTATTTCAACTGTGTTCGAGGCTGGGCAAGAGAGTAACTGTTTGTGGACCGTAGACACCTGCCTGACGTGTTCGGACTTAAAAGTTCAGATAAGTATGCGCAAGACCATTTAGACATTTAAAATCAAACAACAATATTTTGAAATCAACTCTTTGACGCACCGGCAACCAGGTAAGAGCCTTTCAAATAGGAGTAATATGTTGACGTTTGCGGACTCCAGTTAAAAATCTGGCTGCAGCGTTTTGAACCATTGGAAGCCTTGTAATAGAGGACTGGGATATTCCAGTGTATAAAGAATTACAATAATCCAAGCAGGATAGAACAAAAGCATGTGTAACTCTTTCAAGATCTTTGGGGGATAGAAAAGACTTTACTCTAGATAGAAGTTTCAGGTGAAAAAAGCTTGACTTAACTACTGTGTTTGTATGTTGATCAAACTTTTAAGAGGAATCTAAAAAGACTCCCAGATTTTTCACAGTCAGTTTGACGTAAGAGTGCAGATTGGCAACATTAACAGTAGTTTCTTTACCCACAGAGGGCCCAAACACAATTGCCTCCGTTTTACTCACATTTAGGTGCAAAATATTTGAGGACATCCAGGATCGTATATCGTTTATACAAGCAAGCAAGGTTTCTAAACCTTTCCTATCAGTACTCTTCAAAGGCAGATAGATTTGAGTGTCATCTGCATACAAGTGAAAAGACACTCCATGCCACCTAAGAATCAAACCTAGAGGTGTAACAAAGTATAGTGAAAACAGAGTTGGGGCCAAGATGGAACCTTGGGGAACGCCACAGGTGAGAGGAGCTACAGTTGAGACAGAGCCTCCAATGACAACTGAAAAGGTTCTGCCAGTAAGAAAAGATTTAAACCAACTGAAGGCACTTCCACGAATGCCCACATACTGTTCAAGATGTGACAAAAGAATGCCATGATCAACAATATCAAACACTACACTCAAGTCTAAAAGCATTAAAATGACTTAGTCCCCGGAGTTGATTTGTTATACTGCCTCTATACTGATTTTAATATACAATATTGAATTACAGCGTTTTGTTACTGTAACACAGTAAAAGAAATACTGTTATAATAATGAGAACACAAAGAAATAATAAAATACTTAAAAGTAAAATGTTCTCACATTAGAGTAAAAAAAATCTATTATTATTATTATTATTATTACTAGTACTACTACTACTACAATCCATTCCATTATCCTATGTAGTTTTGCATTATTATTATTATTACAGTAATGAGAATTAGTAATAGAAAATGTGCTTAATTATCATTAAAATGTTGCAATACAAAAAATCTCTTTGGTCCTAAAAATCAAATTAAATGTTTTCTTAATACAAATTTCTTTACTTTTTTTCTTTTTTTGAATTTGGTATGAAATATAACCTGGACAGATTCTTAACCGGTTTCATGAGATTCATCCATTCACTCCCATCACTCCCGCTGATTCAAGTGATTGAAACCCAGTGAGAATCTGCAGTGAAATGTGTTTTGTCTCACCCTTATCTGTTGTTGCAAATTCTAGAACGAAACAGGTGACATCTTCCTGTCAGCTGTTCTGTGGTGCTGTGTTTGGAGAGGAGGTGGTGTTTTGAACTGCACTAGCTTTAAACTTCATGTTCTCTTGCAGTTGTACCTACATCTTTCAGCTGAAAATGACACTGCATACCTGAATCTAGTTCCTCTGAGAGAGGAAGTAGAGTCTGCAGATGAGCAGAGCTGAGTTTGGTGACCTGGTCTCTGCTCCAGGCAGGGTGTCTCAGTGCTGCTCTGTGCCCAGGTGCATGTAGATCCTTAACGTTTGATACAGTCTGTCGTGTCTGGACTAAAGAGGCAGAAAAACCTCCTGTCATATCAATTAACTTAACAACCTGTGATGGAACGGCTGTCAAGCTTTTGGCACATCAAACCCTTGACTCTATCTCTTTGTCTCTCTCTTTCCATCCTGTTTTCCGAGGCTTATCTCCATCCATCCCCATTCATCCTCTGGCTGTTAAACATGGACAGAACGCTGGTATTTCATGCCATTGATGTCCCTGGCCAGCAGCACACAGCTGTTCCTGTGGGTGTGTGTGCCATTTGCAGGCATTTCTTTAATTATGGGCACTTTTATGTCCCAGGGGTTTTTATTAAAAAAACTAATAAATATACTACATGTTATTTATTTATTTATTCAGTTTGTTATATGAAGGCTGCACACTTTGTTGAAATTGTTTACCTGCCCTTCCCCCCCCATTTTATTTTTGCTCAAAACACTTTTATGAGAATGTTTTTATGTTTATCCCAAACCAAGATTTAAACATATAACTAAACCATATATAAATATAAATTAATACAAATTTTAAATTTGATAATCAACTATCTAAAACCTAAAGACTCAATAAACCAACAATTACCACACTATACACCAACATTTTAATGTACTTTTATATAGATATATTTTTCTATTTGTTATGTGAAGGTCACACGCTCGTGAAGTGTTTAACTGCCTCATCACTTTTATTTTTGCTAAAGGTTTTTTTTTTTTGTCCCAGACAAGATTTTATTTTATTTTCTTTATATTTGTTTTTATTTTTTTTTTTTGACATTTTTCCAGACCCGATTTCAATCTTAATCTTATAACAAATATAATATAATAATAAATTAATTTACATTTTAAAATGATGATAATCTAAACAAAGAGTCAAATAAACATGAACAGGGTATTTTATTTTTTGCTTTTATTTTATTTTTTGCATTGTGACATTTATTATAAGTGAACACATTTTGCCCTAAATTCTCATTACTCCTCTTATACTTGTCTCATATCTTGATATCCATTTTTACTTAAATTATGATTGACATCCTTCGCAACCCTTCATTTCAAGTCAGTGTACTTGGTTGCCAAGGTGACAGTAGTGTAGCGTATGGACCAATCAGCTCTCACCGGTTTTCATTTGATTTAACAAATCAGTTATTCCTTAGATTAACAAATCGTCACAGTCCCCTCAGCCAATAAACGTACTGGGTGCCAGGATGTCAGCGAACGACACCAGGCCCCTGGTCACCATGGCAACCACGACACCTTTTGCTAGACCAGATACACTTTACGACCTAATGGCATGTTGAGAGTTCTCCCTTTCACTACATTTTCCATAGGAAAGACACAATGCACAGTAAAAATGGACTCTTCTCTAATTAATAGGATAACCTTTCTTTGAATGAACACACATATCCTTCAGGTCATTGTGTATGTTGTTACTGTCCTTGTATATTGTATATATTTATATTGTATACTGTTTTATGCAGGCTAATGATGGAACAACTCGTTCCTGTCATCTTACCTATATGTAATCCTACCATGTTTAGTATCTATGAATTTGTCTTCTGATGATCTAAACGAGAGTGTATATTATATGTTGGTACATAGGCAATATATTAGTGTTCTGAGAATCTTTAGTAATTTTGATTCAAGTTCCATATGCAAATTACCATGCTTTCACACAAAAGGTCATAAAAATCCCCAGTATATCCAACCTCCCACTTGGGACGTCAGCCTTTCTCATTGGACAAGCCCATCCTGAGGGCTTGAATCTTTTCAGGCCTTAAAGGCCTCACATCAGTGACCCGCCTCCAGTCTGCGGTTCTGTTAGATTCTGAGAAGGTGTGCGCTAGAACGCTCCTAAAGACACCCTAAGTTCGCGCCAGGCCTCGGGCCTTGACTTTCCATTCACCAAGATCATCTGACTCAAACTGTTTTTTTTTCATCAACCAACTTCAGCAAAGATCAACTTGAGCCTTCAGATTGCATCAGGACTCTCTGTCAGACAGACAAGACGTGCAAGTATCAAACTTAGTCTTATTATTATTAATTGATACATTAAGTATCATTTGCTTCTTTTTACAAAGGTGTGTTTGAACTAAGAAACTGATGTTTCCTTCAGGCTGTAGATCTGCTGAATATCAAATGGGACCATAGCTTCATGTTTTTATTTATTTTCTCTTTACTGCCTAAGCTTTAATCCTGTTCCTATACCAACTGTATGTGTGTGTGTGTGTGTGTGTGTGTGTGTGTGTGTGTGTGTGTGTGTGTGTGTGTGTGTGTGTTAGACTAGTTTAAGTGTTTATGTAGTTAATAAAGTCTTACTTGTATCACACTTGACGTTGTTCATTGTTTGCTCATAACTGGAGTCCCTAATCATGCAGATTTATGCTACATGCTTTTGTAGAATTGTACAGTAAGAAATTTTTTTCCCTTAACCAGGAAATTAACGTTCTTTAGAATTGACAGACAGTTGACCCTGAGAGTTCAAGTAAATACTTACAGCAGATCTAAATATTTATAATTAATTATAACTAGTTATGATTAATTATTCATATTTCCCATGAGCTGATTCATTACACTAGCATCAGTGAGCAGCTTATACATATGTAAGGATCACGGTGTTTGTGTGTAATGTATGTATGTTGTGTGTATATTATATATATAATATATATTATATATATCTATATATATAGAAATGTATCTCACAGAAGTGAGTACACCCCTTATATTTTTGTAAATATTTTATTATATATTTTCACGTGACAACACTGATGAAATGACACTTTGCTACAATGTAAGTGTGAGTGTACAGCTTGTATAACAGTGTAATTTTGCTGTCCCCTCAAAATAACTCAACTCACAGCCATTAATGTCTAAACCGCTGGCCACAAAAGTTAGTACACCCCTAAATTAAAATGTCCAAATTGGGCCCAAAGTGTCAATATTTTGTGTGGCCACCATTATTTTCCAGCACTGTCTTAACCCTCTTGGGCATGGAGTTCACCAGAGCTTCACTGGTTGCCACTGGATTCCTCTTCCACTCCTCCATGACGACATCACAGAGCTGGTGGATGTTAGAGACCTTGATATGCTCAATAGGGTTTAGGTCTGGAGACATGCTTGGCCAATCCATCACCTTTACCCTCAGCTTCTTTAGCAAGGCAGTGGTCATCTTGGAGGTGTGTTTTGGGTCATTATCATGTTGGAATACTGCCCTGCGGCCCAGGCTCCGAAGGGAGGGGATCATGCTCTGCTTCAGTATGTCACAGTACATGTTGGCATTCATGGTTCCCTCAATGAACTGTAGCTCCCCATGCAGCCCCCAGACCATGACACTCCCACCACCATGCTTGACTGTAGGCAAGACACACTTGCCTTTGTACTCCTCACCTGGTTGCCACCACACATGCTTGACACCATCTGAACCAAATAAGTTTATCTTGGTCTCATCAGACCACAGGACATGGTTCCAGTAATCCATGTCCTTAGTCTGCTTGTCTTCAGCAAACTGTTTGCGGGCTTTCTTGTGCATCATCTTTAGAAGAGGCTTCCTTCTGGGATGACAGCCATGCAGACCAATTTGATGCAGTGTGCGGCGTATGGTCTGAGCACTGACAGGCTGACCCCCCACCCCTTCAACCTCTGCAGCAATGCTGGTAGCACTCATATGTCTATTTCCCAAACGCGACCTCTGGATATGACGCCGAGCACGTGCAATCAACTTCTTTGGTCGACCATGGCGAGGCCTGTTCTGAGTGGACCTGTCCTGTTAAACCGCTGTATGGTCTTGGCCACTGTGCTGCAGCTCAGTTTCAGGGTCTTGGCAATCTTCTTATAGCCTACGCCATCTTTATGTAGAGCAACAATTCTTTTTTTCAGATCCTCAGAGAGTTCTTTGCCATGAGGTGCCATGTTGAACTTCCAGTGACCAGTATGAGAGAGTGAGAGCGATAACACCAAATTTAACACACCTGCTCCCCTTCACACCTGAGACCTTGTAACACTATGATTCACATGAGAGCACCAGGGAGAGAAACTGGCTAATTTTGTGGCCAGCGGTTTAGACATTAATGGCTGTGTGTTGAGTTATTTTGAGGGGACAGCAAATTTACATTGTTATACAAGCTGTACACTAACTACTTTACATTGTAACAAAGTGTCATTTCTTCAGTGTTGTCACATGAAAAGATATAATAAAATATTAACAAAAATGTGAGGAGTGTACTCAGCTTCGTGAGAGACTTTATTTATATATACAGTATATATATATATAATTAACACTTAATTTCACAAGTTATGCAAAAAAAAAAAAATTTCATGGCTTTGCAGAAATAACAGATGCCATTATTCTTCTGTGATGCATGTATATTTGCTGTTAGAAGACAAATCAAATTAACTAGTGTGAGTCTGTAAAGTATGAATTTATTTTCTAAGAGAGCCATAAGTGGCTGTAGTTGAAGAAAGATCTCAGTATGAAATGAAACAGAATAAAAGATGGGCAAACAGAGAAGCATCAGAGGACTGAAGGAGGGGTTAATTCTCTTATCTAAATTCTGAGCTGTGGAGGATTAATGTGGGCCGTTATGGAAAGAGGTTGTGGCTCTATTTTGGAGGAGGCTGATCAGAGCGAAAGAGGGAGTGAGACAGAGAGAGGTGACCTTCAGCGTTCTCCATAGTCTTTACAATAATGATGTCTGCTGGGATTTCTCATCTCCACTCAACAAGATGCCCCCATCGGCGTCAAGGTTAAAACAATTTCAATAGACTCTGCATCTGACACGTGCGGCCTGAAATTGCGTGCAAGTTTTGCTCTTGGTGTGCAATGTTTGATATTGTGTTGTTGAAAGAGGAAACTTTTTTTGTACATGCCAAGTGAGATTTTGAAGTGAGGATGGGCTGAACATTAGTTAATTAATGCAGTATTAATTCGGAGTCCTTCAGGAAATCTACAAATATAGATATATTTATAAGTGTTTTTTTTTTATCAAGTTGTTTTACTGCTGATATGGGACTGACTGTCTGTCCATTGAACATCGTATTCAACTCCACTGGTTTCTTCCTGACAGGCAGGTGTCTTCCTGAGTTTGGCTGACCTTAACCTGTTGTTTTGAAATAGTAATTCTACAGGCCACTGGACTGTGAAAGCATTTGGTTGTCCTGTTGGGAGTCCGAGCTTTGTGTTCGACACGTCCGTCTTAATCAGCTCAGCCTGTGCCGACTGTTGACCAAGCAGTAGCGGTCATCAGCGCCACACTGCTGTCTTTGCATTTCAATGGGTCAAGTGCTAATGCAACGGGAGGGTGGATGTGCTGTTTTTTGCATGTTGGGGTAAGGGTAAAATATGATGAATAGCAATAAGCTGTTCAGCTCTGCAATCAGCAGCAGCTTAAAGCTGGAATAAAGGCTGACGCATTGACGAACGGACAATATGGTTACTTGAATAAACGTTTTTTTTTTTACACTGTTTTCCATCGAGCATTGATTCAAGTTGCAGTTTGCATTATTTATTGTCTTGCATTTTGGAGACAATAGTTAGGCTTTTTGCTTTTTTGGGGTATTTTTTGACAGTGAGATCTGATTGACTCTCTGTTCGGTCTGATCCGAGTGAATTATTGTGCCCTTGAGATGAGCTTCCTGTGAAAGGGAATCTTAAAACAGGAGTCGGTGGTGATTCATCACTGTTCCCAAGTTCTATTACACATATAAAAATCCCCTTTCATCAAGTCTCTGTTGGCCCTTCAACGGTATCACACAAGATTAATTAATATTGTAAATCTGCTTTTATTGCCATTTTAAACAGGCGGATTCATAGAGATGTACCCGGGCACTTTTCTTTTTTGATCAAACACAAAGAAAGAGCAAAGACAGGAAGTGAAGGAACAAGGAAGACTTTTCTCTCTGACATGAATTATGATTATGTATGAGTCAGCTAATGTCTAGCCAGACTTTTTGCACTTTTTGTTCTTTTTCTACAAAGCTTGCTGGTCATTGTGGTCACTTGAATAAAAGTTGTAAGCTTTGCCAGCACACTAAAAGTGTCAAAAATACTCAGCCCAGAATTGATGCCTGTCAGAGAAACCATTGAGGGGAAATGGTCTCGATAGACAGAAGAGAAAGAGATTTTGCTTTTGTAAAAGGCTTGAGCAACAATGAACACCTTTAGAGAAGTGAAAAGCTACCATTTAAGTGACACCTTCAAATTATCTGAGGTATCTGTCTTCTTCTAAAGACATGTTGAGGAATCAAAATGTGATAAATTGGTTGAACCTTTCCATGATACTCAATGCTAGTTTGCCTATTTTGGTTCATTTCAGATGTATTGAAGCATTTTTCAGCTCTCGGACGCAGCCACCGTGTTAAACTAGAGATCCAAATTAGTCTGATTCATGAATGGATCATTCAGGCCATCAGAATAATTTTTTGAACTTGATCAAACAATTCATTTACAAGAAGAATGATTCATTCACAAAAGTTCTCATGCAAATCTATTGTATGGCTTTAGAAGACTTGGAAAATAGTTGTTGACTTCTTCATAGTGCACTTCTTTATTAATCTTTATAGTGTACGAGTCAATTGAACCACTTTTGTGGTGTCATTTTGGAGCATGACAGCCCAGTTCTCATTCACTTTCATTGTATGTACTGTATGAATGTTACATGATTTATGATCATAGTACAGGCAATAAGAAAATTAAATTGTATGCTAGTATTCAGAGCTGTTGGACTAGATATCTATTTTAAAAGAATATTTCACCCAAAAAAAATCAAAATGTTGTTTCCAATTCATATGATTTCTGTGTTATTCTTGATTGTACAGATTGTTATTTTCCATGAAATTACAATGAATGATGATTGGGGCTTTCAAACATCAAAAAGGACCCAAAAAAGCACCATAAAAGTGGTCCAAACGTGGCCTTCTGATGCATGATAGTTTTGTGTAATCCACAATTGATGTTGTTTTTCAGTGTAAAACTAGGGGAAACATCTGAAACTGAATCAGTGAGTCAGTCCGATTCATAAAGGAATAATTTGTCCATGTTTTGTAAACTCATAGAACTCAAAGACTCATTCATAAAATATTCCTCATGAAAATCTATTGTATGGCTTCAGAGGACTCTGAACATAGTTGTCGAGTCAAATTAATCAATTTTATAGTGCACACATCAAATGAACCAATTTTGTGAAACCATTTTGGAGCTTGACTGCCACACATTTCATTCACTTTCATTGTATTGATTTACAAATTACCTTTGAGTTCCACACAAAAAAAGAAAGTTACACAGGTATGGAATGACATGAGGTTGAGTAAACAACTGCAGTGTTCATTTTCGTGTGAACTGTTCCTTTAAATGTTCAATTTCACCGAAAGCCATCCATGTTTATTTCCCTCCATGATTGCTTTGGCAATGACACTCAGACTGGTACATAACAATGCACTCAAAGATAGGCTCATTTTAAGTTTATATAACAAGATTTTACTACTGATATCTTTATTTTTAATGTCATGCTTTCTGAAATATGTGTGTGTGTCCTCCACAGGTCAGTTGCCAGTAGGCACATGTGAGATAGTGATGTTGAATAGAGACAGCAGTCAACCCAAGCGCACTATCGCCAGGCAGACAGCCCGCTGTGCCTGCCGGAGAGGACAGATCGCTGGCACCACACGGGCCCGACCAGCATGCGTGGACGGTGAGAAGCATCCCACACACACACACATTCTCACATTGTGTGTGTGTGCACACACATACAGTATATCCGCTCACAGCATGCAACAAGCCACGTCATGTTGTTCGACTTCACTGTTGAATTTGCATTGCACAGTTTTTTTAGTCTCGTGTCAAAATCTTGTATCACACAATATAACACAATAGTCAGACTTGCTAAATGTAAAGAAAGGTTCCTCTCTGCGGTGTGTGCTGTGTCAAAGAAAGTCGAGGACGGATGAGGGATCGGTGAAAAGGGAAAGAAAAAAAATGTAATCTTTGGATTGTGTCGGTCACTGTGGTTTAGGAGGAAAATTTGAGCCTGTCTGTTCTGCCGAGTACCAGATGTGGCTGAGTATCTCATGGGCTTTCAGCCTTTCTTAGGTTGTAAACCTGAATATGATGGTAGTCGTTGTTTCTGTAGCAAATAAACCCAATTCTCCTGACAGCTGGGGTCTTTCAGTGCAATGGTGTTTTTTGGTAAATGCTACAGCTTGAGCTATTTGACGACACATTAGTAGCACTTTTTGTTACGGCAAGACCAGAGTAATTAACCAAGAGAGTACCATAATTACAGCTGTGGGAAATTGATTTTTTTTGGCTGTTTCTGCTGCCTTCATGCTCCATTAGTAGTGGATCCATTAAAGAAGGACTTGTTGCGTAAACACACACATGCTATAGAATTACAGGCGACCCAATGACTGCTGTACAGAGACCATTAAAGTTTCAAAGAATGTAGAAATTACATGAAAGATCCATACATCCATCAGCATCTATTACTACTTCTCATTCAGGCCTCATATCTGCTGCATTATAGAGCTCACCTGAAGGATTCTGACATTTGAAATTCCAAAATTTCCATGACGAAATAGATTTTTAGTGTAAACTTATGAATGTTTTATTGGTACAACTACGTAAGCTCTGAGGTTAAGCATCAGGATATACTTCTGTACAATGATCCATAATAATAATTTAATTTCAACTTCAACATAAGAATAATTTCAACTTCATTTATATTTATATTTAAAAAATAACAAAATAATCAAAACTAAACATATATAATATCATAAAATACATATAATAGATATACATTTTGTGAATACACACACACACACACACACATTGATAATACAGTTTGTGGTCAAACTGTAATAGTATCTTAAATGGAAATTATTTTACCGAACCTAATGGTGATCTGACCTGAATCAGATATTTTACATAAAAGATGTTTACATATTGTCCACAATAGAAAATAATAGTTGAATTTATAAAAAATTACCCCGTTCAAAAGTTTACATAAGCTTGATTCTTAATACTGTGTTGTTACCTGGATATCCACAGCGTTTTTTTTTTGTTTTGTTTTTTTTGTGATAGTTGTTTATGAGTCCCTTGTTTGCCCTGAACAGTTAAACTGCCCGCTGTTCTTCAGAAAAATCCTCCAGGTCCCACAAATTCTTTGGTTTTCCAGCATCTTTTGTGTATTTGAACCCTTTCCAGCAGTGACTGTATGCTTTTGAGATCCATCTTTTCACACTGAGGACAACTGAGGGACTCAGACGCAACTATTGCAAAATGTTCAAATGGTCACTGATGTTCCAGAAGGTAAAATGATGCATTAATAGCCAGGTTAAACTTTTCAAGTCATAAAGTCATTTGGAAGGGGTCAAATGCGCGCACAAGATGCTGAAAAAAAGCACGAATCAAGCGATATATGTAAACAAACTTTTGTGAATGAGTCATTGTTATCAGTTTACCTATTATTTTCTCTTTATGTAGTATATATATATAGATATATATTTTTTTTTTTCCCTCTATATGATTATATTTCAACGGCTTTTATGTGAAAGACGTACTGCAGTTTGTATGATTTTGCAGTTACGGCAATATACTATATATATTATATATCATATAATATATATAAAGATATATATTATGATATTGGGTGTTAAATCTGCACCTGGTGTTAATTTTCTTATTATATGATAACCCCTAACTAACTTAAAACCCTTAAACTTAAACCCCTTTAATTGGCATCATTCCTCCAGTTTTCACTGAGATTGCAAGATGGCGGGTCACTCTAAGGTGACTGAATCCCTGCTACAGGAGGTGGTCCAGATGAAGGTAAAAGGGATGACCCTTTCAGTCATAGCAAGAGAAGTTGGTCATTCCAAATCTGTGATTTCTAGAATATTGCAGCTTTACAATGACACTAATTCATTCAAGTCCCCCCAAAAGGCTGGTCGTCCACGTAAGACAAATGCACGAGAGGACATGATAACGCAGAGAATATCAATGGGCATTTGGTTCAACACTGCAGCTGGAATTGCTTGCAGGTTCAGTGCTGAACAGGGTAAGGATCTATCTCTGTATGTTTAAGAGAAGTCGGATTGAAAGCACACTCTGAAGTGACGAAGCCTCTCATCAGCAGAAAGAATCAAAAGGCTAGGCGGACCTTTGCTGAGGAGCATGTTGTGTGGAGAGAGGAGAACTGATCCAAACTTCATTTTAGTGATGAGAGTAAGTTTAATTTATTTGGGTCTTGTCAAACTGAGGAAAGACTGAAGCCAGAGTGCGTAAAGAAGTCAGTGAAAAGTGGAGGAGGAAGTGTCATTGTTTGGTGGATGTTTTCTGCAGCAGGAGTTGGGCCTCTATGCCGCTACATGGCAGGATGAATGCAAATGTTTATCAGAACCTCATTCAGCAACATGCAGTACCTTCCCTGCAAGCATCTCCCAGTCAGCCTGCAATTTTCATGCAAGACAGTGCCCCCGTCACACTGCAAAACGGGTAAAGCAGTTCCTTGAAGCTAAGAACATTGACATAATGAAATGGCCATCCCAGAGTCCTGATCTAAACCCAACTGAAGAGTGCTGCTACTGCTACAGTGGTTACCGGTCTCTAATTTTGATCATTTTGTCTTCAAATTTTGAGCACTGAAGATTAACAATATATATATATATATATATTATCTTATTTTTAATATATATATATATAATATATTAGATGTATTGTTTATAAATGAAGTTAATGAAGTCCTAATGTTTTTGAAAGTTCGCCTTATGCACCAAGGCTGCATTTATTTATCAAAAATAAGAGTAAAACAGTAATATTGTGGAATATTACCATTTAAAATAACTGTTTTCCATTTTAATATACTGTCATATGATCTTTCAAAAATCATACTAATCATGCTAATATCTTGATTTGGTGTTCAAGAAACATTTGTTATTATCAATTTTGAAAACATTTGTGCTGATGAATAGACTATTCTAAAGAACAATATTCATAATTTATTTATTTAGATATTTAGATGTTTTAGTGGTGGTGCTTTAATTAGGGACTCTACCACTTTTTGTTTTTGAACATTCTGCTTAAATTTTATCCAAATTTTGCCAAAAAATGCTTCAGGGCTTCCAGTTAAGATTAGTCACCAGATTAGTCGACATGTCCTTCAGGCAGCTCACCAATATTTATAGTTTTGCACATCACTAAATCTTTATCGAATTATTTTTTTAAAACAGTGAAAATGAATGGAAATACATTTCCTGAACCCACAGCAGTGAAAAACGGTGCACTCTCTGTTGAGCTTTATTCGGTCTGCAGGTGAGGCTGTGTCTGGAAGATGAGTCCGGGGGGCAGATGGTCAAGGGTCTCGGGGGAGAGAGGGAGGGCATACGCAGGTCAGGTCCCTGCAGACGTCTGAATCGGTGTAGGTGTGCCGGACGGAGCCGGCTCAGGTGTTGCATGCACACAGAGAGACAAATTGAGTCATGATGCAGAACAGAGGTATCATGGGAAACGGTGTGGGTGTGATTCATCCTTTTTGAAGCTGGACTCGTTCTCTCCTCACAAATGCAGTGGTCAGTGGGTGGTATCTTTTTTCACATCCATGGAGGAACAGGAAATTATCAGTTTTTGTGGGCTGCTGCATGTTTACATTGATTCTTGTTCCGCTGCTTTTTTGTGTATTTCTAGGGAGATTTTGCATATGCCTGCCCCATATACAGTGACCCTGAAAGAGAAAGTATTCTTGTTCTATCTATTTGCAAGCAGTTAATGATCAGTGAGTTTGGAGTGGAGGCACACAGCTCCCCAGGAGGCCATGTGTTCACTGGCTGCCTCTACGGTGGAGAGTGCGGCTCAGGAGCCTCATCAGGCTTCACATGAAACAAATAGGGTACAAAAATATCTGCTAAACTCTGTGCGCGCTGTAATCTGCCGGTCTGTGCTCCCTGTGTGGCCTAGTTAGAGCACTTCACTGTAACCAATGAGACGCGTGTGTATTTGCATCTCACATGCATTAATGATAATTAAGGCTATATTCTTATTTTACATTAAAGGCTTGTTTTTAGATCAGGCCTTTAAAGGCAGCCGTGGATCAGCATCTTTTTGGCTTTGTTTATACAAGGTGTTTCCATTTTAGGTTGAGATGAAAAGGGAAGCAAAAATTACTGAGGAAAACCAGCTTTGAATATCAGAGAGAGAATCTGTCCCAGTTCTAGACAAACAATAGTGCTAATATGAATATGAGTACGTATGAGTAAGTCAGAGCGAAAGTGAGAAGCAGTTCAAGTCCGCATTAGTACGAGTATGTACTAATTCAAACGCAATTTTAGCGCTAGTTTGTGTACTAGTTCAAAGTCAGTACAAGTGTACTATACTAGTATAAGTGCTAAGTCAAAGTCAGGATTGCTATTAGAATGTGTGATGGTTCAAAGTCAGTTTTTTCTATTAGGTATACCATTAGGCATAGTAATTAAAGGTAATTACTAGTGCTAGTATGGGTGATAGTGATGCATCAAAATGAATTTACAGAAACACCAAACCCAAAGCTAAAGTTTTCATTTAACCAAAGACTGAAACCAAAACTGAGTTTATTTAGTAATCAGTTAATAAATGAAAATATATTTAATAATCAGCGCTCAAATAAAAATTTCTATATTAACATTAAAAATGCATATATCATCTGCATTTGTGTTCAACCACCAAAAAAGAGAAATATCAATCCCCAAACACAGCTCAATTTTTACAGCAGAAGCAAATGCTATCATCTTGGCTTTGGACTACATTAAGACTATGGAACAGATACATTTTTGGAGAAAAGACAAAAGACTATGGAACAGAGATTAATGTTTTAAATATAACATTTTGAATATAGAAATATTAAATGATTTAAATAACTGAAAAGATACTTTAAAAAATGAAACAAACTGCCAGCAGGTAGCAGTAAGTCACTGATTTTTATCACTGAATCATTAATTCAGTTGATTCATTCGAACGACTGATTCATTCAGGAATGAAGCAAGTGACTGTCTTTATGAATGGGTAATCATGAATCACCGACTCACTAGATTCGTTTAAAAACCCCCGTTCATTCATAAACGAAACACCGCTGTGTTTGAATGGAGATGCACTGTGTCTTTGTTTTAAACTATTTTCGACGACGAAATAGAGCAAAATCAGACAATAGTGTTATAGTCAGATGTTGTACAGTAAGTCACTTAATATTAACTTCTTGTTTATTGAACTGTTGTTTTAAATCAGTATCATATTTGCAAACTCCCTTAAAAATCATTAAAAGCTGTCATTCATCTTAGCTCATCGCGATCTCACATCTATAATCAACAAAGCTCTCTACACTGAGCAATGAATCTCTTATTTACACCCCGTCAACACTGTATGCTTATGAAAGGATTCTGAGTATGTCTGGATACAGTATCCACGCTGCGAAAAAACGTAGAAACCTTTGAAGCTCCCCTGAGCGCAATCACAAATATGATGATAGATGACCCCACCCCCGTCGTGCTTGCGAACTGTCGGTTGCTCCCCTATAAACAATTTATTTTCATACGTCGCTTACTGAAAATAAATTGTAAAAACCTGATATAATTTAGCCATTATTTTTTCTGCACATGATTTTTTTACCACACACGCATACGAAGCTGGCTAGCGTTAAACACAAACAAACAAATAGCAACTTTTAAGTTTGTGCTCCAATTTATTGTTAAATATAAACATTTAAACAGTGTCTGTAATAAGAAGATTGTTTTCATGACAGATTTATTTAAACATTAAATAATAAAGAAAACAGGTTAAGTCAAAATATAATCAATATGTAATATAGTGTATCTTTTTAACAAAATGCTTTAGACTGGTTGTTTTTCTAGCTGACTAATAAGCTATAAGAACATTGAATGGCTTTCCTGAAGTAAATGTAATATTATGTGACATTGTTTACAAGCTTTCTAAATAAACATCTTTCCGCAGCTGAAACACTGGTTAAGCGATTACATGGGATATGATACATTTCAGTCATTTGTACTGTTTATTTCAAAATTTTTGAATATTTGTATTAAATCAGAGTCAGGATAGGTACTAGAAAATTTGATGATTCAAAATTGTTTGTTTTATGTGTACTAGTTCAAAGTCAGATCAAATACTACTTAGTTTAGTGCTAGTAAGTTAGTTCTTGGGCTAGTAGGTGTACTACTTCAAGGTCATTTCTAGTGCTAGTATGAGTCCTAGTTCAAAGTCAGAACCAGTAATAGAATATGTGAAGTCAGGACTAGTACTAGAACTACTGCACAGCCAGATCTAGCCTTAGTATGACTACTAGTTTAAATTCAGAGCTTGCAATGTTTAAATCTAGTACTGATATGAGTATTAGTTCAAATTCAGTACTGAGTATGAGAGGTAAAATCAGGATTAGTACGAGAATATGTGATGTTTCAAAACCAGTTTTGTAGGCATACTAATTCAGCTAGTGTGAGTACTAGTTCAAAGTCAGGACAAGTACTAAAATGAGCACTAGGATTAGTGCAGAGCCCGATCTAATGCTAGATCTTGCAATGTGTAAGTCCAGTACTAGTTCAAAGTCTTAGTATTAGTGCTAGAATGAGTACTAATTTAAAGTCTATTCTAGAGCAAAGATAGTACTTGAGTTACTATAAAAACAGTACTAGTTCAAATACACTACTAGTTTTAGTATCTAGTATGTAGTACTAGTTCAAAGTCTTAATATTATTATGTCTTAAAGTCTATATATTATGGCCAGAATGAGTACAGATTTCAAATCTGTTCTAGATCAAAGATAGTGCTAGTTTAAAGTAGGGATGCACCGGTTGACCGGCCATAAATCGACCGGTTTTTTGTATTTTTTTCGTCCGATTTTTCCGGAAGAGTGCACAGAGGCGCCAGCAGAAAAAATACCACGCAGAGCAAGCTCACTGTTGGCGATGCACGATGAGATATTGGAAGAAAAATCTGAAGTGATTAAGGATACGGCCCCCGCCCACCTGTTTGATATAGCACGTGAAATGCAGAGCTACCTGTCTGAGGCACAGATACCAAGAAGCGAACAGCCGTTGGTGTACTGGCGCACAAATAAGAGCCGCTTTCCTGCACTCGCTGAAGTTGCGCGAGTGTACCTGTCCGGTTTTATTTAGTTTCACTGGTAAAGATCTTTTTTTCTTTACACCAAATTTAAAAACGAAAACAAATGCTGAATGCTGATTAAGTAACATCTTTGTTTGGAGTGTTGAATGTGTTTGATTGTGTTGTTTGGATTGTGGAACTATGCAGTTGTTGCCTTTAAAATTACATGGTTACAGTTAATGTTTTCATTTAAGGCCAGTTTATAGTTTCAACCCAATTTAAAAACAAAAGCTAAATGCTTTTGTCAGTAGGCCAACCTATGTTTGTACTGAATGTAGCCTACTTACTGCGCAGTTACTGCTGTTAATTTCAGATGGTTACAGTTGTTATTTTCAATAGCCAAAACCCAGTTTAGCCTGTTAAATACCAAATAAACATCTTGTTTGTGTGTACTTTTATTTTTCCTCCTTTTCTTTTCCCCCTTTTTCTTTTCCCTCTCTCCTTCTCTCTTTCTTGTTT
Organism: Sinocyclocheilus anophthalmus; assembly: GCA_018155175.1. Lineage (NCBI taxonomy): Eukaryota > Metazoa > Chordata > Actinopteri > Cypriniformes > Cyprinidae > Sinocyclocheilus > Sinocyclocheilus anophthalmus. Next base: position 287,198 of record JADLZN010007826.1, read on the forward strand.
GTTGCTTGATAAAATAAAAAAATAAAAAACGGAAATCGGTATCGGAATCAGTCAGTTTGCTTGTAAAAGATCGGTATCGGAATCGGCCATGAAAAATCATGATCGTGCATCACTAGTTTTAAAGTCATTCTAGTATGCGTTCTAGCTCAGCTCAGTACTAGTCTGTGTAGCTAGTATGAGTACAAGTTCCTTATCAGTATTTATAACTAGTATGACACTGGTTTAAAGTGTTATTTGAAGTCAGTACTAATAATTGTATGTGTAGTAGTTCAAAGTTTTACTTGTCACATGGATCTGGACCAATAGCAGCAAGGTGTTTCACATGTTGGGCCAAGGTTTCTCACTTGGGAGGAGATCATGCCTAGTGTTCTGGTGCAATGTGTGCTTTCAGCAGATATTTCTCTATATTTCTCTGTGGTGTGTGGACTATTTACTAGTCCACACACCACAGTACTTCTTTCAACTAGATTCCAACTGGAGTGTGTAATCACAACCGTTACCTCAATATAGCCATTCCTCAGCATGAGGCATCGCAGCTCAGACACCCTGACCGACTGCGCGCTAAATACCTCGCTGAATCATTCCAGCTTCATTTAAGCTCATTGATTTTCTTTAGCACTCTTTCTTCGTGGCCCAGTTGTATTTGTGCTTTTGAATACTGTCCCTCAGAGGGAGGCTTGTTTATGTGATATGGGATGGATTTGATTGTTTTAGGCCCCCCGGGGATGAGAGGACTTGGATGAGATCTGTAGAGCTGGCTCGGCCGTCCACAGCTTTTGCTCCACGTCAGTTTAAAGGCATAATCCTTCATTTCAGCAGCACCACTATACTTTGATAAATTCAGGGATGGAGCTTTGATAACGTTATCACACGCAATATTCATAAGGACTGCCATGAAAGACCTGCTGTGTTTCAGATCAAGAAAATGGTTGTAAACATATCTTAAACGTCTGGTGACAGTGAAATTTCTAAAAGGAAGCCGAGCTTTTGTGCACAGAAAATAGCATGGACTGAGTAATCAAGGAACTGAGGCCCCACAGGGATGCTATATTAATGAAATTGAGGATTTTGTAGAATTTAAGGATAATCTAAATCCTGGAAATGTATTCTGTGCACATCCATGTTCAGTTTCATTAAAGGAGTAGTTCATGCAAAAATGAACATTTGCTGGAAATTTACTCGCTCTCAGGCCATCCAAGATGTAGATGAGTTTGTTTCTTCCTCTGAACAGATTTGGAGAAATGTAACATTAGTAATTTAGCATTTACATCACTTGCTCAGCATTGGATCCTCTGCAGTGAATGGGTGCTTTCAGAATGAGAGTCCAAACAGCTGATAAAAACATCAAATCGACATGACTCCAGCTCAATTAATGTCTTGTGAAGTGAAAAGCGAAAAGCTGCTTATAAGAAAAAATCTATCATACGGATGTTTTTAACAACAAAGAGTTAATATGGATTATGGATGACCAAAAGCGTGGTTTAAAGGGGTAATATGATGCTTTTTTAAAGATCATTATTTTGTGTATTTGGTGTAATATGTTGACATGCTTTAATGTTCAAAAAACACATTATTTTTCAAATGGGGTATATTTCTGAATCCCTAGATGTTTGAAAAAATGAGGGTATTATTTCAGTAGAAACATCTGAGACGCACAAATCTGGTCTCCGTTTGATCTCATTTGTCATTATTCTTTCCTGGTGTGCAGACAAGACGCAACTATCTTCTGATTGTCTCATTGACCTGTTTTGTTCCCATCACCCTCTGAACGCTGGTTGATCTGCAACTGAAGCGCAGGAGCAGCAGGGGTTTATGGAATTGTACATGGATCTACAGAGCAAACAAGGGAACTGAAAGAGAGAGCCTCGGTGCATTCACATGTCTGATGTAGCTCTCTTTGAGTTGTTTGATGGTTTTGGTTCTACGACGTTAAGATAATGAAGTGTGCAGTGAATCAAGGCCTGCAGGCTGCTTACTGAAACATGCATGACTTTGCCATAATCTCAAATCCACTTTCATACACAAATCCATATTTTATGTTGAATATAAAGGTTGGGTGTTTTTTTTTGTGATGCCTGTTGGATCTTAAAGGTTTGTAGTAACAAAAATATTTGATAAAAGTCCATTAAAAGAAAAAATGGGGTAATATGACAGAGATTACAGTATATACACAGTCATTTTCAATTTATTCCTCTTATTTTAACAATTTTTTGTTGTTGTTAAAGAATATATAAATACCATGTTTGTTTGTTTTTAGCATTGGAGACTATGTGACATTGTCAAAAATATCTAAACAAACATAAAGAGCATTTAAATTTTTGATGACCATTTTTTATTTTTATTTTTTGAAGACCTTTGGCCTTTCAACATGTTATGCAGTTGAAATAATTATGTAAATTATAAAATTTGTCCTAAAAATGTTATGCATTTTATAAAATGTAGCCCCTTATATGTACGATTATTTGATGCACTGCATGGTGGCAAAAAACAGTACAGCACTTTCCTAAACAATTGTTTGAGATTTGTGAATAAGTTGAAAATGAATTGTTGTGGTTTGATGTGCAATGTCAGTTCATATTGATTTTATTTTTTTTTTTAAACTGTTACTCCATCAATATTGAATTTAACATTTATTTCATGTTACAGTCTAAAATTGACCCAAAGGGTTAAGGCAGAGTTGTTTAAAAAAAAAAAAAAAAAACTTCTGTGTGTGTATGTTTATAGCCCGGATAGTGAAAAGTAAGCAGTGGTGTGAGATGTCCCCGTGTTCAGAGGGTGAGATCTGCGGACTTCTCTTCAATCGCTCCGGATGGACCTGCACCAAAGGCGGCGGCCGCATTAAAACCGTCACAGTGAGACACATTCTAAATATCTGTCAAATTTAATTTATTCACTTAGTTGACGCAATGTTGCATCATTCACACCACCTGTGTTTCAGCTCATTGGATAACACGTTCTAATGACTTACATTAACTGACATTATTTCTTTATATAATGCTTAGCGGATCATTAGTTAATGAGCATTCATATAGATACTGTAGAAACATCATTAGGCATCTTAAATATTCATATATACATATTTTTATGTATTGTACATCAGCAGCTGATCTGTTTAGCAGTATGTAATGTTTGTTCATTATGTATTAATGAAAGTTATTATGCAAGGGTTAATGTAGAGTCAGTCTATCATTATTGCGAAATAAACCCTGACGGGGTGATCAGGACCGCAATGCAACATGTAGGGAGTCTTATATCACCCTGAACGTGTTTATTTTGTGATAATTACCATCTGACTGTATGGTATTTTATGTAAATGGACATTAGAGTTCTAATTATTTTATTATGTGAGAAGAAAGACACCTCAGAGTGATGTGAGACATAAAACTAGCACAGCAAACTGGTTGCCTGGGATAACAGTCAATTATAGTTGAATGGTTCTTATGGTAAAATATTTGATAGCAGAATGCAGCGACTGACCAATCAGAATGAAGTATTCCAGGGAGCAGTGTACTAATAAGTAATACATCCTTTTTGGCACAGGTTAACTCCATCCATCATTGCTCAAATGTTTTACTTTTAGTTACTAATAGAATAGGACTTCTATTTGCACATTGTATGAATAGCATCTATAAACATTTGCATTTAGTGTCAATAAGATTCTGTCTTGATGCAAATAGTATTTACCACTCTTTACACTCAGTGTATTTAGCATATCACTTTTTATGTACATTACCGTCAGTTCAAAATTTTGGGGTCAGTAACAGTTTTTTCCCACTTTTCTTTTTTTAAACCTTTTTTGTCTTCATTTTTACCCAATTTTGTTAAAGAATTGATCAATACCACATTAGCACTGGAGACTTCATGATACTGTGTTCCCGGCCTTATGCCCCCCCCTCAGCCCCTTTCCGTTTTGGTTTTTGTTGTGTCCGCCCTTCCCGGGATTATTCAAACCCACCGTCACGGTTTGACCGTTGTTACCCTTTTTCCTCGCACTGGTGTCTTCTTTGACTTGTCTATGCCTGAACGAATCCTGCAACCCCACTCTGTGTTTCCCACCTCTCCTAAGCAGACTAGTTTCATCGGGCTATCATAACGGTCCTGCTTACTGCCCGCACTATCAGCTCTTCGCCTGATTTCTGCAGGATCCTGTGCCCGACAGCCTGGCGTAGTAATGATGCTGAACATTCTATTTTTGCATCCTGGCCTCCTGCCCTTTTACCCCTCCTCTGCCAATCCTCTTTAATTGTCATTCTCTATTCACAATCCTAGTTGTTTTTACTGTATTTTTGCTCCACCTAAAGCCGCCCTGGCTCTTCTCAACCGCTTCCCAACAACAATCTCAGCGATCACCAACCTGTGAACTGTATGTTCCGATTAGTGAAACTAGCCAGTGCCTTAAAAAGTATAACCGGCAATTTCAGTAAGAAAGGGGGGGGTTTGCCTCTGCCTGTCCGAGCCAATATCCCACGTTTTCTTTGTGCCTCGTGCGCATTTAGAATTAGATTCCCATGGTCAGTGACCTTGTCGAGACCCGACATCACTTTTAACATTTCATCCTGACAGGCTCCTATTTGTGTGAGTGGCTGTACAGGAGATGCATGAGCTCAGTGACGTGATTCTTTGTTTGTAATTCGTTGCCTACATCACAGGCATAAGTGCTGAGCTCAGGGGGTGTTTGGGCCGTGCTGACCCTGCAGGCTCCTGCCTCATAATGTCATAATGGGGGCCCCCCATGACAAAGAGCAATTACGCTGAATTAGAGGGTGTTTCCGCAGATCCAAAGGATTTTATAGCGGCCACCCGCGGCCTGCATCTTCCACCGAGTGTGGCTCTGCGGTTTAGAGGGGTCTGCCATTCAGCCCCCGCGTAGTGCCATCCTTCATGTTTCCGAGGGCTTGGAGTGTTTCGGGCGTTTGTGATATTTAGGCTTTCTTGCCAAATTTTTATCTACCCTGCAGCCTTGCTTTTCGTTTTTGCATGTCATGCCTTTCCTGTCCCAGCTGTGCCACAAATTGGCCATTCTTTCTTGTGCAAGCTTCACCCCCCCGTGCCATCCGGGTTTTTCTTGTCGTTCCTCCACATCCACCACTTTTGTGCCCTACCCTCCCCTCCTTCTTTTTTTCCACTAGTGCCCCCGACGCTTCTCATGTTTCATCTAGTCTTGATGTACTCCACCTCGCCATGAAGAATTCCACTATCCTTCTCGACCATCTATTACCTAGGCACCCAACGACACCCTACATCACCTCACTATCCCCCCGCCTCCATTTCCCAAACCCCACCTGTTCCCCGTTTTTTTTGTCGCATGTGTCTTTAAATTTTACACCTTTATCTTGGTTGCCCCGGGATTACGGTTGCTTTGGGTTTCTAAGTTTTTAAGGTATTTCTTTCTTTTTTCTATCTTTCTTGGGCCCTTCCTTGCTTTTTTGCCCCCTTGCGGCTGCCGGCCGCCGCTCGTGTGGGTTAAGCGGTTCGCGCAGTTCCTGCAAAGGTCGCGTTTGGCTTTCGCTCCTTGCTCTGCCCCCTTCCTTGTAACGTCATTCATCCCCCCCCACACTCCATTTGGTCTGACATGTTCCTAGGTCCTTCGCTTAGATGAGTTTGTTTCCCCTTCCGAACATTGGGGCGCTCGCTTACTGTCTCCTTGCTCTGTTTCCCGTGCTGGGTGCTTCCGCCTGCGCGAGACCCCTCTACATCTTCACCTACTACCCTGGACTCAGTCGTCTCCCTTCACGGGTCGTTCCCCACCACCTACCTTGATGTTTTCTTGCTTCCCCCAGGGTTATATATGCTGTAGCGCGACCCAGTTCCCTAGTATCGCCACAAGGTGGCTCGCTTTGTTTCGAACCCACATTTATGTTGGGCTGTAGGTTCTTGTATCTTGCTTTGCCTGGGCCCTGGTTGCTCGTCTCCCCTCCCAATCCCCCTCCTTTGTTTGCGCTCCTTTTTGCAACGCCCCCCCAGCTGGTCTTGTGCAGCCATGCCGTCTTTATCTGTTCTTTGTATCTTGCTTTTCGCGTTGCTCCTTTTTTTTTTTTTTTTTTTTTTCTCTTCTTCTTTTTTTTTTTTTTTTTTGCTTTTTCTTCTCCTTTTTTTCTTTTTCTTTCTTTTTTTTTTTTTTTTTTTTTTTCTTTTTTTTTTTTCGTCTTTCTTTTTTTCCTTCTTCTCCTCATCCCCTCTTTTTTTTTTTTCCTTTTCCCCCTACTCCTTTTTTCTTCTCTCTCTTTCCTTTTTCTTTCTCTTCCTCATCTATACACGCTTTTCTTGTCTCCTTAGTCTTCTCCCTTTTCTCCTTTCTTCTCTCTCGCCTCTTTTCTCTTCTATCTTCCTTTTCTCTCATATTCTTCCCCTCTGCAGATATTATTCTTTGTCCCAGTAACACCCCACTCTTCCCCAACCTTTTTTTTTTTTTTTTTTTTTTTTTTTTTTTTTTTTCTGTTCTCTTTTTTTTTTTTTTCCCTTTCTTTTTTTTTTTTTTTTTTTTTTTTTTTTTTTTCTTTTTTCTTATTTTTTTTTTTTTTTTAACCTTTTATTTTTTTTTTTTTTTTTCTTTTTTTTTTCTCTCCCCTCCTTCCATCTATATCCTCTCTCTCCCCTCCCACTCTCTTCCCTTTTTTCCTTTCTATTCCTTTTTCCTCCCCTACCTCTTTCCAACCAACCCCCCACCACTACTTTCGACTTTCTTTCACTCTTCCCCTTTCGTTTTTTCTAATTCCATCTTTCCTTCCCTCTTCCCTTTCTCTCCTCTCTTTTCTTTCTTCCTTTTCTCCATTTCCCCACCCTCCAATTTTCCTCCTCACCCATTCCCACTTCCTTATCACCTCTCCCCCTTCTATTTCCCCCTTTTACCCACACTTTTTTATCCTTTATGTTATGTCTCCCGTTTTTGGTCTTTTTACCCAAAGACCAATTACACCCCCCCCCCCTCTAGTTCTCCCCTGGCTTCTGTACACGACCCGTCCACCATGAAACCTAACACACCTTCCTCACCCTACGTTTTACAAGTACCCCCACATTCCATTGTTTGGTGGGTGGGGGGGGAAAACGTTTCAAATCGGTTGAGATGCTAAACAAATAGTGATTCAATTAGGTGTAGGAGTTTATATGATTGTATGTCTGAGGGGAACTTACTGTCTCTGAAAAGTTTAGATGGTATTTTTTTATTTTCATCTTGCCTCTGTATAATGGATATTAAAGTTCATAAGTGCAGCGCTGCTTTGTTTACAGCGGAAACCAATGAAACGCTTTAAGCGCCACCTGCTGTCAGAGAGTGAATCTGCGTCTCATTCAGCTCCGCTGTTTCATGCAGATATTTTATGTATAGTTTCACAAAACTGAAGTCAAACCATTCTGTTTTTGCTCTACGCGCCTCTACTATGCGAGCTTTCATGAGTGCGGTTGCCAGATATCAAGAGTTCAAATCCCTGAATCAGAGCTTCGCTGTTAAATTGATACATTTTCTGCCCGGTGTTTTGCTTGTTTTAAGCAATCTGGAAACCATGCGCACGCGCTCACTCCTCATTGTGGAAGCGCCGCCGCAGATGATCTGAAAAACAAACAAGCTGGAGTTTAGCAATCTAAATGAAAGCGTCATTCAGCCGGTCAGTGTTCTGTCATGAGATCTCACTATATTGTTTGCGATTGTGTTCGCTGAATAAATACACTTACTCATGGGTGTCGGAAGCAAAATAAACGTAGGTGGGGCCTCCCCCAGAAAAAATTTACTGGAGTATATGCCAAAAGACAGCTGCTGGGCAACGTTTCCAGTGGTGTAAGTGGTAACGTGGGTTGCGTAGTATTTTTGATGCAAACGACCCGAGTTCGCGTCCGCCTTTTGCCGAAATCATTCTTCTCCCTTTTCACATCTCATATCACATCACATCGGAAAGGCTTTTGTTTTCAATAAAAATAAAAATCTAATCGAAAAGTTGAAATAAAGTATCAGGTAGGGTTAGGTGTATCTGAGCAGCAGATGCTAATGCTTTGTTTACTTGAAAACACGGAATGGAGTTTAATTTATATGGACTCTGAATGAGCCGAGTGGAATGGATTTGAGGAAGCAGCAGCGTGGAATTCAAGGCTGTAGCTAAATGGCATTTAATTTATTAGGGCATTAGTCATGTTGAATGGATTTGACTGTCACATATTCACTGAATTAGCCATGGTAAAAGTGGTTAGGTCCAATATCATTGGTCTTCAAAAGTGGGTGGGTCCTGTCCCACCCTCATTCAATGGTTCCGATGCCCATGCACTTACTCAATCGCTGTTGTTTTAATAGAGAAATAGACTATTGCAATTATGGAATAAGTGGAATTACTAGAAATTTCATTTTCATAATGTAGACAGAGATTGCATAAGTCTTTGGTGTTATATTATAATAAATCAGTACAGATGTGGTAAAATACACCATGTATGTGTCCACATTCTATTGATTTGTGCTTACTGGAGAAAGTGCAGTACCTGAAATGCAAAAGTAAATTGATCAAATGACAACAATAATTACGATTATAATTTTGAGAATTTTTTTTTTTTTAATCAGTTTAACCATTATATAGAGAATGACGAAAATGTGACTAATATTTCATTGACTAAAAAACCTGACTAAAATGCTTATACATTTCATTGAATAAACAAAAACAGGACAAGTTTGTCTAAATATGATAACTAAAATGTACATTTGAGTAAGACTAAGACTAAATAAAAAATGGCTGCCAAAATTAATACTGCTGTACGGTTAATTAATAATAATCTTATTGCTAAAATGTCAAGTTTTCATTGACTAAAACTAGACTAAAATACTTCAGGTTTTCTTCGACTAAAACTAGACTAAAATACTTTAGATTTTCTTGGACTAAAACTAGACTAAAATACTTTAGATTTTCTTGGACTAAAACTAGACTAAAATGTCGAGACTTTAAGTCAACCAAAACTTGACTAAAACTAAATAGGATAAGGTTGACTAAATATGATAAAAACTAACAAGGACATTTTAGCCCGGGACTAAGTCTAAGACTAAAATTAAAATAGCTGACAAAATGAACAGGTTGAATAGATTGAATAATTGGTTGAATAGATGACAGATTGAACCAATCTGGGCACGGGGGTGGGACTAAGCGTCAACAATTGTTCCTGTTTTGCTCAGAGGAACAAAATGCATAGATTTCTTTTGACGAATCAGTCCTGATCAAAATGTGATGACGTCACTACGTTTACTACGGAACCTCCGAATGTCCAAATGAGACACATGCGATACCTTGATCTTGATTCGATGTCTCTGTCTTTGAGGGTTAACATCTCGAGAAGCGAAAAGCTGCATGTTTGTAAAAAAACAAATCCATCAAAGACATTATATGTTTAAATGGTCACTTCTGGCAAAAATGCGAGTCCATAATTCATAATAACTCTTCCTCCAGTGAAAAAGTCCAACCCCTGTTGTCCTCTCACATCAAAATCCACCAACATTCTTCAGAACGGTTTTGGACTGTTTTCGCTTGTAAACGGTGCTTGATCTGTCCATATTTCTCTCCTGATTCAGACAAGATGACTTTTTCACTAGAGAAGCCATATTATTGATGGAGGACCCGTATATTAATTTTATTTTACCTGGGATTTAGACTCATCCTCATGCACTCAAGGCTTATATGGGAAATATTATTTTTTATGCGTGTCTTTTCTGTACATATTTTTATAAGTTCATGTTTTTTATCAAGTACCACATGAAGTGGAAATATTTTACACAAAAATTTGATTTGCTGTAGCAATCTTAACAACTACAATTATCATTTTAGCTGCTATGTTATCAAGGTAACAATCCTGTGCATAATACAGTGGCAGTGACGTATGCCATGTATTGTTTTTCAATATCCACTTATAAGTCTTACTTGAAGTGCTCTGCCCTTGGAAATGAGTCGGCCGAGATGCTCACTTTCCAATGGAATTTGTCCCTCCCTCTTTCTTACCATCCATGCCTTTCTGTCTGCTCACTAGCACTTGTGCGTTGGTTAGTGTGTTTATGTGGTTGTGTAGGCATGTGTGTGTGTGTGTGTCTAATCTGTGTGTGTCTGTGCCCGCAAGCCTTGTGTCTCTCAGCCTGGGGCAGCTGCCGCAGATTTCATGCCCCTGTTTCCTGCACCATATAATCTAGTCTGACAGCGGAGAGGAGTTTGCATGGGAGTTGTTTACTTATATGAGTGTGTATGGAGTTTAAATGTGTCTGTGTGTGTGTGTGTGTGGACAGATGTTTACTTCTGTGTGTGATTATGGATAAGTGTCCATTTGTGTGTGATTGCATTTAGTGTGTGTATGTGTGTGTGAGAGAGAGGGAGCATGTGTATCCTTTCAAAATGCCTATTTTCACGGTGGACTGAATGCTACTGTGTTACAGTGTCAGCAGAGGCAGTTTTCGGCAGATTTGTGACAGCTATTCTTAGGAACGATATAGATATGCTTATGAAAAGTGTTATGGCTGTTATTGTGAGGTCTAGCAGGAAATTAGTTAGATTGTATGATTACCAAGTGAAGGAGATGGTTCATAAATCAGTGGATGTGGAATAAAGAAGGTTGTACTTCCTAACAAAACCGTGAAAGAGGAAATTTAGTTGCAGTTGCTGACCTATATGGGTTTTTCAATGGCTGATGGTGATCTAGAAAGCAGGGCAGTCAGTGTAATGCTGACATGTTCACGTTTTAACCCTATACAGCCTATAGTATCATATTTGATATGTGAATTAATAAGGCTACTAAATTATCAACAGGATCAAAACTTAGCTGTAAACCTGTTGTACATAATCTACTACTGTATACAGTGGGTACGGAAAGTATTCAGACCCCCTTAAATTTTTCACTCTTTGTGATAATGCAGCCATTTGCTAAAATCATTTAAAAAAAATTATTTCCTCATTAATGTACACACAGCACACCATATTGACAGAAAAAACACAGAATTGTTGACATTTTGAGATTTATTCAAAAGGAAAAACTGAAATATCACATGGTCCCTAAGTATTCAGACCCTTTGCTGTAGTAGTAGAAGCACCCTTTTGATCTAATACAGCCTTGAGTCTTTTTGGGAAAGATGCAACAAGTTTTTCACAAACTGGATTTGGGGATCCTCTGCCATTCCTCATTGCAGATCCTCTCCAGTTCTGTAAGGTTAGATGGTAAACGTTGGTGGACAGCCATTTTAGGTCTCTCCAGAGATGCTCAAATTGGGTTTAAGTCAGGGCTCTGGCTGGGCAATTCTTTTGAACAGTCACAGAGTTGTTGTGAAGCACTCCTTCGTTATTTTAGCTGTGTGATAAGGGTCATTGTCTTGTTGGAAGGTAAAAATTCGGCCCAGTCTGAGGTCCTGAGCACTCTGAGAAGGTTTTCGTCCAGGATATCCCAGTACTTGGCCGCAGTCATTTTTTGATTGTTTAGTCCGCGATTGAAACCATTCGTCCTGTCCCTGCAGCTGAAAAAAACACCCCCCACAGAATGATGCTGCCAGCACCATGCTTCAATGTGGGACTGTATTAGACAGGTTATGAGCAGTGCCTGGTTTTCTCCACAACTACTGCTTAGAAATAAGGCCAAAAAGTTCTATCTTGGTCTCATCAGAACAGAGAATCTTATTTCTCACCATCTCAACCAAACTCCATGCGGGTTTTCATGTGTCTTGCACTGAGGAGAGGCTTCCGTAGGGCCACTCTGCCATAAAGCCCCGACTGGTGGAGGCTGCAGTGATGGTTGACTTTCTACAACGTTCTCCCATCTCCCAACTGCATCTCTGGAGCTCAGCCACAGTAATATTTGGGTTCTTCTTTACCTCTCTCACCAAAGGCTCTTCTCCCCCGATAGCTCAGATAGCCAGCTCTAGGAAGGGTTTCTGGTCATCCCAAATGTCTTCCATTTAAGGATTATGAAGGCCACTGTGCTCTTAGGAACCTTAAGTGCAGCAGAAATTTTTTGTAACCTTGGCCAGATCAGTGCCTTGCCACAATTCTGTCTCTGAAATCTTCAGGCAGTTCCTTTGACCTCATGATTCTCATTTGATCTGACATGCACTGTGAGCTGTAAGGTCTTATATAGGTGTGTGGCTTTCCTAATCAAGTCAATCAGTATAATCAAACACAGCTGGACTCAAATGAAGGTGTAGAACCATCTCAAGGATGATCAGAAGAAATGGACAGCACCTGAGTTAAATATATGAGTGTCACAGCAAAGGGTCTGAATACTTAGGACCATGTGATATTTCAGTTTTTCTTTTTTAATAAATTTGCAAAAATGTCAACAATTCTGTGTTTTTCTGTCAATATGGGGTGCTGTGTGTACATTAATGAGGAAAAAAAATGAACTTAAATGATTTAACAAATGGCTGCAATATAAACAAAGAGTGAAAAATTTAAGGGGGTCTGAATACTTTCCGTACCCACTGTATGTCATCTGTCATCTGATTGATAGTTTGTACTCTTCTAGCAGGTAAAAGTCCTGTTAGTATCATTCTAGAAATTATACTAGTTCATAGTACACATCTTTTTTGCAGTGAAGTCTGTAATGATTTTTACAATAACCTTTATTTTGTTAGTAATATTTCAAGAAGAACAGTTACTGGACTGAAGCAACTTAGGTTTACTTTATTATCCATACATTATTTTTAGAAAACTAATGTTAAAATGTGAGTATCAAATATGATACATCAGGCTATTGAGGCTTTCATCAGGTTTTTTAATCAAGAATAATTGTATTGTATTGCCTTATATGTTTTACAGGACAAAAAAACACAATACAAAGTTTTGATCATTAAACTAAGCTTTTAAAATCATATTACTAAGATAATACTAATATTAATACAGATCTTTATATGCATTTTATGTAAGTATTATGCTATACTGTTATAAAATCTCATTGATTTACATTACAAGCTGTCAGAATTGAATCTGTAATCTAATTCTTGGCCATATAAATATCAGCAACATCACAAATTTCATATTTTTGCTCAGTTTGTGCCTCTGAATAAAGCTGGGGTGTTTTCTATCATATCATATTATATGAGCCATAAAGGCTTGATGTACAGAATGTGATACAAAACATAAAACACATATGCAAACTTTTTGATATTATCAGGCTTTACATGGTTGATGATGGCAAATGAGATGCACAGATTTGCTATAATCAAGTGAACAGTAGATTGACCCAAAATACACAATAGTCTTCAATAGTGTGGTCAGGACCCTGTCAAGGGGTCTTGTATCACCCTAAAGGGTTTTATTTTGTGCTTAAGACCAGCTGACTGTAGATTATTTCATTTATTACATGCCTGCTTACCAATTAAATAAGTAAGGGGGCATGAAATATTGACTTGAGTTTTATTCTTTTATTATGTGAGGAGAAAAAGACCACGCAGTGGTTTGAGAAAAATGAAACTAACACAGCTATGTAGGAAATTGGTTGCTTGCAATATCTGGAGAAAGCTATCCATTAACATTGCCATTCATCTCAATGGCAGCTGCGCGGCTAAAATACAAGTCTATTTCATAGTTTTAAGAGCTTTCCAAAAAGAAATGAAATATCAATATATACATGTTGTTGGCAAAACTTTTTTTTTTTTATCAGAATACACAGCTAATTTTGAATTGCTGTCATTTTGCGTGTATGTCATACATTCTGCGTGTATGTCACAGATTGCAGTGGGACAATTTGTAACAACGCTGCATTGCGATTGTGTAACAGAATTGCTGTATTCATGCCATGATGACTGAATAATAGCAAATATATCGTGGAGTAGGGAAACAACAGCAACAGATACCAGAAAGCACAGAGTGCAGTGTTTCATAGGCTTGAGTCCAGAAAATGTGTGCAAATGGTGTGTGTTTATGTCTTTTAAATGTGCGTTCACGTGCTTTGCACCTGCAACTTCCCTATATTCAGCCCTTCCAGCGTGCAGGGGATTCAGGGGAGCCAGGTTCTGACCCACTAATGGAGTTAGCATATGCAGAAAGCTGAATCCCTGCCAGGCATTAATACAGATCACTCATGGGGGCCCCTAAACACGCTGGCCATTTGTCTTCACTAGTGAACTGCTGAAAGGTTCAAATTTGCCATAGTCTCAAGAGCCCACTGCTTTGGCATGTCATGCGCTGTGGAGATATTCACAGAGATGGGTATGAATAGGAAACAAAGAGAACGAGAGTGCGAAATCTTAGCAAAGCTGGGGAAAAGGGCTTGAGAGTGGGTGGGCCGCTTGTGAACACTGTCCAGTTACAAACCAATGTGTCATGCTGTCATGTCATTTATAGTGCCTGTGAAAACATAATGCTCTTGCAGGAACCAGGAAGTTCCCAAGGAAGAGTCATTAGAGGGCCTTAACGGATGTTTTCTCAACATGTGGTTTTCTCAACATGTGGTTTTCTCTGTCAGCTTTTATTTAGCTTCTCTGCATGAGCGTGGATTTGGTTAAAGATAAAATGCAATTAAAATTAAACCTGTTTACTTTATTAAAGGGATAGTTCACCCAAAAATTTTAATTACTCACCCTCTAGAAGAAGATAACCACTAAATGACCCCTGACTTCAATAGAATGGAGTGAGGAAAAACACATTTTCTCAAAATATATTCTTTTGTGTTTCATAGAAGGATGTAAGTCATGCAGGTTTGGAATGACATGAGTAAATCATGACAGAATTTTCATACTTCAGATTAATGATGGATGTTCCTAGTCTTATTGTAAATAATGAATTGTATTACAAAGAGAACAAAACAGTTTTTCATGGTAGTCTTCAATCTGAATAATTTCCTTTTCCTCTGACATCAATTTTCTGACAAAAAGCCAAATAGCTAGTTCAATTCTGATTTGAATTGACACCACAGGAAGTTAAATTTAAAAAAGGAAGTTAAATTTTACAATAATTGCAATTCAAAGAAATTCAACACAAGTAATAAACAACTAATTTATTAAATGCATCAAATATTATTTAATATGTTTAAAATTATTAAATTAAAAATGCATGTATTAATTACATATTAAATATATAAAATAAAGTAATAAAAAATTATCTATGTTTTTTTTTTTTTTAAATTTTTTGTTTTTTTTTTTTTTTTTTTTTTTTTCTTTTTTTTTTTTTTTTTTTTTTTTTTTGGTACTTCATTTATCTATCTATCATTCTATTATTTTATTGTTCTATCTATCCTTCTATCGATCCTTCTGTCTGTCTGTAAGGCCTTTAAACTAGGGATGGGTGATACACTTATTTCATTTTCGATACGATACCGATACTTTTAAATGCCAGCATCGTCGATATTGATACGATACTTCTAAACTGAACTTTTAAATCATGAAATGTATTAAATTCTTAAATTACTAAGAGTAAAATGGATAATGATAACCACTTAACTTTGTTTAAAACGCATTTTAACATTCAATACACCTTAACTGCAACTTACTAGGTTATATTTTTGTTTACACGTAGTTAAAATATGTTTACTGTAGTGGTAACCATGGAAATCTACAAATACTATAGTTGAACTATGTCACTTTAGTAAAACCGCCATGGTTCATTTTCAGAAGGGACTGCCACTGACAATCTGTTGCATGCATAAAATGCAACCTTTTTATTCTGACAGCTATGATTTATATTAACATTACAGAATAGAACATGATCAATATGAACTTTTAGCGTTCAGTTTAAATAAATGTAATTGCACAAACTGTAGGCTACAATTTAAATTTGTTTATTGTGAAATAACTCAAGCATATATGTTTTTTTTCTGTCCTCTGATAAGCATTGTTCTGCCGTTCCCAAAAACATCAGTGGTTTCTTATGATACTTTTGGGAAATGCATGCACTGTCAGAAGTGAGTGAACACTCTCTGTGATTGATTGGTTCTGTCTTGCAGAATTTGCATGTGTTCAGATGAGCAGGAAACTAGTTCTATCCTACACAATTATTCACTAACACAGGTTATTCATCCAATTCAATACATATTATACGCATTATTTTTTGTTAAATAAAATCAGTGGGAAAACACACAAAAAAACACATCTTAGTATCGATATTTTTTATTTGAGTATCGATACTTTCGATACTCACATCAGTATTGGTATATTGATACTTGAGGATCGATACGCCGATCCCTACTTTAAACCTTCAAACTTAAGGCTTTTTTTAACTTTTACTTCAAACAATGCTTTTTTTAATCCAACATGTTATGAATTTCTTTACATTTCAGTTCATTTTAATCTACTTAAGTTTCTATTTTAATTGCAATTCTGCATTCTGTTTGGTTTCTCAATTCAAATTAAATTCAAATTCAATAATTTTACTGGAATTTAAAAGACATTCCCAGTTCTGTTTTCAATGTAGCACAACCCTGATAAGTAAAAAATCACTTGGTTTCTTAAAATGGTCATATCTGCAAAATCCAGATAATTTCACATTGCAGTTTTTCAGCTGCTCATTCGAGGGAGTTTTTCCTTGCTACTGTTGCCTTAGGGCTTGTTCACGGAGGCATTATTTTCCTGTCCTTTTATCTTCTTTATTTTTCTAGTTTCTGTAATGCTGCTTTGAAGCAATTTGTATTATTATAAGCTATACAATTATATTGAAACAAATACAATATATTTCAGTCAAACACCAAAAAGAAACTGAATTCCCCTCCAAATGTAAACCTGCGCAAGCGTCTCTGTCTGATTTTTCCTTTTTGACGGCGTGTCTTTCTCTGTCTTAATCTCTACCTCCCCTCGGTTTCTTCTGGGTAATAGCATTGCTCTGTCACTGCACAGTCATCATTACTGAGAGAAAGGATGAATGAGATGTACAGAGGGAGGGAAAGAGCGACGGAGTGGTGCGGAGGAATGAGGCGATTGTTTTCAGCCAGCCGTTGTATTTAGGGAAGGGGCCGTCTCGGTGAGATCTGCCGCGACAGGGTCAGAGCAAATACGGCGTCTCATCCACGAGCCGTCTCCCCCGCTCCGCCTGCTCGCTTTCCACTCACGTCCGCCTCCATTTGCTCATGCCTGCACTGTTAGAGGCCACTAAATATCTGACACACTGGAGAATTGGCAATCCTTTGAGAATCTGTACCCTTTTCAACCTCTCCCCTCTTCTTTTTATTGAATACATTTATGGAGCGGAGAGCGTGGCACAGCGGGTCGCCTGATTTGATTCTGCTTCGCCTCATCCGTGGGGAGGAGAGCATCCAAATTCAGCTCCGTGGGTCCTCAAAGGGGCATGTGTGACACAGCGGTGTGTGACTTTATTCATAATTGAGAGAAATACATTAGTTGAGTGCTAGCATGGGATGTTTTTTGTAATTGAAGTGGAAAGGTGTTAGCAAAAAAGAAAACACCCTTACTCTCAGCGGAGTGATGCTTGGAAATCTATCTAACTTGTTATCTGCTATTGCAGGCTGTGATTTTGTAAAGCCTAGCGTGGATGCAGTTTTATTTGATTCTTATGATATAATTATATGTGACCCCTGGACCACAAAACCAGTCTTGAGTCGCTTGGGTATATTTTTAGCAATAGCCTAGAAACAATGTATGGGTCAAAATTATCAATTTTTATTTTATACCAAAAATCATTAGGATATTAAGATCATGTTCCATGAAGGTATTTTGTAAATTTCCTACAGTAAATATATAAAAACATAATTTTTGATTAGTAAATATGCATTGCTAAGAACTTCATTTGGACAACTTTAAAGGCGATTTTCTTAGTATTTTGATTTTTTTGCACCCTCAGATTCCAGATTTTCAAATAGTTGTATCTCGACCAAATATTGTTCTATCCTATCGAACCATACATCTATGAAAAGCTTATTACTCATGATTCTTTGTCAACAAACCTCAAACAGCACTTCTGAAAGTCACAAAAAAGAGTTTTACAAACCAAACTGATGAGAGGCCATATTTTTTTCATTTCATTATTTTTTTTTTATTTTAAGCATTGCGGTACTTGCTTGAGATATGATGTAGCTGTACAATTCTTGGGAATTAAATCTCCTTAAGTCTTAAAATGATGACGATTGTTAGTGTTCTTTATGCAGTCTCATGCATTTTTACAAGAACAAAGGGTGTTTTAAATTAGAAATGCTTTACCCTTTAGCATCGTATATAGAAAGCTATATTTTCTACCTCATTTTATAAAGAGAATCCATTGTATGATTGGGGGAAAAAAAGAAGTCGTTTTATGCAGGGTTTTGAAGTAAGCATTAAGAAAAGTTCAGTTGCCATTTGAATCATCTCTCTTCCGAGTTACTCAAATAGAAATTCACAAATATTTATAGTAAGACGTTTGAAACATGAACCTTCTAAATACAGTAAGATGTTTTTGTCTAGTTTTCCAGGAAAAATAAAGCAATAGTTCCCTCATGTTGTTCCAAACCTGTAAGACATATTTTCTTCTGTGGAACAAAAAAGAAGACATTTTGAAGAATGTTTGTAACCGCTTTTGGTTACCATTGATTTCCAATTCTCATCACTGAGAAATTTCTCAAAATATCTTCTTTTGTGCTCCACAGAAGAAAGTAAGTCATACAGATTTAGAACGACAAGGGTGAGTAATTATGACAGAATTAAAAATTTTCTGTGAACTGTTGCTTTAATAAATGCCTAAAACAGGATACTTGGGAAGCAATACTGCATAAGTGTAACGGATAGAACACAGGAAGCGTGCGGATCCATCTGCATGCTTTTATTTAAAGGTGTGGTCATGAAACAGGCATAGGTCAGACAATGGCAAACAGGTATATTGATGGCCAGGCAAGAGGGATAATCCAGGTACAAGGCAAAGGTCCAGGCAGGGGCGAACAGTATCCAATTGGGCGAGACTCGAGGGATAATCCAGGTACACAGGCAGTGATCAGAACACGGGGAAACAGACAAGGCAAGACGAAGAAAACAAGGAAAACAAGACACTAGGCTCGGTAATGCAGCTTACACTAGGGGAGTGGAAAATGCAGATCAATACTCGGCGATCTGAACAGGAACTTAGTGGGTGTTAAATAGAGTGAGTAATGGCTCTCAGATGAGTGTGTGATTAGTGAAGGCTGTGTGATCAGTGAATTCAGCTGTGTAAGTGCAATGGATGATGGGAACTGTAGTCCGGAGTGACATGTAACAGTCTGTGTAGTGTGAGAGTCAATGTAATGGTAGAATGACCTCTAGTGGCAATCGGCCAGAAGGCCAAGGACCGGATTCGTGACAATAAGGATATTTAGACTTGTTTGTATTTTTAATATAACTTTCTCTTACTGCATTGGCAGATTTGTTTCACTTGTTTATATACAACACATGGAAAATCTGGCAGTGTTGGTAATGCAATGTATTTTGATTGTTATTGATAAAATGCTTTGAATGTCACATATTAGCCCTAACTATTTTCATTGTCACTTTCTACAGATATTTAAATTCTTGTCAAGTTACTCATTAAGTCAAATAAGTTATGCAAATGTTATATATCAGGACAAAACCATATATCTGCGATGTCAAAACACAGGTTTAATTGAAAAGCCCTGAACACATCCATGCGTTTAAATTATGTATTTGTTGCTCAAGAGATCGTTACGAGTAATTGCCTTATCAAAGCTGCTTCTAATCAATATCGAAATGTTTTCATTTATTTCCGAGCAAAGAGAATGAGCGCACATCTAAATGTCCCGTTTCTGTTCGTTTAGCTGGTCGACAGAAGGTTTGAGTGAATTAAACACACGTTCTGTTCTTTGAGTTTTCTTAGCACGCATCGTTTCTTGATTTCATATAGCTCTCCTCCTCCGCCCCCTCTCCCTCTTGAAATGATTCTTTTATGTTTTTGGCCTCCTCTCTTTCCCGTTAGAAACCCCTCTCAGCCAGCTGCCCCGTCACTTAGACCACGTTTAGGCCATTTTCCATCTGAAGAATTGCCAGGGTTTCTTTGAACTATCATTTTTGCATCCCACATGCAGCACTTCACGTTTCTCTGAGGAATATTTGGAGATGTTTGCTGCAGGTCTATCAGGCCGTGATCAGAGGATGTCTCATATTGTCTTTCTTCTTTGAGGCCCCCGCTACCGTTTTTGATTTTTTTTGGAAGACATATTAGCATACCGTGAGTAGAGACTACTCTATTCTACTGCAGGATAACCAACAGGATGAAAAATTGATTTGAAACATCTTCCAGAAGAGGTGCTTTCAATAATGCATTTGTAGTGATTGAGACTGTGATATTTCAAAGAATTCGATTACCAAGAGATGAACGTATGCAAAAATGCATAAAGCTTCTTTATAGTTCATACATGTATATGAATCTGTTAATTTATTAATTTCTTTATACATTCTATTAACTGTCTTTGTTGTTTGAGCCCTTCATCGAGCAGAGAACAAAAGAAATAAACAGAGGAAAGCCAGAGAATCATTCTCACTCCATTGTGACCTGGACTCCCACAGGCGGCTTGAAAAGCACATATCGCACCAGGGAATCTGCTTCTTTTTGAAATTCATTTCATTGTGATGCTTGATAAAGCCTGAGAAATGTCTCCTAACTATTCACTGACTTGCATTTAGCAGTCATTTTCAAAGGCTACTCCATCAATATACGCTATCAGGTTAGTCCCTGCAGTTTGCCAGTGATTTATAATTGTTTTA
Organism: Sinocyclocheilus anophthalmus; assembly: GCA_018155175.1. Taxonomy (NCBI): domain Eukaryota; kingdom Metazoa; phylum Chordata; class Actinopteri; order Cypriniformes; family Cyprinidae; genus Sinocyclocheilus; species Sinocyclocheilus anophthalmus. Next base: position 307,797 of record JADLZN010007826.1, read on the forward strand.
ATTGCTCCTCTCGCAGCTACTGGAGGAGACTAATCAATCCTTAAATTCAAAATCCAGCCGAGGCCAGTCGGAGGAACGGCCCTCGCCACCTCCCGCATATCGCTTTTAATTCGTAGCCGTGCCTGCTGTTACCGTGGAAATGGAGACTAACGTGAGTGTGTTAATGCACGTCTCACATGGTTACAAAATCACTAATCCCTGCCTAAACGGCATGAGGTTGAACGGCCGCACTCTTCCAAATGCCTTCCTTAGACCTGTTTCACACAGCATATGTCTGAGGAGCATGTGTACAGTAGAACTGCAGAGAAATTGAATTGCAGTGCCTAACATTGTGCTTTCACATGGCAAACTGCATTAATAAACAGTGCATGCACAATAGTATATCTGTGAATTAACATTAAATCCTAGATTAATAAAGACAGTGAATGAAATTAAAATGCTGCTCATTGTTAGTTCATGCACCTAATGAATTATCTAATCATGCAAATAGAAATTTATGCGTCAACCACGTTAACATTTTACATTATACAATGCTAATCTGATCTTTATGTAATTTTATAAATTTTTTTAGTGCGCTAATTCAACCTAAAATGGAAATTCTGTCATCATTTACTCACCTACATGTCATTTCAGACCTGCGCGACATGTAGAAATATATATTGAAAAATGTTTTTGAAAGTCAGTGAGGTGTTGTTTGGACCCTGTTGACATTCATTGTATGTACAAAAATAGTGTCATCAGTGTCACATGATCCTTCAGAAATCATTCCAATATGCTGATTTGCTGCTTAATAAAACATTAATTTAACAATAAAAGTTTTAATTGAATCATATTAATTTTAACTGGCTGTAGCCTCTTATTATGGGGTCCGAAAGGAATATGCACAACAGAATGTGTGAAACAGGCCTTGTCATGTCAGTTAACTTGTTCCATCGCTAGTGTGTACGGAGTATTTTTTTCGTGAGGATGGTATGGTAGGGTGACCATACGTGCCATTTTCCCAGGACGCGTCCTTATGGGCTTACATTTCTGCCACAATTCGGCGTGCGAAAGACTATTGTGAGACCGCAACAAAAGCTGCCATTTTGCACGAGTTTTGGGACCATTTTCGTTTCACAAAGAAAAAAGTCTTTCGAGCGCACGGAAATCAATTTTGCATTTAAAATAAGTTTTTGGATATGTGCAGACCTCTTTTGCGGGTGCAACGTTTCACTAGCTTGCTCACCTGATGCCCCCCTCAGTGCTCGCTAAATGCCAACAGCTCGCGTGCTCAACACAACCCAGCGTTACAATGTGCCATAATTCCAGCCAATCAGAGACCGAGGCTGCTAAATTCTGATTGGCTGCCTTGACAACCAATCACAACATTTCTTACATTACCTCGACAGCAGAAGAGGAAAAACATACAGTGCATGCAAAATTATTATGCAAGTTGATATTCTGATTATATATTTTTCCAAGCACATTTTACCAATAATTATAACTACTATTAATCTCGTATTTAATCACTTATAATCTATATATTATTGTTCATGATGGCTGGAAGTGAAAAACGCCTTATATTCAGGTGTGCATAATTATTAAGCAGGTTATCTTCTACAGATAAAATCTCGAGATGGACTAAAAATGAACTCCCAAAACTTACTGCCAGATTCCGTAAGATAAATTCTTCAGTGATACAAGAGAATGTGGTGCTGGTCCTTCTCAACTTATCTGTCTATAAAGCATATATATATAATTATCTAGTATATAGTCTATATATATATATGGATATATATATAAATCAGTTTTCAAGCATTTACTACACTTCAGTATGTGATTCTTATTAAGTAGGGGTAATTTTTTTAGGATTCTATACTTAACCTAAGTCTCTGAGAACCTGACACCTTGTACTTCTGGAGACTCCAGGTAGGTTGCAGTTCTGGAAAATGGTGGCACTGGAGACTAAATGGTCCCTGGTGATTTCACACCTAATTCTTCAACTTAATTCCTAATTATTTTGCAGTTAAAATGCATCTTTTCTTCTCCACATGTTTCTGACTGACCCTGCTGACCCACTGAGCATTTTACTGTCCCAATGTTTATGCATTAACTTTGCAATTTCTAGTATTGCATTAGTTTTGAATATTTCTCATGGAAATTTAATTATTTTTGACTTTTAGTCTGAGTTAAATCTATTTTTTGGCTCATTTTATCGGTAAAAGAAAATCTGCTTAATAATTATGCACACCTGAATATAAGACGTTTTTCACTTCCAGCCTTCATGAATAATTATATATCAATATAAATTATTAAATACAAGATTAATAGTAGTTATTATGATTGATGTTGTTTGGAATTGGTAAAATGTGCTTGGAAAAAAATATGATCAGAATATCAACTTGCATATTAATTATGCATGCACTGTATTTTCCCTCTTCTGCTGTCGAGGTAATGCAAGAAACGTTGTGAGTGGTTGTCAAGGAAGCCAATCAGAATTTAGCAACCTAGTCTCTGATTGGCTGGAATTATAGCACATTGTAACGCTGGGTTGTGTTGAGCAAGCCAGCTGTTGGCATTTAGCGAGCAACAATAGAAAGTGTCTGCACACATCCAAAAACTTTTTAAATGCAAAATTGATTTTAGTGCACTCAAAATACTTTTTTTTTTTGCTAAACTAACGTTTTCTCCACAAAACTCAGATCGCACGCGTGCAAAATTAACTTTTGTGCGCTCAAATTATGATCTTTCGCGCGCAGAATTGTGGCAGAAATGTAAGCCCATATGTCCTGGCCAGGATTTCTATATTGACTAAAATATCCAGGTTTTGGCTGTTAGCACTGTGCAGAATGATCATTGTATGACATCAAATCCTCAAGAAGGCATTGAAGGCATACACCCTCTGTAATGGTATTTTGATTTCATATCACCACCGATTCGTCTGACACACCAAACAAAGCCAAAACCTAGATATTTTAGGCAATATAGAAATCCTGGCCAGGATTTCTATATCTTGGGAAAATGGCACGTATAGTCACCCTATGGTATGGGGCAGTTTGTAAAAGATGACAGAGCTGTATTTACTCTTTCAGAGAGTAAACAGTGTTGCAGTTAATAATATTGTTTCCGTTAAGAATTTTTTACCTCCTGTGATGCTAACACCTGGAGCAGTAGCATCATTTGCGCTAATGATAGCTAATCTGTTCAATTAGCAAAGTACACATTTGTAATCTGGGCCTCTCTGCTAGCAGGCAAGTTTACATACTCTTCATCTTCCTCTTGCAGACTAATGCCCTACGACATTCACAGTACTGTGGCGGCACACAATCCCCTGTGGTAACGTGCTAACAGAGGAGCTGTTTCAGACGATTGTTTGCAGACACAAGAAATGGCTCCTTCATTCCACGTCCCTCTTCCTCGCTCTCTCACTCACTCTCGTACTGCCTCCTTCCTACTTTACCACAGGAGACCGCTTTCACCTTTTTAGCCCATTAATTAGCATGAACAGTTAATAGTGCCTCCTACAATGGCTGCCTCAGCAGTTTTGCCTCAGAGTTGGTGTCACCAAATCAATATCAAGTCGGGCATAAAGCACTAGAGAAACTCAATCGTGAGAAGCGGGTCGGTGCGGTCATGGTTGCTCCTCTTAGTGATTTTTCTGTTAGAAGCAAGCCACCCCTACACCAGTATGCATAACATGGTGTGATTTTGTTTTCTGTACTTGATGTTTGTCGCATTAATTGTCAGATAGTACGATATGAGATTATGATTCACAACTGACAGCACTGACAAGGCATTTTACATCATCAAGAGAGTGCAACAGTTGTTTCATAAGTAAAAATTCAATTTATTTTCTCTATAGTGGAATTGATTGTGAAAGATAATTTATAAACCTTTGAAGACAGACCTACTTTGAACAATAGACTCAAAATATATTGGTTCTGTATACATAATCATCTTTAAATCAATAGTTTTGTATTTATCCATTGTTTTCATCTGATTGTCATTCACAATGCTGCATGGGTTTGTAGTTCTTTCACTCATTAAACCATTAAGTTCACAATCTTTACAAATATTTTTTGTTTCAAATCAAAATTTGTAATGTTGTGATTTCACCTCATAGCTGGTTGGTTTGGTTCATGGCTTATAAATTTCAAAAGAAGACTCAATGGGAAAAATTAATGGGAAAAATACTTTCTTCCAGCTTCCTCTCAAGGCTGCTGAAAAAGTGGACAGGCACTGTTGCACTCTATTGTATCAGCCATAGAGCCAAATTAGCATTTGTCTAATGTGGCTGGCCAAAAAAGGGATTTTGTGGACAAACCAATGTAAATTTCCTTTCTTCTTTATTTAAAAACATTTATTTTTTAAGCTTCAGAACAATATTATAAAGAGGAAAAACAACCAACGCAGACCAATAAACTAAATTAACTGACAAATACATAAAAGTAACAATAAATTATAGAAGTATTATTTTATAAACAAATACATTAAAATAATAAATGTAAAAAAGGCCATATCTTTTTAGTATGATCGTAATGCCCCGTAGGGAACCTAATGAACAATGTATTTATCTTGCATATCATGTGGACTTGCTAACTCTAGCAACTGCACTTCTTAGTTCTTCATTAGACACTGGAGGACTGTGGCTCAAACTGAGGCTGAGATTCATCACCAAAGCAATTAACCCACTGCCGATCATGTCACACCAAGCAATCAAAGATAATTCCCGACGTTTGTCTCTGAATGCAAAAATGTGGTAAAAACCATGTACAGTAGTGCATACTGAGCTTACGTGATAACACTCTCAGAATTCCCCTCACATCTCCAGGAGAAAGAAGAATATGTCTAGGATCTTGAAGAAGAGAAATTGGAAAAAATGAAATCAAAAAGCTTGCAGCTAGTTGCAGGATTGTCTTGTTTGCTTTCGCTGTTCTTGTTGTTTTCATTTAACAATGCAGCATGAGTGCTTAGCATTTAGATGACATGTTTGTGGAGAGGTGCAACAGATCAGATGCACTGCGTGAAGGGTTTCACAGATAGCGCCAGACTTCCAGGGCGGAGAGGCATACGGGGCGGGCGGGCACTGGAAAAAGCGGCTCTACCCATAGAATCACGGGCACTGTCAACACCATTGTGAATGACTCGGTGACGAGCCAATCAGCACGGGTGCCAACGCTTAGAGAGCCTTCTGCATGCCAATGAGTGTGTAGCAGATCCAAGAACCACGAGCTTGCCAATGAAGGATTTAAAGTCTTGAGGGGTTAAGAGGTTTTTATAAACATTGAACGAGCAAGTGGAAAGTTGGAAGTTTCTTCAACTTGATCTGAGAGAAAAGACTTCAAAAAAGCCCTGTGAAGTGCAGAATACAGGGCTGGCTAATTTGAGGCGCTTTGAGAGTATAAACCAGACAGCAGAGGACCTGAATTAGAAACGTTAGCAGAGTTGATAGTGTTGCAGACAATCAAGCAGTGCTGGGCAGTGACTAGCTAAAACAGACACACTACTAACTTAACCATATTTTTCAGTAGGAACTAGTATTTATTTGTTTACTTGTTTGTTTGTTTGTTTGTGCAGGTCTTTTGTGGGTCATACTCAAATGTTGATATTCTGACTTACAAAACTTCAGAAAGCTAAATTTATTAATTATGTTGATTAATTTATTAACATTGAAGACATTGCTGCTAATCATAAAGGACAACTTGGTTTTTATTTTTTATTTTATTTTATGATAGGTTTTTAATCAAATTGTCTTTTTATTTATTTGATACTTTGTTTTTCCTCATATTCATTTTAATGTATAATCTTATTTCATTTGAACTAATTTATTTGTCCATTTTTCTTTTTTTTCTCTTTTTTTTTTTTTTTTCTTCCCATTCCGTACTGCTTACGTTTTTTATATTTATATTTCTTTAATAATCGTAATTTTTTTTCTTCAAAGCACTTCAATTACCACTGTATGAAATGTGCTTAGAAATAAACCTCTCTTTCCTATAATCTAAAACACATACTAGTGATCATCTCACCATAGCATAATAAATTAATAAAAACAAATAATAAAAATTAACAAATTATATGTTTAAATTAACCATATGCCTTTTTCAAAATGGAGAGAAAATCACAAATGTCACATTTGAACAGCCTCTTTACTCTGAATTTTGACCTTGGGAATATTTTTCCAGAGTCTCTTTAGTTTTAGTTTAGTGTTTTCCATAAATTATTGTTAATTAATTGTATTAAACTTAAATTATGAATTACTTATTTTGTTTTATTTTGCACATATGTTAGACTGCACTGTTGCATAACCAAAAAAACAAAATGTTTGAGAAAAAAAACTGTAATAGTAAAAGTGGTATACTAGATGGAGACAAGCTGTTTCAGGTTATTGACAAATTCAAGCAATTAAAAAAAAAGTGCAAAATGTAATTATAGTTTATGGTTGAATCTATTTCAAATTATTTATAAACGGTTATGTTATAGAATGATGCTTTTTATGTGGCGCTGAGCGCTTTATCTTCCTCTCACCCACCAACAGCTTCTCTCTCCCTCCATTTTGAATATTTTGCACGACTGTAAATTCGGAAATATTAATTATAGTAATTAATTTGTAATTAAAAATTAATTATAGCTTGTGGCTCAGTGGTAGAGCATTGCGTTAGCAGCGCAAACGGTCGTGGGTTCGATTCCCAGGGAACACACATACTGGTAAAAAATGTATAGCCTGAATGCACTGTAAGTCGCTTTGGATAAAAGTGTCTGCTAAATGCATAAATGATAATTACATAGATCTAATGAAATAACTGACCACTATTTCCTTTCTTTTTTTTTTATAGCCTCTGCCCAAGGAGCCATCCTAAAGGACTTCAGATTGCTGTGAGGAGGTGAGTGGTGCTTCAGTAAGATTATATCTTATCTTGCTCTGTTTTCTTTTTCTTAGTAAGCCATTATTGTCTCTAAATCTAATATGCAAAGACGGTGATCGTCCAGCAAGCAGGTCCGAAGCAGAACGGCGACAAAACACGGCGAGCGACAAGAGTGCTATCACAGCGTTGGTTTTAAAGCAACATCACAGATACAGAGCACAGGTACAGAGGTGGAATATGGCAGAGCAGAAATCGAGTGGAAATCTTATCATTTATACAACCAATTGTGCCCCGCCGGCGCTGATGAAGTTGTGTTAAGAGTGACGCACCTGATCAGCGGAAGGGCTAAAGCTGGATTAGAGGGCAGCTGGGGGCGCTGGTTGTGCCGCGGATCGAGAGATGAAGGGAGAAGATGATGTTGCGGGACGTGAGCTGAAACCCAAAATCCCTCGTGTTCTGCCTCAGTAGTGATTGCAGATGGCACGATGTTAGCAAAGAAAGAGATACAGTTCTATTTAGCAAGATATATTTACATGCCAGCTGTTGTTTGTCTTTCCGTCATGCTTCGAGCGATTCCCAGTGAGTGTACATGGCTTGGGAAAAACTGTAGTTTTGCAGTGCAGGAGGATAATATGAGGACAGAAATTTGCATAAATGTATGTTAATCCTTGAGGCAATTAGCACCTGTCAGTTTCTGAGTGAAAGCTTTCCATTCTTTTCATTACATGGCAAAATAATATGCTGAATATTGTTCTAAAAGCAGCACCAACACCATTTTTTCTGTATTAAAAAAATGTGTCCTGTGGGAAACCATGCCTTTTCACGCCAGTGTTATTCCAACAGCCAGAGCTATATTTGAGTTGCACATGCCTTTATTTCTTTGAAAAGCACTTTATTAAAAAGCTAGTCATAAGGGAAGACTTTTTATTGAAAAGCTCCATTATAAAAGGGTCCAAAGTGAGCACTTGAGGAACATCTCAGAGGGAAGCTGTTGTGTAAGACATCTGGGGAGCATTGTAGGCTTTGTGGCTCCACGGTGGTTCTAGGAAATGAAATTCTTTATGGCAGTTCTGGTTCATGGCAGTGTTATCAACATTTCCAGCATGTTGCGTCCTACACCCTCAAGAGAACGCTGTGTGTATCGCAGGCAATCACGGAGAGATGGAGAAACAGCAAAGAGGGAGCAACAGTTATTTACTTAGAGAGGAACTGGAATGTACGAAATTGTGTTCTGATTACATTGACATGCATTACAAATTGATTCAAGTAATTTGGGGAATGTCTGATTTACAAATCCCAATTGCGAGTTCTTTATGAATGATCAATTCTGGAGATTGTTCGTTAAACAGCATTGAACAGATATAAATTTTTTTCTCTAATTCAAGGGTTCCCAAATTTACTGCTGTAAAAAAATGAGGTAATTGCATAATTGTTTTCAATTCACCTATTAAGATGGCTAATGTCACTGTATTTTGATATCTGACTAAATACTTATGGCGCTTTTCCACTGCGTGGTACGACTCGGCTCGGTACGGCTCGGCACGGTTTGCATTTCCACTGCAGTTCAGTACCACTTTAGAGTGGGCGGGATTATTCACATGTTGTTATAGTTGCGCCGCCTCTACTACCACGACTCCTAAAAAAAAACTTTTCATTCCGCATCGCCCCATCAAGCTCTTGCTGGATCCGCTCATCTGCTATCAACGAAGAACGTCTTTTTCTTCCCGAAACGTTTTGGTTGTTAAAAAAAGTTGTGCTCGTTCAAAACAGTTGTGTTCGATCCTTCGCTGGCTGTGCTGATTTAAATCTAGTGGTTCTTTTGTGTTTGTGTCGCAAGTTCAGTGACACAGGTAGTGACGATTCTCTCCGGCCAATCCGTGATCAGCAGTGTTTACACGTCACGTTTTGGTAACGATGCGGTTCACTTGGAACCCCTAAAAAACTTGGTGGTACTAAAAAAAGTACCAGGTAGGTACTGTACCCAGTGGAAAACCCCATAAAAGTGAACCGTACCGAGCCGTACCGTGCCGTACCATGCAGTGGAAAAGCGCCATTAGTTTAGTGGAGATAAATACACAGTTGGGACACTAAACACTGAAAGCCTGACTTCATCTTGACAACCTGTTCTGTCCTATATAATGATGTTTAGGTGACTTAAAAATAATACTTTAATTGTTCAAGGAACTCTGAGCTCTCTGCGGCGTGCACAGCCCACGTTTAAAATGTTTTCGTGATTTTTAACAAATATGTTTTCTATAGCTAGTGAAATCATACAAAATGTATACATTTTTAGAGTGATTTTTTTTTTATGTTCTTCCCTAAACTGGAACATTTCTTTAGCTGAAACATGCCACTTGCAACACCAGGGTCATGGGTTTGATTCCCAGACCATGCATGAATTGATCAAATGTATACAGTACACTGAATGCATTAATTCAATGTAAGTTACATTGGATAAAAGCATCTACTAAGTGCATAAAAGTGTCATACGTATTGCTGATGTGTACAGTAAATGCTTGTAAACTATAGTGATCAGACAAATTGATCTATGTCTAAGAGTCTTTTTATAGAATTTGTCCATCAAGTCAAGCTTATCTAAAAGAAAAAAAAGATCCTTCATACCATGCACTTACAGTTAGAGTATATTTTCATTATGTATTATATAAGTTGGCAAGTGTGGGATTGTTCACCTAACTTTTCTGAACTTTTAGAACTTTTTTCAGTTGTAAATGCCTGCTCATTAGTATATTTTTCAGTGTTTTACCCACCATAAAAGAGTAGGTACCTATGGTAACCAGGTTTTTCTTTTCCTCTAAACCATATCCTTTTATGCCTCTGTACTTGCATTTAACATCATTAAATGATTGTGCATTTCTAGAATCGTTCTATGGAGAAATTGTCACAGATAGTTGCATAATGCATAGAGGCTGTATGCTTATCGAGTGCCAGACTTTTTCTGATTATTAGTGTCTTTAAACCTTAAACAGGCAAACGACCACACATTCTGACAAGAAAGAGATCGAAGAAGACACTTTTATTTAAACAGAAACTTTTATGTAAACAGAGAAAAGAAGTAGACTTTTGTTATTTTAAGTTTTTTTTTTCTTCAAAATTTAATTGGGACTCAAGTCCAAGTCTCAGATTCAAGTTCACTTTAAAAATAAGTCTTGGCAGCCATTACTTTAACTCATCAAATTAATTGAACAATTTTAACTTCATTAATTAAGTTATATGACATTCAACTTGATTTTTCAAAGTCGGTTTAGTATAATTTAATTTGAAATGTACAGCTATGCTTAAACATTTTAAACTGAACTTTTTAATTGAAATAGGTGGATTTTTTTTTTTACAGTGTTTGTAATTTTAGTTTAGTTAGTATTTTTTTTTAATTAGACATTTTCACTGAACTGGCTTAACCATTCACAGATTCCTCAGTGAATCACTGTGAATCAACTCGTTGGTCAAAAAGTGTGGGAACCCTGAACAGTGTGAGATTTTATATGCAAAATATCACAACTACTACTACAGCAACAAAGCACAAAAGAAAGATTAATATGCACTTTTATTAAAACAGAGCACAGAACTGTACTAAAGCATGATTGTATTTAAAATAACTGAATATCTTAGCAGGACACCAGCTCAGAGGAAACCATGCTGATTAGTGCACAGGCAATGTACATTAACATATTTTAATTCTCTAAATGCGAATTAACACTCAGACAGACAAGGGGTGGCATAATTTTCCCTTTAAAAAAAAAAATGGTGCCGCAAGATGAACGCAGCCACGTTGAAACTAAATAATCATTTTACTAAGGCTTTCATGCTAAAGAACACAGGCATTCACCCTCTGCCGTTTACATTTTTCAAAAGAATATGCCTTTCAAAGCAGCCGCTCTTCAGAATGCAGTCATGTAAAAATCATCATTCACTAAGTAAACACAAACAAAAGAGCCACAAGATCAACAAACATGAAAAGATGAGGCAGGAAAAGGTAATGCAGGTCGTTTTTTCTTGCCTTTGATCAGCCACAAAATGCATTTCCCTAATGTCCCTGCCGATGGTTTTCTCTTTGTGTGTGCGCAGGTTTGCTGACATTCACAGGAGCAACGCCAAACAGGAATCATCCATCAGCCCCCACACATTTGTGTCCATCCTCTCATTTCAGAGCTAAAGATATCAGCTGCCCCTCTCCACGTCACCCTCAAATAGGAAATGGAATCCGTGCGCCATGGTTGCAGTCAGTCAAGCGTCTCTACAGTTACATGCAGGTCATCGAGTCCCAGCAGACGCCATCGTCTCACAGCTGGGGACACAAAACATTTTCAAACCTTGACATAAAAAACTGTTTAAGTTTTGATCTCAAAATAGATTAGCTAGGAGAACATTTCACTCGCTTTCCAGTTAAACCGCCAGAGACTGTCCGCGTACCTTTCAGACTAAGATTACATAAATTCCTCACGAAGAGCGGCAAGGCTGTTGCGTAAGAACGATGTTGAAGGACCCCAACTGCATCTTCAGAGCAAGGACATGTCGTCGATGAAAGGCCAAGGATGTGCAGAGACCCTTAACTATACAGCAGAGCTCAGTCGCTCTGTAAAAGGACTTGTTTTGTGGAGGTATTAAGAAGCAGCAGATGACTGATGCATCCTGTAGATTTGACCTCACGCGGTTTGACCATATGGATTGTGTGCTGTTGAGTTCTGTTTGAGAATGGCAATGCACTGATGCCGTCAACTCTAATCATGGCTAATTTAAAGATTAGCAAACAATGTGTGGATGTCATCTGTCCCTACCTCTCCGGGGCATCTCTTTTACTCTCTGCTTTAAATGTCTGTCTCTAATGGATATATCATTTCTATCGATACTTTATTTTGACTGTAAATTGACACTTGCGATGGAGTGTTGACCTAGATAGGAAATAAAGGGTGTGTCCATGTAAATGTACATAACGCTTTGGGGACTGTCTCTATTGGGGGCCATGCTGATTTGCTGCTTAAAGTCAATGTGAAATCATAAGGCTTATTTAGTTTCATAATAAATGATCCGGGGTTATTTGTAAATGATTCATTGGTGCAATCACACTATCGTTCTAAATTTGTGGTCAGTAATATTTTTTAACACTGTTGATAGAAGTCTTTCATGCTCACCAAAGGTTGCATTTATTTGATCAAAAATACAGTAATTTTTTTGAAATATTATTGCAATTTAAAAGAAGTTTCTATTTGAATATATTTTAAAATGTAATTTATTCCTGTGATGGTAAAGCTGAATTTTCACCATCAATATTCCAGTCTTCAGTGTCACATGATCCTTAAGTTAACATTCTAATACGATGATTTGCTGCTCAAGATTTTATCTTTTTTTAATCAATGTGGAAAAAAGTTGTGCTGTCTAATATTTTGTGGAAAGATCTTTTTTTCAGGATTTTTGGACTTTAAGTAAAAAGTTCAAAATAAATTAGGATTTATTTGAAGAAGATGACAATATAAGAGTCACTTTACTGTCACTTTTGATCAATTTAGTGATGATTAAAAGTAAAAGATTTAAAAAACACTTAAACTGACTGGTAGTGTAATCTAAAAATCTTTGTTTTTATTCCTTTAAAAAACTTTTGTTCAAGGCAGCAGAACAAGTGAAGGAAATTTAATATAGCCAAGAAAATCAAATTTTGGCATGATCCAGTCAGATACCAATAGGATGAATAGTCCTTTAATATAATTTTTTTTCTCACCAAATATTCAGTTTAACTCAGACATGCCTAAAAAATTTAAGGGGGGGTAAGTGATTTCTGGCAGCCAATGTTGACATTTGAAATCACCAAAACAAACACGCCCCTACCCCAAAAGAGTCTCGCCCCTATTTGATAGCTCCGCCCCACACATACGTACACAACCCAGGGAATGATTAGTTCTGTGAAACAAAGCACAACCAATGTTACACCGTGTCTACAATGGACACGAGTGGCGCGGCGTGACAAAAAACTATAGAACTCATTATAATCAGTGAAGCTGTCTACACCATAGATCTTTCCAGGTGCATCTCATAAATTTAGAATGTCGTGTAAAAGTTCATTTATTTCAGTAATTCGACTGAAATTGTGAAACTCGTGTATTAAATAATTTCAGTGCACACAGACTGAAGTAGTTTTTTAAGTCTTTGGTTCTTTTAATTGTGAGATTTTGGCTCACATTTCACAAAAAAACACCAATTCACTATCTCAACAAAATAGAATACTTCAAAACATTTTTAGTGAATTGTTGGCCATCTGGAAAGTATGTTCATTTACTGTACATGTACTCAATACTTGGTAGGGCTCCTTTTGCTTTAACTACTGCCTCAATTCAGCGTGGCATGGAAGTGATCAGTTTGTGGCACTACTGAGGTAGTATGGAAGCCCAGGTTTCCTTGACAGAGGCCTTCAGCTCATCTGCATTTTTTTATTCTCTTGTTTCTCATTCTCCTCTTGACAATACCCCATAGATTATCTATGAGGTTCAGGTCTGGTGAGTTTACTGGCCAGTCAAGCACACCAACACCAAGGTCATTTAACCAACTTTTGGTGCTTTTTGGCAGTGTGGGCAGGGGCCAAATCCTGCTGGAAAATTAAATCAACATCTCCATAAAGCTTGTCAGCAGAAGGAAGCATGAAGTGCTCAAAATTCCTTGGTAAACGGGTGCAGTGACGTTGGTTTTCAAAAAACCCAATGGACCAACACCAGCAGATGACATTGCACCCCAAAATCATCACAGACTGTGGAAACTTAACAATGGACTTCAAGCAACTTGGGCTACGAGCTTCTCCACCCTTCCTACAGACTCTAAGACCTTGGTTTCCAAATTAAATACAAAACTTGCTCTAATCTGAAAAGAGGACGTTGGACCACTGGGCAACAGTTCAGTTCTTCTTCTCCTTAGCTCAGGTAAGATGCCTCTGATGTTGTCTGTGGTTTAGGAGTGGCTAACAAGAGGAATACGACAACTGTAGCCAAATCCCTTGACACGTCTGTGTGTGGTGGCTTTTGATGCCTTGACCCCAGCATCAGTCCATTCCTTGGGAAGTTCACTCAAATTCTTGAATCGATTTGCTTGACAATCTCATAAGGCTGCGGTTTTCTCGGTTGGTTGTGCATCTTTTTCCACACTTTATCCTTCCACTCAACTTTCTGTTAACATGATTGGATACAGTCTGTGAACAGCCAGCTTCTTTGGCAATGCATGTTTGTGGTTTACTCTCCTTGTGAAGGGTGTCAATGCTTGTCTTCTGGACAACTGTCAGATCAACAGTCTTCACCATGATTGTGTAGCCTAGTGAACCAAACTGAGGACCATTTTGAAGGCTCAGGAAAAATTTGTAGGTGTTTTGAGTTGATTAGCTGATGGACATGTCACCATATTCTAATTTGTTTAGATAATGAATTGGTGGGTTTTTGTTAAAGGTGAGCCAAAATCAAAGACTTAAACTACTTCAGTCCGTGTGCACTGAATTTATTTAATACACGAGTTTCACAATTTGAGTTGAATTACTGAAATAAAGACTTTTTCACGACATTTAATTATTGAGATTGCAAGGGATAATACTATCTATGGTCTACACTGGTGCAGCGTGGCACACACGACAAATCCCCGACAGAAAATGTGCTGCGTTCTGTTTATGAGTATTGACACAAATTCAATGATTCCAACGGTCGCTTTGTCGCGGTCCAGTGTACTAGACAGGACTTAGCGTTGCGGCACAGGACACGGTGTTACTCACTGGCGAGAACGCAACCTTTCAGCGTTGATCGCTGGCCTTACGCTCATTGAGTTCTCTCCAGCGCTGGAAAGCTGTTCCGATATTTACACGGGTCCTACTTTTTGCCTTAAGCCTTCTTTTGTTTCCGCAGACGATTTCCTCTTGTTTTTTTATCCGCCATCTCTATCGGCTAATGTCTGTCCCGTGCACTGAACGCTCTCTCCTCCACATCATGAGTAGACACGCCCCTTACTGCTGATTGGTTACAAGGTTGTTTTGCTACTCGGCCCGAATCAGTTTTCTAAAGCGTTTTTGAAGTTAAATACTTTGTATATGCTGAATCATATTGTCAAAAAGTCTAAATTAATCTACTTAGTAAGCATTGCTGGTCTTATTGTGCACAATTCATTTGTGCATGTTAATCCACTTCTGAAATATCTTTTCTTTGGTTGATGCCACTTAAATCTCCCAAAAATTATGGTGGTGTTTCAGGTGTTGAGTAACGCCCCTCAATAGACTGCAAAATCTGCGTCAGCCCGCGTTTCACCATACAGTTCAATTCCAATGGATAAAATCTACATGCTTTTCTTGTGAGTGTTCAGTTTTATTTGGAAATACATCACAATACATCATGGAAATACATGTTAGAACTTAATAGTGCAAAAACAGCGGTTTCATGTTGACTTCAAGTATGTGAAAGACATTTTTTTGTGTTTTGCTCTTGTTTCCTCGAATACTGAGGCAGTCTGCTTTTCACAAAAACACCGATCTATTGTCAAATTGGTTCTCCTCGTGGCCAGTGGAGAAGATGAATCCATATGATGTATGTAACTGGTTCCATATTGCAGTAAAAATAACCAGAGTCCCGTAAGATGAAAGAGCAAAATAATATGGTCACTTTCAATGAACAGTAGCAATTCATCTGTCTCATGGGCTAGGCCCGTCTCCCTGAGTTGTGAATTTTAATGGTGTTTTTATGGTTCGTAATAAAGTCTGTTATGCTTCTGGCAAATATGCAGAGCACGACATCACTCGCTTCCAATTACTGAGAAACTCAAGGAGATTCAGTATTCATTCGTTATGGTGTATAGTTATTTAGGAATAACAGGACTATCTCTCTTTCTTTCTCTCATGGCTTTACTCTCTACCAGTGTATGTGGAGTGAAGAGACAGTAATTTCCCCTCCTCACTCAAAGTGTTCTGTAACCTGTCGAGATCCACTCCAGGCTTTCCATCTCCTCGCTCGTTCCGCACTCACTGGTGAGAGAATCCGAGGGGTCAAGGTTTGGCTGGCATGGTTTAGTTTGCCCCTGTTGGTAGATATTGTAATTACACCGTCTGGTGCAAAAAGGTATCTTTTTCATTGGCGGCCATTCAAAGTTCAAGCAACATTCAAATAGTAAATATTTCGGTAACACTTTACAATAAAGTTCCCATTTGTTTACTATATTTAATGCATTAACTAACAATGAGCAATACGTTTGTTACAATATTTATTAATCTTTGTTAATACAAATACAACTGTTCATTGTTAGTCCATGTTAGCTCAGTTCCAGTAAATAACATTAATAGATACAACTTTTTATTTTAATAATGTATTAGTAAATGTTGGAATCAACATTACCTAAGAAATGCTTTAGAAGTATTTTTCATATTTAGTTTGTTGTAAACTAATGTGGTTAACTAATGTTACAACTGGAACATTATTGTAAAGTGTTACCAATATTTCTTTCATTTGCACTTTTATTATAGGAGATATTTTACCAGTGCCAGATTTATTTATTTATTTTCTGAAATGGACCTGTGAATTACATTATTTATTATATTTTGCTGTCTGCTTCCTTTAGACGTCATAGCACAGGATAGTCACTAATGAAGTCTGTTTCCAGTTCAGAGTAAAAAATACCTACCTCACAGCACAAAGAAAAATGAAATATATTTCAAGATCATTTTTTATAATTGCAACTACATATCTCACAATTTTGGTCTTGTTTTGACCTTCTAATAATTCAGATTTTATACCTCATAATTATTTTGTGCCATAATTGAGAATGTTTCACATTTTTGTTTTTCATAATTCCAATTTTATATCCATTAATTGTGATTTAATTTCTCATAATATTAAGAATACTTTTGCTTCTCATTACTTTATTTCCTTCTTTATTTTTGACTAAAACAGACTTCAATACATATAGACTCTCCATAATTCATTTTCACTAAATATTTATTTTTTGTTCTTTGTTCTTACAATTATCTTTCACAATCATAGTTTCTTTCTGAATCCTAATAGTCTACTAACACTGTGTTTGATGTGTGGTGGGATCGGAGCGATCCTGGAGCGAGAGAGAACACTGTCGGTCCCACTTTCAATAAAACATTGCTCGCCCCAGGCAAAAATCACACAACTCTGCTGCTTCTCCACACTCCTATCTATGAGTTTATCTCTAAAGTGATGTTATTTACTGCTCTGACAGCATTATTCTTTTACATTTCAGATGACATCCCAGTGAGATCCTGCAAGATCTCAAAGCTTCTGCCTCCACTGTACCTGTGATTTATTATTTATCAATAGGAACAACCGCATTAACGGCCGGAAAGGCCGCAATCTTTATTTTACTTGGACATCGGCACCTTTTCCTATGATTCCTAGGTGACATTTATGTACATATTTGCTCATCGTGAGCGGTGCTTGTGGTTATGGGATCAATAAGGCCATAACATCAAATCACGAGTGCAGAACGGTCCTGAGAGGTTGCGATATTACGGCAATATCTCTGCCGTCGGCCTGCTGTATCAAGCTCCAGTACACACGTATGATCTATCCATCAATGGTAACCATGAAGGAAGCCATCACTTGTCACATTCTCATGACTTAAGGCAACATATGGATGGGGTGCTTGTAATTCTCATGTATTTTCTTCCAGAACTTGAGCATGTTCTGCGGGATGCTGATGTTGAAAGATTTGAGGACGCGCTGCTTCACTCTTCCAAGGCCTTTCTGGTAGTTATCCACCCCGAGGCATCTGTCATTAAGTCTATATAATACAAGCGTAATTGGGGTTTATGCCTGGATTAAGAGATCGTTACACTTAATTATGACGAATCATGGTGCTCTAAGATGTCTGGGCCAGAAGATATAAAACAGCTATAGTTTGAGAATGAATGAAGCATGCATAATTACCATGTTTTGTTGTCTTTAAGATCCTGATATTAAAATTACATTCACAGGATTTTGTAGTCCATGCAAAACATTTTTTAAGCACACAAAAATTACATTTTAATAGCAGTGCATTAAAGGAATGGTTCACCCAAAAATGAAAATTTGCTGTTCATTTACTCACCCTCAGGATGACTTTCTTTCTTCAATAGAACATTAAAAATGTTTTTTAGCTGAATTCATGGTCCTTGATGATTCATAAAATGCAAATCAGCAGCTCCCAGCATTTTAAGAGTCAGAAAAAGCATATCAGGAAACACAAAATTAATGCTTGTGGCTCTTGATGATATACTGAGGTCTTTACAAATACAATTTGGTGCACATACATCAGCATGCGACAGAAAGCTTATACTCCAGAACTGTTTGCTTGAGGCTATGGATTATAGGTAATAATGCTGTAAATAATGTTAAATTTCTTGCACAGACTGATTGTTTCACTTCATAGGATCTCAGTATATCTTCAGGAGCGACCAAGTATGGATTCAGCTAAAAAATTATCTTTAAAGTTCTATTGAAGAAAGGAAGTCACCTACACCTTGGATGGCCTCAGGGTGAGTAAATTAACAGCTAGTTTTCATTTTTGGGTGAACTAATCCTCTAACATCGGTGTAAAATGTCTTTAAGTTTGAATTACATTGTCAAGTCACTTTTTTCTAGCACTTTATACAGTAGAGTTCATTTCAAAGTAGTTTTAGTAGGAAAATAACAATCAAATATACAAACTTCAAATACGAGGCAAACTCAAAGCTGCTACACAGGACAATATGTTATTATTCATCTCAAGTCATTTCAGTTCAGTTCAATAACTGTGTAAAGTTCATCAAATGTGAAACAAGTTCAATTTAGCTATAACTGAAGATAGTAGTGTCGTTACTCAACTTGAGGCAGTTGATTTGATTCAGTTCAATAACAGAGTCAATTCAGCTATAAAGCAGATCCACCAAAGACAATAGTGTCATTATCCAGCTCAATTTTATTCAAGTTTTGTTCTCATCCAAAAATATCAGTGCAGTCCAGTTAGTAGTATTGCTGAATGTTACGTGTCTTTTAGACCCCAAATAAGCAAGTCAAAGGCTACAGTGGCAAGGAAACCAAACTCCATCAGGTGACAGAAATAGAGAAAAAAAGCCTTTAGAGAAACCAGGTACAGCATTACTGACCACCGACTGTGTTGCATGCGTTTGCACCTGTGGTGTTCCGCTTTGCATTGTTCTCAAAAGCACAGATATAATGGCAGCTTGAGCTGGTTGGAGTGCAACAAAAAATGACCTGAATTATATTATAATACAGACAATTATATACACTACTGCTCAAAAGTTTGGGATCAGTAAGACTTGTAATATTTTTAAAGAAGTGCTCATCAAAGCTGCATTCATTTGATAAAAAAAAACAGTAATCTTGCAAAAATGTTATTACAATATAAATTAATGGTTTCTATTTTAATATACTTTAAAATATATATTTTTTCCTATGAAGCAAAGCAATTTTCAGCATCATTACTCCAGTCTAAAGTGTTACATGATTCTTCAGAAATCATTCTAATATGCTGATTTATTATCAGTGCTGGAAACTGTTTTGCTGCATCATATTTTTTTGGAACCTGTGATACTTTTTTCAGGATTATTTTATGAATAAAAAATGAAAAAGAACAGTATTTATTTAAAATAGATCTCTTTTAACAAATACACTACGTTCAAAAGTTTGGGGTCAGTACTATTTTATTTTTTTTTTTAAGAAATTAATACTTATTCCAGCTAGGAGTGTTTTAAATTGATAAGAAGTGATAGCAAAGATTTTTATTGTTAGAAAAGATTTATATTTTGAATAAATGCTGTTTTTTTTTTTACTTTTTATTCATCAAAGAATCCTGAAAAGTATCGCAGTTTCCAAAAAAAAAATTGGCAGCACAACTGTTTTCAACATTAATAAATTCTAATAATAAATTAGTATATTAGAATGATTTCTGAAGAAGCATGTGACACTTTAGACTGGAGTAATAATGCTGAAAATTCAGCTTGCATCACAGAAATAAATTATATTTTAACGTATATTAAAACAGAAATCATATTTTTATTGTAATAAACAAAACTGCCTTATTTTTGACAAATAAATGCAGCCTGGAGCATAAGAGACTTCTTGAAAAAAACATTACAGTCTTATGGATTCCAAACTTGGGGGGAAAAGGGGCGGGTAGTGTAAGTTGCAACTCCTGGCTGAATTTGTTCGCTGGGGCTGAAAGACTAACTGCCAGAATTGCTTTTACAATTAAAAAACTTTAAAATACAAATAAAAATATATATATATATATTAACTTTTAGGAGTGAATTTGCGAAACATTCACTAAACATATTTCAATGCACAAATTTGAGTCTTCTTTAAAAAACACCCACAATCTATTTTAGCCTGCCACTAAATGCATGGCATGTAGTGCAAACACTTCTCCATTCTATGTAAATGATTATCATTATAGATTGCGTCTTGTTTAAAAAATATTCAGTGCTGTTTGCTTGGTGCGATTAATGCCATATTATTACCACCCATGGAAAAACAGGCAATCACGAGTGTGGCCTTTCTGAACGGTGGTAATCAAAGGGAAAAGTTTGTTCCTAACATGCTGTTCTTGAATTAATGCAAAAAAAAAAAAAATTTTAAGGATCTTTTTTTCCTCAAGTCTTTATAGATTGAGTTCCTGTTGATAACCCATACGTGTACAAGTATGCTAGATTACATACAGAAAAATATTGCAGTAATAAAATGATTTTTTTATGTTGTGATGCTTAATGTTTTAAAATAACTTTAAAATACATTAAACACCAGTGTTATTTTAGTATTTAGATACTATTATAGTTTTTATTAATATTTTTGAATGTTTCTATTTATATTTTCAATTTTGACTTTAATTTTATTCAAAGTTTTAGTAATTATGTTATGTTTTTTGTCATTTTTAGTATATAGTTTTTAGTGTGTCTATATAGTTTTTGTACATTTTGTTATAGTTGTATTTATTTTAGTACATCAACTTAAACTAAATTAAAATGAGAAATGTAGCTTTTTGCAACTAGCTGAAATTAAAAGTTTTAATTTTTTTTATTTCAGTTACTTTTCATTTAATTGTACTGGAAATGTACTTTTATGTTTTTAGTTAAAGTTTTAGTTTTAATTATCTATAATAACCCTTTAAAGAATTTCTCTCAAAGAATCTCTCTAATAATTTGAATTCATCTTATGAAAAAAGATAAGAAATCTTCTTAACTTTTTTTTTTTAATTAATATTTAAAAAAAATATGTTGAAATAATGGACACTGGCGGCTTCAACAAAAGCCTACACTCTTAAAAATAAAGGTGCTTCAAAAGGTTCTTCAAGCGATGCCATAGAAGAACCATTTTTGGTTCCACAAAGAACCATTCAGTCAAAGGTTCTTTAAAGAACCATCTCTTTATTACCTTTTATAATCTCAAGAACCTTTTTTCGCCACAAAGAACCTTTTGTGAAACAGAAAGGTTCTTCAGATGTTAAAGGTTCTTTATGGAACCATTTAGACAAAAAGGTTCTTCTATGGCATCGTGAAGCACCTTTATTTTTAAGAGTGTATACCATCAATTAGCAACCTCATAGGTCACAGTATCCTGTCTTTAAAGGTAAAAAAAAAGAATGTTTGGGAATCCAAGAACGGGTTTGCATGATTCCTCTGAATTGGGTTCTAAATCCTTGCAAGCAATATGTGCCAATAAACAATGCTATAAGGTGTAGTTCAGTTTAATAAATGTTAGGGAATTCCCACCTGACTGGTGATGTGGTTGTTTATTTGGATGAAGAAAGAGACATAGAAAAAGGAAGGAACCCCTTAAAAATTACAGTTGACCCCTGCAGGAAGCCGCTGGCCCGTGAGCATGTGAGTGTTAGAAATCTGCTCCTCATCCACGTCACGCTGAGCATTCACTCAGAATCTCTTAGAGACCCTCATATACTGGAGCAGCGAATAAGACCCGACATCCGCCTACAGCCAGTCCCTCAGGACACTTCCTACATATGTGTGCAGTCAATTTCTGACGCCTTCATGACATTTTAAATAGACATTTTTTAGCTGCAATTAGTAGCATATGAAAATCAATTTTGTTTTTACTCCATATTTGTGTAAATGCTCTTTTTCTGAATGAGGAGGTAGGCCTATGATTCATATCAAGTCATATTTCAGAAAGCACCCAGCCACAACAGTAAACAAGCCCAAACCTGCATTAAAAAGCTCATTTTACTTCCATAATATGACACATTTACAAGCAAAACCGGGTATTCTATGAGAAGCAAATGCAGGATGGGACTTCATCTCATTTGTTGGTTATTTATTGACCTGGATGTGATTTTGCAGTGGATTGTGTAGGACTTTTGGCTGGATTTGGAGGTTGAAGGTCAAGTTTACCTTCCACACCAGCTCAACTGTCCCAGTGGTAACACTTCATTTTCAGATCTGCCATTATTTGCTATTATTGGCGTGACCTATTATTTATTATTCCTTTAGAGCAAACAATATCTAACATCAATTTAGTTAGACAAAGTCTTTTTTAAAGGTTGATTGAACTATTGAATGTAGAAAAAGTTGATATTACATAAAAATGTTAACAAAATTGTAGGCCATTTAGTATGAGAAACTTAAAATATTAAACAACAAACACTTAAAATGTGAAGTTTGAGAATGATGCATGTGAATATTTTATTTTCATTTTCTTTTTTTTTAAAGCATATGACTTATAATGAAAAATATTTGCTAATCAGAATTAATAGATGTTTTAGCTCCATGTAGTGTTTTTGATGATATTTTGCAGCAAAAGTTATATTTTAGTCACCATTGAAGGGATTAGTGTTTCTTCCATTTCGATGAGTATATACAACTTGTTTTGGTGTATACAAGGAACTCTATATAACCTTTTCAGATAGCTCATCAAACTGATACACAAGTTATACAAACTAAGAAACTTCTACATCACTATTATGTAATGTTCATGGTCAGCTCAACTTAAAATGCAAGCTTATTGAACTTGGGTCTACACAATCTATAAAAAAACAATCTATTAAAAAATTAGAATACTCAAATATTGCTGAAATTGATTGCCAGTTTTCTCAACCGCCGGTTTTTATTTTATTTATTTTTATTTATTGATTTATTTTGCAGAATACCACTAACACCACTAATGTCATAAAACAGATTGCCAAAAATGGAAGAGTTGATAGAATGCACACCTTGAATGTAATGTCAGTTTGTATAAA
Source organism: Sinocyclocheilus anophthalmus (assembly GCA_018155175.1). Taxonomy (NCBI): domain Eukaryota; kingdom Metazoa; phylum Chordata; class Actinopteri; order Cypriniformes; family Cyprinidae; genus Sinocyclocheilus; species Sinocyclocheilus anophthalmus. The sequence continues at coordinate 330,851 of JADLZN010007826.1, forward strand.
TGCAGTCATTATTATATTAATCAACTGTGTAAACTATTTAAAAATTTTACATGTATATTTGGTAGATGCTTTTACCCCAAACAGTGCTGAAATATCTACTTGCTTGGCATATATGACATACCAAAAAGTTATGATAATTGTGCAAATGATTACATTTTGATTATGTAAACAAATGTATTTATGGTATAAACTTTTGGTGTAATGTGCACTTATTAATTATACACAAAAAGACGAGGAGCATGTGAAGTCCTCAGTGATATCAGAATGAGTCAGTGAGAAGTGAGTGTTTTTTTTCCTGCCTTATAGTTTACCCTTGCAAAACAGCCAGCATATTTTTTGGCATACTAACTTCACTTTAGTGCAATAGCAGGGCTGCATTGCCTCAGGACATGTTTCAAAATGCATTTTCCTGGAAATTCTGATGCTGTGTTTAATATTATTTGTCTTCTCCAGGGCACTCGGCCATCTTTGTGCTGGTATGCCAAATTGGATTGTACTTCGTGGCTCGATTATTTTTCTCTTTTTCTCCTGTTTTTCATTTTGATGTCAATCCTGCTGCAGCCACAAAGACCGAGATAAAACAAGACTTCTGGGGGACTTCTTTTAATTTGTCACAATAATAGAAAAGAGAGTTTTTGCCATGTTTGACTGGGTAAATTGAATAAAAGACAGTAAGCAGGCATTGTGTGAAAAGAGATTTTTATCAATCTTAAAAAAAAAAAAAAAAAACAAGTATCCCTGACAAGAAATCTTTCATTCATAAATACATACATCTTCATTGTTATTCCGGAGGGAACATCAGCTTGGGTAGGATCAAAGTGTAAAAACGCTTTGCAAAACAGCATCCAATGAAAGTGAATATGAAACAAGACGTGTGATTAAAATCAGGCAAGCATAAACAAGACAGCAAAAAAAGCAGGCTTTGCAGAAAAAAATTACTGCGTTGCATCGATTCATTACGGCGTGCTGTGTGAAATATCTGTGCATTTGTACACAGCAGATCAGGCAGCTGGCTGCAGGGCACACACACATACAGTTTACATACATCATCAAATGCAATTCTAACACTTCACCTCCCACTGCAGCAGAGAGAGCAAAAGAGACGGACATCCGCTAAATTATGGACCAAATAAGTAATAGTTTATGTACTTGTTCGTTCTTGTTTCAGAAGGTCACGGCCACCTGATTAGATTCTATATGTATTCTGAAATATATTTGAGCTTCAGGGCCCGAGTGGACATGATTTTTGCCACGGAAACAAAACAGAGGTAATAAAAAATACCCTCCACCAAGAAAACGTAAAAAATTTGAGTTATACCACACACAGCTACAACAACCTGACAGGGAACGTTCTCAGAACATTGGCAAATATTCTGGTTAGGTTCTCTTAAAGTTATAAACAGTTTTGGGGTAACGCATTACAAGTAATGCAAGCTGTGTAATCAGATTACTTTTTTCAAATAACTAGTAAAGCAACTCATTACTTTTTAATTTACAAGAAAATATCCGAGTTACTTTTTCAAATACGTTACGCCAGTTTTCTCATTTATTGACTGACAGCTCTCCTGTCCCCATGTTGAGAGAAATCGGGAGTAAGTGTAAAGATGTTGTGTGCGCTGTGGAAACATGATGGTTACTGTAGCTCTAGACTAAATTTGAACGTACATTTACTCATCTCACTTGCACAAAAAGATATTCAATATTCCTCAAAATGAATAAAAATATTGAAATGCAAACTCAGAATATGACGCAAACCTGCAATAATTAAATGTTAAAAATAACACAAATATCCTTCATGTATTTAATCCAATTTTACCAACCAATGTCTTTGACATTTGATGACCCAATTCAACCATACTAATAAGCAAAACAAAAACCAAAAACTTTTGCAGCACAGCTGAAAGTGTTTTTTTTAGCTGCACCCTCTACTGTGCAGACGTACATTTACATTTCAGCCTAAGGCTTATTCATTTCCCATTTGGTGTGAAAGAGCCAAAAATAGAACTTTTTTATATTAAAAACAAACAATCAAGCCCAGCCCAGATGAGAAAAAGTTACATTACGTAAACGTATAGCAAAAGTAAAACTAAGTAACAAAATTAGTTACTTTTTAGGGAGTAACGCAATATTGTAATGCATTACTTTTAAAAGTAACTTTACCCAACACTGGTATGAACAAACATTCTTCCGGCATTATACAACACTCAACTAACTTGAGCTGAATAGTAGCTGAACAGTAAAGCTGCCAATCACTGAAGGAAACTGTTCATAAAATGAACTTTACACAGTGTTATGACAAATGAATGACTGGAACGGAATAAAACCAACTGTCTTGCCTACAGTTATTTATAGCAGAATTTAAGATCACCCCCCCCCCCCCCCCCATTATTTCACTCATCAAAATAATTTAACCAGTTTCAGCTTCTTTTTTTAAGTTGTACAACATTCAACTCATGTTTTTAATTAAGTTAGTATTATACAATTTAAGTTGAATTGACAAATTGATTACGCTTTTCATACAAATGTAATTTTGTAGAGTGCAAGAAATAATGCTTATTAAACATTAAAAAAAAAAAACTGGATGTTGCTCAAAGAGCAATCAGAAATGTTTTTATAACTTAAGATTGAAATACACTAAATGATTTTTGCCCCGATTTACAGTCTGAAGAAGTTGACGCTAGATGCCTAAAGTCAGAGACAGTCTGCAGATTTAAGCTGACAGGTTTCATAGAAAATATCTTAGTGTATGATGGTCACAGACCAGACCACAGATGGTCCAGTCGGAGGATATCAGACATGTTTGATATTTTGAGCTGATTTTAGAACACATACAGGATTTATTTGTCATGCATTTGCTAGCAACAAGGCAGAAGTTTCTGTGTGAGTTTGTTGTGATCGGAATGACTTTACAGTCTGGTAGTGTATGATCCTCAGTTGTTTAGTGTATGATTTTCCTCTGTGATTAATTGCAAAGTGTATGATGTCTAGCATTTTAAAATATGTTCAGATTTTAAAAGTCATGTAGTGTATTCCAGCCTTTAATTGGAACGTTAACAGAATGTTCTTAGAACATATTTTTTGGAACACATAACACCGTTACAAAGCGCAGACTACAACTGAAGTGCTATTTTCTTGCCCAAATGTAACCACCTTGGGTTGTTTAGGTTTCACCGTTGTGTAAACTAAGAATGAAAGTAACTTCTCAGAGTCAGACATAAGGCGTTCTGGATCACTAGTTGTTAATCAAACTGAGGCAGTGTAAACACATGTGGAGGAGGGCAACAGCTGTGGTTCAGTGGTGCATGGCAAACATCATAATGCCACTTCCATCTCTGTGCTTATTTACTCAAGATAGGCACAGGTGCGCACGCATTAGCAGTTATAATAGCCATAGGAACCTGCAATTGGCCAAAACAAGATGGATTTGCTTAACTTTCTACCGCCAATTGTCTGTAACCGTGGCCAAGTTCTCTTTTGCAGCAAGCTGTTACTGTAAAACCAAAAGTGTGTGTGTGGATGGATTGTCATGTTTGCTGACAGTGACATAGGCTATTAGCCGTTTGAGGCTAGTCTATGTTGTTTAAACCTCTTAGCCTTGGAGATCAATATGGTATAATTGAGTCTGTGAATGTCTATCAAGTTGACATCTCTCCGTTGCACTGCCGCAGCGAGGGGAATTGGCACAGCTGTGTTTTGCAGGGTGGGGATTTTGAGTTTGGGCCACTTGAGGAAGCAAAATGTCAGGAAAATGTCAGAAACTCATTTAGAAAGTGGTGTTGCTACAGAGATAAATCTCATCTTAATTATGTGAGCGGAGCAAAAAGGCCTTATGTTTGAGGACTGTCATAAAGATGGAAAGGTTCTGTGTGATTTGGGAGTTGATGGCGCACCTGGCGTAACTGAGAGACTTGCGTTACACAAGGCAGATGCAACAAACTTCAGTACTCAAGGGGGCGATAAAGTTCCCTTCAAATGTCTGTGTCATTAATCTGAATGTTATTTAGATAAATTGGCATTCATCCTACATTAACTAACTTGCTTATTTGCAAAATTTGCATTGTGATATCAATTGTGATCGGACTTATTTTGGAGCTAAACAATGCAACAACAAAAAAAGCTTGTTAAAAGTGTTTTTTTATTTGTTTTTAATTACATTTGTTGGGCATCTGGCCACCCTCATTAGGTCCAGAACCCCCCTAATAGAAGTCAAAAGTTTAGGGGTCTTAACAGTATTTATTTTACATAAACTATTAATCTCTTGTGCTCACCAAGGCTGCATTTGTTTGATCAAAAATACAGTAAAAACTGCAGTATTGTGAAACATTGTTACAATTTCAAATAACTGTTTTCTGTCTGAATATACTTTATAACGCAGTTCGTTCCTGTGATGGCAAAACTGAATTTTCAGTCGTTACTCCAGTCTTCAGTGTCACATGATCCTTCAGAAATCATTCTAATATGCGGATTTGCTCAAGAAGCATTTCTTATTATTATCAAATTTGAATATAGTTGTGCTGCTTTATATTTTTGTGTGATACATTTCATTTTAGGATTTGTTGATGAATAGAAAGTTCAAAAGAAACACATTTATTTGAAAGAGAAATCTTTTGTAATATTATATTTTTCTGGCACTTTTTTTAAAAGTGTTTTTTGTTTTAAAAAAATGGAATGGTAGTGTGTTTCAACATGGTTTTTAAAGGTTTTGGTAACCTAACTTTTTAGATCTTGTGTTTAGGTATAAACATGTCTATCTCACATTGTTGCTGTGTAAATGTGTTGATATTTCTGTAATGCCAAATATCTGAAAAACTAAGCTGCAAGTACTACCCCAGAACGAGGTGTTCTTGCAGCTCAATAAACGGTCTTTGTGAAGTGGGTTTTGAGTTCTGAAAGTAACACTATGTTTTCATAGTACATCAAAATATTATTGTAAAAAGAGATTTCAGTTTCTCATGATTTGACCACTTTCAACTCCTTAAACATATACCAGAGCCGAGCATGACTCATGAATCTAGCACTGCATTAGAAACAGCTCCTCCATGGCAACAGCACTTCAGAGATCCACCACTGAGCAGCTGTGCTCTGCCTGCTCCATCCTCATCATCATACACCACTGTTGTTTATCTATGAATTATCCTTTTTTTTCATTTGTTGAATAGCTCAGACCAAAGTACTATATCTCACATATGCTGTGCTTTTTATTTGAAAGAAGAGCAATTATTACAAGTAAGGGACATCTCGATTCATCAAAGGAGAGTTCACGAGGCCTTTTCGCAAACAAACGTTACTTGTATTCAACCCTGCAAGCCACCCACTCGTTCGCTGTCACTTGCACGTAAACATACATCCTCGTTTTCACACACTAACAGGTACCTCCCCTCAAGGGCTCGGGACTCCTTGAGTCCTGTAGCCACAAAGTGTAATGTGTGTTTGGATGAACAGAGCCCTTTACAGCTCACTGCAACGACAAGATAAAGACGCAATTTCCATCTCACCGCTCTGAAACAAACCCTCTGCATGCAGCACTGAGAAGTGCGAGATTGAGCCACTAGCCTGCATTTAATTAGCTTCAAATAGACGTGGCTTTATCACTAGAGAGAAAAGGGAATTTTTGAGATGCTTGCTGCTGGCGGAGTGTTTCCTGAGGAAATCGCCTGCGTTTGTGCCTTCCTTTACCCTTCATCTGTTGTGCGCTGTGCTTTTGTTTCATGACTCATGCACACTGCAAGAGCAACGAAATGTCACAGAACATTTAGAAACAGGTCATTGTGTATGCAACAAAACCGACCTTGTATGACAAAGACCAACAAACAGCCGATCACTGCTGATGTCTAATCAGAATTGTTTCCGACTTTTTCAGTGCTTTCCTTTTCAATTATATTAAAACTAGCATAAATGAGCACTCGGGTCTGAAAAAAATGTTAGTGGTTAGTGGTACTCGCCGCCAGAATATTTGCGTGGTTGCTAGGGTGTTGCTAGTGCTTGTACCGCATTGCTAGCCGGTTGCTATAATGTTCTAAACGTCGTTTGGCAGTTACTATGGTGTTCATCAGCCGGGTGATTACTGTGGAGTTCTGGGTCGTCTATAGGAGGTTTCCAGGTGGTTGCTAAGGTGGTGGTCGTTAAATTATTTCTAAGCATTTGCTAGGACATTCTTTGTAGTTTGCTAGGGTGATGTAACTTGCTTGCCGGTCTCTATTATATTCTGGTGCTGAGATATAGCTGTGTCCTGTTTATATGTGGTTGCTAGGATGTAGCTAGGTGGTTGCTATGGTGTTCTGAGTGCTTGTACTGCATTGCTATCTGACTGCTATAATGTTCTACATGGCGTTTGGCAGTTGCTATGGTGTTGGATTGTCTAGCAGCCTTGTAGGGTGGTTACAGTGGAGTTCTGGGTCATCAATAGGGGGTTTCTCACTAAAGTGTTGCTTGCCAGTTGCTAGGATGTTCTTTGTACTTTGCTAGGTTTAATGTGAGTGTTGCTACAGTGTTAAAGATTGTTATTTACTGGTTTCTATTATATTCTGATGCTGAGATGTGGATGTGTTGTTATGCAGTTGCTAGGGTGTTCTGAGTGATTGTAAACTACATTGCTAATTAGTTGCTATAAGTTTCTACAAGATTGCTAGACAGTTGCTATGGCAGTATCAATCGTTCATGAGTTCAAGGCATTCAATAGGGAGTTTCCAGGTGGCTACTAAGGCATTCTGCATTGTTGCTAACGTGTTGCCAGGCAGTTGCTAGGGTGTGTACATTGTGGTTTGTTAGGGTGATATAAGTGTTCTTACTTTTGAATGGTTGTCCATAAAGAAGGTTCCTTTTTAGAACCAGCTAACAGGGAACATTCAGAATGTTCTGGCAATGCTCTCAAAGTTATGAACAAACATTCTTTCAGTAACATTAATAAAATATGTTCACTCAAAGTTATGCGGTCTTCAATAACATTCTGAAAACATTATTTATACATTGTTCCTAAAGTATGGTGTTAAACATGTGTTGGTTGCTGGTGTCTGTTACATTCTGGTGCTGAGATATGGTTGTGTCATGCTGTTTTGTGGTTGCTAGGGATTTCTGGGTAATTTTGTAGGAAACTACTTCAAGAAATCAATCTATGAATGGCTTCTTTATATAGTACTCTGTGCACATTGAACTGGGATATAATAAGTATTATAATATAATAATAGTATTTTAACATCCAAAAAAGACACAGGTCAGCTTAACAGATTGCTTCTTATAATCAAGAGCACAATTCTTTTTTAAATTTTTAAATCCAAATTAAATATCATGGTGTTCTATATGTTTTATGCTAAATCACTTGAATAAGCAGAAATTACATTTTCATAGTACACAATGTCCCCTGAGAACAAATAGTTTGAAGATATTGTGGCTAAACAGCTGAGCTCTTTTAGAGTATATTATCTATACAATCCCTGTGAAGGAAAAATCTCGATGCTTTGATAAACAACATGCAGTGACTGCACTTCTGAGATCATGTGATCATGCACGCATGCATGAGGTGTGAGCAATGGATCATATCTGGGCATCTTCTCTTTAATCCCTGTCCCATTATGTGTGCCAGAACCTAATCAATACCCAGAGGGCTGAAGGAGTGCTGAAACTGACAGCTTTAACATCGAGAGATGTTGTGATATGCAAACCAACAGCTTGGATGAATTATAAGCAGTGGTCTCGGTCGCAGTGCTGCTGTTATCCGGGTCTCTTGGCAAATGTTGTGAAATGTGCCTTGAAGAGAGAGCCAGACCCAATATGGTGCCCCCAGTCCCCAGAGGCAGGCGATGTCCAGATGGCTCGCTCACTCTCTCTTTCTCTGGCTCCGTCTCTCTTTCTCTGGCTCCGTCCCTCTTTCTTTCCCTCTTTTTCTTCTGGCTCTCTCTATCTCGTTCCCTAAAAGGAGCCAAGCAGTAAAGCGCGTGTGCACTAACCGAATCTACCCCTACTGCCCTCATTACACCTCTTCAGAAAGTTAATAAACAGAAATATAATGTAATCTACAAGCAATTCACTGTATGTGTTTGTCACCCGTAGACGCAAAGGACTTCATGAAGTGGAAAGCAGCTTGTTATTGGACTTAAAGAGAGCAACGTGACAAATAGAAATTAGGGATAAGTAAATGTGTTGTAGCCATTTTATGGAATTAAGATATCTGAGAATTTATGTTAATCACAATTATCATAATTTATGATCAAAGAGGTCTAAAATATTTGAAGAAACCTAACTGTTGGCATTGATATCTTTGGTACATTTGACCACTTTTTAAAACCAGTCACTTGAGCTGTAAATGTCATGTGATTAATCACACAATGACATAATTTCATAAGAAAACCCTTCTGAAATGTTACATTAAAGGCAGCCAACAGGTAAAAAAAGAAAGAAAGAAAGAAAAAAGTCCATTATATGGTTTAAAGAGCCCTCCAAAACCAATTTAGACATTGCTAAAAAGTCTATTATAATATAATAAATATTTGCAATGTAAATGTTGCTTGCAAAAAAAAAAGGTTTAATCAGGATGTACAGCTTCTTTTAAACAAATGTTCTTCCAGTAACATTAATAGAATGTTCAATCAAAGTTATGAGGTTTTTAATAACGTTCTTAAAATGTTAGTACAAAAAAAGTTATTCATACATTGTTCCTTAATGAAACGTTTTTGTTGGACTTTCTTCTGATGTGTTTGAATGTTACTACTTGTTTCAGAACATTCAGTGAGCAATCAAACGTTATGTTCAGATCATTTTTTCAAAGTGGAAATTTTGCAAACATTAAATGGAACATTTCCTTAATGTTTTCCACTTTAACGTTTCGCTTTAACAAGCAAAAACTAAATAAAACGTTTTTTTTCAAACATTTAAAAAAACTGGGCATTTTGGACTTTCCAAGAACATTCAGAAATTACGCTTTCATAACTTAATTAGCAAAACCTTATTGTTGTTAGTGTGGCAGATGGTAGTCATTACCCCTCTACCGCAGGGCAAACCTGGACCATGGGGGTCCCCTAAAAAACAGATAAACCGCTTGATTCCTTGGTGGGACCATTCCTACATTTTAGGAAATACTCACAACAGGTATGCATCTAAGAAGGAGCGTTCTAACTCTGAGTCGGAGTTGTCATTTTGTAAAGTTAACATTCGCTATCCAGCACTAATATGTATATTTCATGTTTGTTTCGTTGTCATTGCGGTTGCCGTAGTCTCTCTCCCACACACAGCGATTAGATGTGCTCTCCTGCTCCCTTTTGTTCCCCACAGCTCAACTTATACCCTTTTAAAAGTGAATGACTAACCCAATGCAAACAAACCCTGATGTACATCCACATCATGTTCAGCTCAGTTTGTGGTTCATGTTACAGTTATTAGAAATCAGAACTTTTCACCGCACAAAGCAATACACTATCACAAACCTGATACTCCAATATGATATATACATGTTCTACGGATCATATTTACTCAACATTAAATACAAACCCGCTTCCAAAAAGTTGGGACACTGTAGAAGAGGGGTTGCAAATTGTGATAAAAACGATGCAATTTTGAAGTTTCAAATTTCAATATTTTATTTAGAATACAACATAGATGACATATCAATGTTTAAACTGAGAAAATTTATCATTTTAAGGGAAAAATAAATTGATTTTAAATTTCATGGCATCAACACATCTCAAAAAAGTTGGGACAAGGCCATGTTTACCACTGTGTGGCATCCCCTCTTCTTTTTATAACAGTCAACGTCTGGGGACTGAGGAGACAAGTAGCTCAAGTTTAGGAACAGGAATGTTGTCCCATTCTTGTCTAATACAGTCTTCTAGTTGCTCAACTGTCTTAGGTCTTCTTTGTCGCGTTTTCCTCTTTATGATGCGCCAAATGTTTTTTTATGGGTGAAAGATCTGGACTGCAGGATGGCCATTTCAGTACCTGGATCCTTCTTCTTCGCAGCCATGATGTTGTAATTGATGCAGTATGTGGTCTGGCATTGTCATGTTGGAAAATGCAAGGTCTTCCCTGAAAGAGACGACGTCTGGATGGGAGTATATGTTGTTCTAGAATTTGGATATACCTTTCAGCATTGATGGTGTTTTTCCAGATGTGTAAGCTGCCCATGCCTCACGCACTCATGCAACCCCATACCATTGCAGGCTTCTGAACTGAGCGCTGATAACAACTTGGGTTGCCCTTGTCCTCGTTAGTTCGGATGACATGGCGTCCCAGTTTTCCCAAAAGAACTTCAAATTTTGATTCGTCTGACCTCAGAATAGTTTTCCACTTTGCCACAGTCCCTTTTAAATGAGCCTTGGCCCAGAGAAAACGCCTGCGCTTCTGGATCATGTTTAGATATGGCTTCTTTTTTGACCTATAGAGTTTTAGCCGGCAACGGCGAATGGCACGGTGGATTGTGTTCACTGACAATGTTTTCTGGAAGTATTCCTGTGCTCATGTTGTGATTTCCATTACAGTAGCCTTCCTGTATGTGATGCAGTGCCGTCTAAGGGCCCGAAGATCACGTGCATCCAGTATGGTTTTCCGGCCTTGAACCTTACGCACAGAGATTGTTCCAGATTCTCTGTATCTTTGGATGATATTATGCACTGTATATGATGATAACTTCAAACTCTTTGCATTTTTCTCTGAGAAACTCCTTTCTGAGATTGCTCCACTATTTTTCGCCGCAGCATTGGGGGAATTGGTGATCCTCTGCCCATCTTGACTTCTGAGAGACACTGCCACTCTGAGAGGCTCTTTTTATACCCAATCATGTTGCCAATTGACATAATAAGTTGCAAATTATTTTTCCAGCTGTTCCTTATATGTACATTTTTTTTTCCGGCCTCTTATTGCTACCTGTCCCGACTTTTTTGGAATGTGTAGCTCTCATGAAATCCAAAATGAGCCAATATTTGGCATGACATTTCAAAATGTCTCACTTTCAACATTTGATTATTTATCTATATTCTATTGTGAATAAAATATAAGTTAATGAGATTTGTAAATGATTCCATTTTTTTTTTACTCACAATTTGTACAGTGTCCCAACTTTTTTGGAATTGGGTTTGTACTTGTGAATGTAAATGTACTTGAATTTTACGTCATCGACAAGACATCTGTGACACCCATGACTTTGATTTATCAAACACTGAAGTGTGGAGGAGGTGAATTTAGTTAGTGGATTTTTGTTTCCTTTGGAGCTTAATTTGGATTTTCAAAAACACTCAAAACTGTTTTTCCCCTCCTTTCTCAATTTACTCAATTAAACTGTACTAATGATAAAGATTATTCCATTTAATTTCACTGCAATTTCAGTGCAAGTCATTAAAAATTGTCCAACAGAAGTTTACTTAATCCATTTGCATTTGGGACTATATGAATAATTTTTGTGGGCAATAACGTTGCATTTGCTGAAAGTAAGCAGGGGATTTCTATAGTTGCCAGCATGCCTTGGATAGGACTGGATGCTGAGAGTAGGCCTAAATGTTGAAAAATAAATGTTATTTTATGTGTTTTTGAGCGGGGGACTTGTTACAGTTTAATGTTCTGCTATGTTGGGATTTAGAAACGTTTTTTTTATGAGATTTTTGCTTTACTAAAGAAAACAGTAATTTTGCAGATTCCAGTGGAGTGATTGGTTTTCTCTTCCTTGTTTTACATAAACGTCATACATTACATGGTAAAATAGTTGCAATGATTGTAGTTAAAGGAATAAGTCACCCAAAAATGAAAATTTGCTAAAAATGTACTTACTAAGATGTAGATGAGTTTGTTAATTCATTGGAACAGATTTAGAGAAATTTAGCATTACATAATTTGTTCACCAATGGATCCTCTGCAGTGAATGGCTGCCGTCAGAATGAGAGTCCAAACAGCTGATAAAAACAACACAGTAATCCACACGTCCATCAATAAACGTCTTGTGAAGTGAAAAGCTGCTTAGTCCTCTATCTGTAATATTGCTTTGTCTTGTCTGAATCAGGAGAGAAATATGCACATTTCAAGCACCATTTACAAGTCAAAACAATCATTCCGACAACATTTTATCAAGTGTCCTATGTTGGTGAATATTGTCAAAACTCCTTAATGATGGCTTTCTTACACGTTTGCAGTTTTTCACCTAGCAAGACATTAGTTGATGGACTAGAATTGTTTAGATTACTTGTGGATTATTGTGATGTTTTTATCAGCTGTTTGGACTCTCATTCTGACGGCACCCATTCATTGTAGAGGATCCATTGGTGAACAAATGATGTATTGCTAAATTTCTCCAAATCTGTTCTGATGAAGACACAACCTCATCTGTTTAATCGTTTTTTTTTTTCCCCCTTAAATAATACTTTATTTTAATGTATTTGTGTATTGCATTTTGCCAGGCTGAATGTTTTGTACGTTGTATGGCTGTCCACAACTGTAATAGCCAAATAATTATTTATCTGAGACTGTTTTTTTTTGAAAAAAAACCTACTTTTTTTTTTTTTATGATATAGAAAAAGAAAATAGGAATTTAATCTGCATTCCACTGCCTTAATTTGAAAGCAGACACAAAGTAAAATTATTGCAAATCTTTCAGAAGATCCCAGAATACCTCTCAGTGCTCGCTGAACTGAGACAGAAGCAAATGCGACCAAGCAATTAGCACCTGTCCTTCACTCTCATCTGATGAGAATTGTACCCACGTCTGCTACAGTGACATCAATCCAGACTTGTGTGGAGGAGACAATGAGCTGAATCATATCTTCACTTGTGCAGCTGCTCTTGTTGAGTTTGATGAAGGTGTCCTAACTCTGGAGAACACTGTGAACGTTTCCAGGGCTCCCTATAGCACCAGATCAGTTTGTCTCACTTCACGCATCATGAGGACCTTTGAGAGGTTGGTCCTTAAACAGCTCTGAGCCGGTCCCACTGCAGGCACACAGGTGTGGACGATGCCCTCATCTGCATTCTCAACAGGTCCTGCTACGTCTGGCACTACTGTCAGGACTGATCTTTGACTTCTGTAGAGCCTTCAACACCTTTCAACCTCACCACCTGCAGAACAAGCTAAAGGCACTGCAAGTAGAACCCCATAGTGTCCTACAACATACAGAGCTGTGAAGATGGTGGTGAGTTAATGGGTCTGTCATCCAGTGATATCTCATTTGTATTTGTAGGCATTTGTATGTGAAGTGTACACATACGTTTTTCAGTGTTTGTATATAGAGACTGAAAATTACAATTTGAACATACTGACAGCATGTAAAGCGTAAACCTTTGAACATGTGTACAACTTTATATATTTATAAATTGTACAAATGAATCAGTAACACTTTAGATTAGGGAACACATTCACTATTAACTAAGAGTTTTCCCTCATAAACTCCTAATTTGCTGCTTATTGATAGTAAGTAAGGTAGTGGGTAATGGGTGCTCAGTTATTAGAAATAATAAACATATGAATTTAACAGAACAAGCATACATTGTCAGCAAACATTGGTATCTATCTATCTATCTATCTATCTATCTTTTAGTTTTACATCCATCCAGTAGGGATTCTAGTAGGGACTATTCAACACTTTCAGAGTGAAGCTTAAGAAACAAAACATTTATCTGATCTGGTCTCGCACATAATTTTCATAATTGTCATGCTTTAACATTTTCTATGGCAGGCCATTGAGTCTTTGAAAGAACACATGGTGTCACAAATGTCAAAAAGTCTTTCCATCAATTAGGGAGAGTCGGTCTGAGTAATTCGCTATGAAATATCAAGGTTCTGCTCGGATTGCTACATCTGCTAATGTGATTCATTTGTTTTATCTCCCCTGCTGGGAGGATCAAAAACATTAGCAGAACAACCAAATCTTTCAGTCTTTAATAAAAGTGCTATTGGTAATTTTAATCCAGCATTTTATAGATATTGTTTCCATTTTCGCATTTTCTTTCCTTCGCAGTGTTTTTTCTTAGTTACTTCTTTAACAATCTCCTGCTGAGTCCCTAAAATTTAAATCCAGTCTGCATGACAAAATACAACTGTAGCCCTGGCCACACTGAATGATCAGAAACGTGCCACATTCAGACTGTAGAGAACAATTAGGTATAATTTTCAGCCAGTCATTATCACAAAATAAACCCGACAGGATGATCAGGTCCTGTACCACTTTGAAAGGGTTTATTTTAATAAAATAAGGGTTTATTTTCATGCAAGTGGGCTAAAATAATAGCCCACTTGCACGATTATTTAACAAATTAAGAAAGAAATGGACATGAAATATTGATTTGAGTTGAAATGACTATTATATGACAAGAAAAAGACCACATACTACTACCACAGTCACGTAGAGAGTTTATTTTTAACTAATATGAAATGGAAGAAGAATATAAATGAACCATTCATGTAATATGAAAACTGCGCTGTTAATGAATAGTTGATATCATGTAGAGAGCTATATGACTTGTTCTGTATGTGCAACATGGGTAAATTTAGTCATCCATCCCCCTGCAGTTAATACTACATATCGTAGTTTTCTTTAAGGATTGACTGTCAAACAGATTATCATATCATGGTTAGAGCCTACAACCATTGTCAAACTGATATTTGAAATCATATATGAAATTGAAATATATATTTCAGTAACTCTGACACACTGACATAAGAAGCTTCGTGAGAGATTGACGACTCATGTTGTCTCTGGGCATTTTTGCAATTTTAGAACATTTCCTGAGGCTTTAACTGTACGATATTTTTACTGTAATTTAATGTTATTTATTAATTGCATGATTACGCATTTTCATTAAGAATATGCTATTTTTATATATATATATCGTAAAGTTAAAGGGGACATCGGATGCAAAATTCACTTTTACATGGTGCATACAAATGTGTCTTAACAGTGTGGACACAACCACCCTACTATTATAAAAAAAAATATTAAAAAAAAATCCATTCACTCCTTTTTATTTAATTCCCAAAAAACCTAAACAGTCTCAATTATCAAGCAGCTTTGATTTTCTGAGCAGTATGACTCAGGCCCCACCCACCACCACTGACGGACTGACCCGGATTAGCATATTTCCGCCCTCAGCCAGTTGTACGCTGTCTGCTATTTTCTATGGAATGAACATCATCAGTAGGGTGTTGTTTTACATGACCATTGAGGAATTTTAACTAAAGTATTTTGAAGACATTTCATGACGACCTTAAAGAATCATACCAACTTTAAAATCCCTTCTATGCCAGTGTAATATGCAGAGACAGGAATAAGTAAGGCTTTGTGGTGCTTTTTAAACATTGGTTGTTTTATCTCGACCAGCAAAAGCGGCTCAACCAATGGCATGAGTTTGGAGGCGGGCCGCGGGACTATCTGTTTGTTTGTCCAATGCCAGACAGAGTTGGAGTGTTCAGGTAACCTGTTTGAAAACAGACTTATTTTTTCTTTTTCTTTTTTTTTTAATTTCCCTTTTGTGCCTGTTTGCCAATCCCAGGGTGGTGTTTGGGGTGAGGCACAGAATTGGGCTACTTTTAAGGCCTGTTCACACCAAGGACGACAACTATAAAGGTAACGATGAAGATATAGTTCTAAAAATCGTTCTCAATATTAAAGAATAGCAGAGTCCACACCACAGCTATAACGATAAAGGCACAGAGAAACGATATCGTTGGAATCACTTTCCGAACGACTTTTTTCAGCTGATGAACAATAAAAACATTGACAATCAGCCAATCAGAATCAATGCTGCTATAATGAGCTTGAGAATTTGAGCGTGCACTTGAAATAAACAGATGATTCATTGGTGTGGATGGTAATATAGTTATCTTTACAATATCATTATTGGTGTGAACTTTACAATGTTGCCGTGGGTTGTTTTGTAATCGGGGGCGAGGATTGTCGCGTCTGGGGTCAAGGAGAGGGGGGGGGAAGTGGGAAAAAGGGGGGGAAGAAGGGGGAGGGGTTCTTGGAATTAGGTGCTAGACGTGCCCTGAAATCTCGGGTCTGGGTCGGTCTATCTTTGTTTTCTCGTATTGCTCCTAAGGGTGGAGGATGGGTGGTTGAGAATGGGTGTGGGATGGGCTGAGAGGAAGGTGTTGGTGGGAGAAAAAAAGAAAGAAAAGAACTAGAAAAAAGGAAATATTGTGAAGAGGAAAGACGGGGTGGGGGGAAGAAGGGAGAACAGAAAAAGACAAGGGGGGTTCTGCCTTCGAGGGGGAGGGGGGGGGGGGAGGGGGGGAGCAGAAAGAAAGTAAAAGGAGAAAAGGGAGGGGAAAAGGAGATGAGGGGAAGGGGTGGAATGCAGTGGAGAACGATGGGGGAAACAGAGGGAAACGAAAGGGTGAAAATGAAAACAGGAACAGAGCCGAGAGAAAAAACGCCGAAAAATGGAAGGGCCCAGGGACTAAGACAGGGGGAAGCAAAAGGGGGGGGGACGGAGAGGACGGACTGTGAGCAATAAACAATAGCATTTTTATTGATTTACATTAACAAACATTATGCTGTGAAAAATTCTCAATTGGTAGTTCATTAACTAATATTAACAATTGACATTATATTGTAAAGTATAAAAAATGAATTAAAAAAATATTAATTAATATAAAAATATAGAAGAGATTCATTTGGACCAGGCTAACATACAAAATTAGCCAAGTTTCAGCTCCAGAGCCGCATGGTGACCACAGCACCATTTCTGAGCTCAGTGTCACTGCAGAAAGTGGCCAGGGTAATTGGAGCAGAAGGTGAGATGGTGTTTGAACCGATGAGAGGGTGGATAAGAGAGACAGAGAGGGGCCAGTGTGGCAGTGAAAGACTAGAGTTGTGAGCTTTCTCTATAATTAAGGCCGCAGGGAGCTGCTTCCTGTACCAGGGGAAGTGACAAAGCCAGAAACCATTCAATTCTCACATCAGTACCTGTGATGGGTCATTTGATGATCTAAACCACAACAAATTGGTCATGCACACTCGCACTCACTGAGTGCACTAGATTATGATTGCATGTGGGAGAATGGTTCATATGTGTGTGTTTGGACAGGATTATAGTTTATCTTTTTTTTTTTGGTCATTATAAATTGTGTCATACACCATGGTTCATGTACATTGGAGGAGTTTGAGTGGAATATAACATGGTCTGAATTCTCTTTGGTTGGAGTTTGTAAATGTAAACCATAGGTGCTTAATATTTGATACCAAGAATTTTAGTTGTAGTTTGTGCATACATTGTGGCTTCTATTCTGTACCACAATAAACAAACAATAGGAATGGAAGCTTGTTTCCGCCGCAGGATGATAAAATTGAAAAGGTAATTTTGACTATTTATCTCAATTCTGAGTTTATATCTTACAACGTTTTCATCTGAATTGGGAGATATAAACTTGCAAGAGATATAGACTTTTTGTTTCCACCATGGTAATTGCAACTTTTTATCTCACAATTCTGACTTTTTTCTCCCAATTGCAAGTTTATATCATATACAAATGTATCAACTTTTTTTTTTCAGAATTGCAAGGTAAACAGAATTGCGAAATATAAATGCAATAGAGAGAAAAAAAGTCACAATTAATTTTTTTTTATTATTTTAATTTATTGTTTTTATCCTGTGAGGGAAACAAGCTTCCATAGTCATTTCTGTGTAACTATTTGTAAAATTTCTAGCAATTTTTCAGCTTATATGACAAGTTTCGGAAACTTGTTTTTTGAAACTGTAGCTATTTAGACTGTGTTAATGGAAAGATAATGCCATACTGCATCAAGAGATCATACTCTGTAATGATATATATACTTATTTAAAATGAGTTTAACAATCTTTGGTGTATTATTGTCTCAAAGTGAGGGTTACTAGTCAGTTATTTACTTTCGTTTCTTTGACTATCAGGACTGTTGTGATATCACTCCATCAAAGTTTTTGTTCTTAGGGGAAAAAAAGTCTTGTAAACAACAAAGACCCTCATTTTGATACTCTTTTATTTGGTGGTGTTACAATCAATGGAAGAGCTGGTACAGTGCAATCATCTGCTCTTGGTTTAGGCTACACTGATCGCGTTCCATCGATTTTCGGGGGCTGTATCAGTCTGTTTGATACTGATTGCAAGATGTATCTTATTGTGAGATATGAATGGTTCACTGAATTCCCAGGACATGTAGAGAAAGAGATTTTGATAAGAGAGAAATAGATGAAAGAAGACCAAAAAAACGAACAGAACACTTGTTCCTAATAAAGTAATAGTGTTACAAGCTATTTGTTCCTTTGCCAACCGGTCTGGCATGAAAAGGACAAGGTCCTAAATTAATGAATGAACCACTGAGGTGACACTAATGAACTCTTAACTTAGGTTATAAACGAGAAAAAAATAGAGAGGTTTTTAAGGATCTACTTTTATTAGCCTTAGAGAATCAAATGGAGGTTTTAATCTAATAGAGCGGCACACTGGAGACGCACTTGAGCACAAAGAGAAGGCAGATGCTTCTTTTTTTTTTACATAAATTGCACAAAGGCTTTCTGTGTTTCACATACACCCCTCCTGTTTTATATTCTACAGCTTGGGGCTTGTTTTCCTAATTTTTCTCCTGTGTGCATTGAAAAATCAACCTTGAAACCAAACATGTTGGTTCGCAATTAAAGAGAAACAATATGTGGTGATCTTCTTCCTATTATTTTCAACAAATATGCAAGCTAATTGCTCTAGAGGTTTAAAAGCAGGCTGCTCAATCAGGAGAGTTTCCAAGTGCTCTTGATAAGACTCTTGATAAGAGAGAGTTGGTTTTGTGACGGCATATACGTTCATTGAAAATTTAGCCATGCACTCTTGGCTCAGACTCACATGCCTGAAACCTCCATCCTGATTTTGGCACAGACTCTTAAGAGCAGAGAGGCATTAACAGTCTTACTAACGTTGTGAGCCTGAAAAATTATTTGTGCACAAAGAAACCACTGGAAGGGAAACAACTTACAGAGCAGAATTGAATCACCTCAAAGAGTTAAGACTTTAACATAGCCTCTGTTGGGGATTGTTGGATTTTACATTTTTACATTAAAAATGGCGTTATAATTTATTCTATATTGAATATTTTTTTGGATAATCCAAACAAAAGTAGCTAATTACGTTACACTCAAAAAAGGGCACAATTAATATGAATTATTATTGTATTAATATGAAGGAATTTTCCGTATTTATATTTTTACAGGTGTTTTAGTCGTTTTATATCCTTTACTTTTTCCACTTTTAACTACTTTTTAAATAATCCAAATAAAAGTAGCTAAATAAAATGCATTGTTACTTTTCATAAAAACTAACAATGTAAATTGAGCCAAAGTGACAAACCCCAAAAATTATTTACAAGAAACTAAATGTGTTGCTTTTACACATTTACTTTTTAATATTACTCTTTACTAAAATATATATATATAATATTAATTAAAGATATATATATATAATATATAATATATATTCTTACAATTGTATACTAACAGTATATCTAGCTGATGATATGTAGGTAGTTACAAATTTTACAAAAATATTTGTTGCATTTAATATGTTTACAGTAAAAATTGCATTTTCATTGCATTGAAAATGAAATATTTTTTCCTGTCAGCATTCTTTGACATCACAGCTCAGTAGAGTCCCTAGTGACGGGTTTGAAATTGTGCAGCCGATCAGTATTTTCATGATGTATTTTGTCTGTTTCTCACACAAATCTATTTTATATAGCACACAAGTCATAGACCACTTTTATGATATTTTTATGGTGCCTTTGAGTAATTTTTAAGCTTGAAAGCTCCATTCACTCTAATTTTATGTAAACGAATGACCAAGTAAATTATAAAAATTTCTCCTTTTGTTTCCCACAGAAGGAAGAAAGTCATACGGGTTTGAAGCAAAATGAGGGTGAGTAAATAATGACAGAATTTTCATTTTGGGGTTAAATATTCATTTATTTATATGCCTGCACCCTTTGCTTTCCCATTTCCCCAATACCCCCCACCCCCTGAGGAGTGGAAAAGTTGGAGCCGTTCTCTCATTGAAATGCATTTAGTTCGGCTCAGTAATGCAGAGGCAGCAGCCAGCAGGCGGAAGAGCAGAGGAATAATTTACGGCGTGCTCACAGAGCCCAGATGAGAGGGGCGAATGTGGAATACTGCATCTCCACACACTTAACTAAAAATACCAAAACCACGGTTACTGGTCTTTGTGACAGACAGACAGACAGCAAAACATAAAATGAGCAACAGAGTTCCTATTATGCTTCTTCAGATTCTCAGATCCTTTCATTTGTAGGGTTATAATGTATATTTTAAGCAGCAGCATTAAGCATTTGCAAACTTAAAAGAGCATTAAGCTCACAACCATCACTGAACGATGTAATGTATTATTTACAATGTAACATAATGCAGTGCATTTTAGCTGAGGCAAGGCAGGTTTTAGGGGGTTACTTTGGATAATATAAATGCATGCAGTGTCATGCTGCTTTTACGTCATATGTAAGCCTATTACCCGTATAGTTACCATATTTCTGCTGACACATTATTCCTCCTGTAAGTCCACTATTTTGCAATTACAGTCGACTTGTGTTTCATAAAAAATACACTATACATGTTACCTTTGTTTCTTGCTTTAGATCCCAAAAAAAACAGAAACATATTTTACCTGAGCTGTGATTGAGCGTTTGCAGTCGATTGAATGTGATAAAATAAAAAATACTGTGTAGTGCGAAATAATGTTAAGAAATGTCTTTCTATTGAATTTTCCTTGCAGGCTGCATGCAAAAACAACATGCAACACAACAAATGTAGTCGTTATAAGTTACTCTTAGAAGCCGTTTCTATTTTGTCAATTAAAAACATTAAGCACGACCAGTGTATTCACAATCTTATGACTGGATGTTTTTAGTGAATCACTAACATATAGCACAATCCGTATAGTCCAATTCAGGAATAAGTGACTCTTATGGGCTGGTTCTTTTTAGTGAATCAAACAGAGCATGTAGTCTGGTTCTTAATTGATTCTTATGAGCCTGTTCTTTAGTGAATTATTCAAAGAGAAGAATCTTTTACTGAGCTGAATTATTTAAAGCAGTTAACTGAAAATGATCTTTATTTTCAATGATGTATTGTTACAATTAAGCATGTTTTGATTGTCCAAATAAAAACATGTCATTAAAGACAATTTAGTTTTTGTAATAAATTAAGGAATATTCCTATCTATAAGTCTATTTGTAGTGAAGAGTAGACAGAGGCTCTGCTAAAACACCCTTTAACAGATTTTGTTATTCTGTAATTTTATTAAAATCAAATTTTAATGTTCCACTGCAATGACATTCTAGAGAATTCTGTGCTTCCAACTTCGTTGCAACAGTTTCCAGGAGAGTCCTTTTCTGTTTCCGCATGACAATTGCACTGTGTACAAAGCAAGGTCCATGTTGAAATGATTTATTGAGTCTAGAGTGGAAGAAATTGACTGGACTGCACAAAACGTAGTTCCCATCGGACACACATACTTAAAACACACAGGTCTCTAGAATCTCATTGTGTGGTACCATTAATATTTCTCATCACACACACACACACACACACACACACAAACAGGTTGCCAAAGAGTGTTAGAAATAGGTTGGACCATATAGTATAGCATCTATCTTGCCTGTTTAGACTTCCAGAAAATTGGCTGTTGATTAGTCACAAAACCTTTCAAATCTAACGTGTGAAAAACAAAAACCCATAGCAACAGCATAAAAGCAGACCAATTTTGCAGGAAAAAATGACTTGGCAACCTTGACTAAGCACCTTTAAAAAAATCTATTTTTGCCCAATTTGTGGCCTACTAAAAACACACCTAAAATGAATTATATAACCAGTTACTAATGGGAAAGACCTGATCACTGGAATGAAAAGTTCTGATCTGTGTAGTGGTAAAGGATGCAATTCTACTAGACTGTAGCTGAGCACTTCTTATTTATTGGTAAACACTCTGGGCCTCTAATTGACAGTTTAATGATGGACTGGCATTGCCTGACTCACATTAAACAAGTGTTAATTATTGCACACTTAGGCTGTCAGCACAAATGCCCTGAAGGTCTGTTTCTCACACAAAGCTATTTTATTACTTCAGAAGGCTTATATAATGCATGGGTAGGGAATAATGTTGGTAATATGAAATATTATTTAGCTCCTTTTATGGTGTTTTTTTGTCCATTTTAGAGCTTGTCGGTACCTGGACACCGCTTGCAAAAGTCATACAGGTTTGGAATTATATGAGCGTGAGTAAATGATGTAAAATGAGATTATGAAACAACCTGTAGCTTTATGTTGTTTTGCAAACATCTGCCCATTTATGGCCTAATTACCTGAAGGACTAGGAACATACTGAACTGTGTGCCAGAACAAAAATTATTAAAACAAGACTGTAATTGATTTAGATATTCAGCATGTTCCATGTTTGGATCATAACTGACACTGAGCCAAATTAACATTTGAGCAATGATAACTCTAGCCAATATGATCTATGTCCTTGGTCTTTTGTGTTGTCTATTAAAGGTGACATATCATGAAAATCGGACTTTTCCAGGTTTTAAGTGTTATAATCTGGTCCCCGGTGCATCTACCAACCAAGGAAACGTGAAAAAGATTAACCCAGTAACTTTGTCTTGGTAAGCCTTTTTCTGCAAGCGTCTGAAAAAACGAGTTCGCTCCTTTGGTGACGAGGCAAAGGGATCTCATTATACTATAACCGCCCCTTAATCTGTATTTTCCTTTGCCACAACAGCGCCATCATTTTGATTTCACAAGCGACAACGGTGTACCAGGTCTAATGCCATGGCGAAAGTTTGAGCAAAACATGCTAATCTTAACATGCTGTTAAGAATCCCAGCCTCAGAGGAACACAAACAGTGATTTATTGATTTATTTAATGTATATTGCTGCTGCCACACAGATCTAAAATGAACATGCGATTTATTTCCCAGCTGTTTACCTTAAACTTGTGTGTGAATGAGAACTTAGTTTAGTACTCACATGCTGTGACAGCCGCTTTCTGTCCGTGTGCTTCGGATGTGTGCGCTCAGAAAACCGTATATCAGAAGTTTAAACTCGTATGCTTTAAAACGCATGATTTCAGCGCGATAAACATGATAATCAGAATCAGTTTTTAGCAGGTCCGAGCTGTAATGGCGTAGCTCTATTCTGGAAAAGGGGGCGGTGGACCAGCATCTCATTTGGATTTAAAGAGACAGTCCCAAAAAAACAGCCATTTGGTCGCCCACTCAAAGTTAGTACTCATTTTTGTTGGACCAGAGACTTGTATTACATATTGTAAAAAGGGGCATAATATGTCTCCTTTAAATGCATTGCAGGGGTGTTTTATCTGGAGAGACAACAGAGGCAGTGCCTCTTCAAAACGATTTGGATGAGAAAATAATCCACAGTACAAATATAACACAAATAAATCCTTAAGTGTGAGATCAAATAATGTAATCGCTATTTTTTTATCAATATCCAACAGTGATGAATTTTCAGCAATATCTCTTTTGTATCCTTTGAGCTCACTGTGTTTCAGTGAGATCTTGCATGGCATCAACTGTGAGAGCAGAACCTTAATTAAAAAGTAGACAATTCACCCACTTGTACAACATTGTGTCAGGTCACATTTCACCCCCAAACCAAGAAGTCACTGAAATAATAAGTCATATTTTGCATAAAGAAAATGTAATCGTGTAGATTTGTTTGTTGCATTATTTTTCTAGACTATTAAGCACATTTAACCCCCGAGTTCTCATTAATGTAATGTGTCTGGCATTGCCTTTGCCATTATTTTTAATGAGGATTGTCATATATATATACATATCTTTTTTTTTTTTTTTTTTTCTCGCTTTGGCAAAAACATTTTTTTATTATTATTGTTTTGCTTTGCAGCATATTTATATTTCCGTTTTTAATTAAAGGCAGAACAACATACACTACAATGATGTATAAATACTACATACATATGCATTTATATTGATATTTTATATTAATTTTATATTAATTTAAATTGGAGGGGGGTAAAATAAAATAAAAAATTGTAATTGCATGAAAAATCATATCAGAAAGAAAATTATAAAATGACATTTTATTTATGAAAAATATGACTTGTTTTTCATTTGCATCTTGCATGTCATAATGAAAAAAAAGCATATTCCTAACAGTACACTTTTTTTTTTCTTAATGCAAAATATTATAATTTTTTTCTTCTGATTTTTGGAATAAATGTGACCACCTCTTGATGACATTTACCCAATGATCTCAAAAGAAAGTGACACTAATCACCATACCGGACAGTATGCGATAATGACTTTTTGCTATAATCATTATTTTTAAAACCATGTAAAAAAAATTTTACAAAATGCATCAACCACACACCATTGATCTGTACTCAACATTTTTCTCTTGTTACCTTATGAACAGTAAAGAAAATAGACTGTATTAAATGATATGCTACTTTACCTAAAACTGTGAGTTAGATGGTACATTAAGGCTAGTGTGTTATTGGACATCAGTGTATTAGCTGGCAGGCTAATATCCCAGTCATAATCAGCCAGTTTGGATTGAAGCGTTTGCACAGAAATATATTTTGTGAACCTATTCCACAGGACAAGGGAGCGATAAATAATGTGAATTTTGGCACAAGGACTCAAAAGCTGTGGTCTGAAGTCAAAGGGAAGGTTTCCTCTAAAGTTCCATTTCTGTGTAGCGCCAGTGCCAGGTGATTCACATGGTTGGCCGAGATCACACATTGCGACCTCTACATCATTAGCATACACTAATTAGCGAGGTAAATAAACACGGCAGCATAATTATTCGGAGGAATGAGACACAAACAAAGGAAAGAACACTAATTACAGACCGTCGTTATCAAACCTGTCTATCGGTTGGGGCCAAAGATGCTGGTATATAAAGAGAGCACAGCTTTTCTTTGTAGGTTATGTAATGATATTTTCCTGCCAACAAGGCTATTTATCTATCAACCAAACGGGTCTCTAAATTAGGCCATGACAGCTAAAATTTAGTTCAACTGTACATCATAAGCTTCTACTGGGATTCATTCTTTGTATCTGATTTAAACACAGAGACAACCAGAGAAATTCACAAAGATACTTTTGACAGGCAGTGCCATTGCTTTCATAGCCGACTGACTACACAAGGGAAAATACCAGAAACATGAATCCAGTGCAATTCCCAGAGGAATATGAACATTCATAAAGTCACATGAACATTCTCCATTTTGTCATGTGCATCTTCACTGCATAACCCGGGTCGGTCACAATCACAAAAAAACACACACGCACATTGATTCCCTGACCGGTCCCAGTGTCCGATACACTTCCTCAAATTTCACTGCACTGTCTTATGTCAACAATGTTGATAACTAGTTTTTCAGTGAATGGTGCGAACGTCATTTTAGCTGCTAAGTTCAATAACCAGCTGCCAAATCCAATTCCACATACTACCATCCTAAATAGTATTCGAAATTAGAATTAGTGTGTCCCAAATTGTAGTGTTGAAATTAGTATTCCAAAGGTACCTGATTGGTTTACTATTTTCGGGTGAAACTTGTGCCTTATCAGATTCTGCAAACGCAATAAAAAAGTGTTTAAAAAACTACAGACTGACAAGTGAGACCAACGGTTAAGTAGAGAGGTTTAGATAAAGGGATTTGAGTGATTAATAATCCTTATCTAACCTGATGAAAAAAATATGTATTTAATGTAATCCACATTATATTTAATCTACAACAACACTGTTAACTTTTATAAAGATATGTTTAGTCATCTCATTACGTAAGATGACAATAAATAGCTGGCTGACTTTTCCATATGTTGACATGACATGGTCATTTAAACATTAAAATGTTCCTTTAAAAAATACAGAAACACGAGTATTATATTATATATCTATATATTATAATATATATATATTATATCGCATACAGCGGTGGGATGTGTTGACAATCCTTTCAGTCTGTACTTCACACAGCGTGACGTGTGAGGGCTTGCGCTTTTCAGAGACAATCACAGAATATGACAGCGCTCGTGTTTTAAAGCGAAACACACTGGAATGAATAATTCACTGAAAATGCAACGAGAGTCTCTGTTCTCTCTGCAATCTCTGATGTAATCAGCCTGGTTTCTTTTATATTAGCGCTGTTTTGGACGAATTTTTTTAATGCATTCGCTTACTGGATCATTGGAAAACTTTCCCGGAGTTTAGCGGCTTAAAATTATCTAATCGCAAGCAGAGAAGCAAAATTGGGTTAAAGGGTTATAATAGAAATTCTGCTTCAGTAATTTTGCATTAATTGCGTTCAATTATTTTAACGTGTTAAGGATGTAAAATGAATCGCATTGCGTTATGCGTTAACGATGACAAGGCCCTAATATATTATATATATATATATATATATTATATACACTCACGCGCCCCTTAATAGGTCCACCGGGGGGGGGGGGGGGGCTTTTCAATTGCTTGGACACAAATTGCTAATCACCAATCACATGGCAGCTTAAAGCATTTAGGCATCTAGACGTGGTGAAGACGACTTGCTGGAGTTCAAACCGAGCATCAGAATGGGGAAGAAAGGGGATTTAAGTTACTTTGAACGTGGAATGGTTGTTGGTGCCAGACGGGTTGGTCTGAGTATTTCAGAAACTGCTGATCTACTGGGATTTTCACGCTCAACCATCTCTAGGGTTTACAGAGAATAGTCCAAATAAGAGAAAATATCCAGTGAGCGGCAGTTGTGTGGATGAAAAATGCCTTGTTGATGTCAGAGGTCAAAGGAGAATGGGCAGACTGGTTAGAGATGATAGAAAGGCAACAGTAACTCCTCAATACCACCTCGTTACAACAAGGTATGCAGAGTGTAGGGTCAGAATTTGGCGTAAAGAATATGAAAGCATGGATCCATCCTGCCTTGTCTCAACTGTTAAGGCTGGTGATATATTATATATATAATATATATATCTATATATACTGTCATTAAAATGTCATTTTAAAAAAAATCAGAACAAATTATATATAATTATATATTATAAAGTAAGCACACAGTGAGTCCGTTATAATAATGCGTTAGTAGTGCTCTTGGACAGTCACTGTGACACACATTTGTATTTATTCCCAGGCACAGACATGTTTCTGTGCAGTCCAAAAACCCCAAAAACCCCCCCCCCCCCCCCCCCAACCCCCCTCCCCCCCCCCCCCCCCCAAAAAAAAAAAAAGAAAAAAAAAAAAAAGCCAAAAAAAAAAAAAAAAAACAAAAAAGAAAAAAAAAAAAAAAAAACCCCAAACCCCCCCCCCCCCCCCCCCCCCAACCGTGCTGTTCCACACACATTCACGATAATTTTTTGATTTTTCATGTTTATGTTGCTGTGTTTAGTTATACTGAATGGATCCGTGTATTGTAGTAGATATATGCAGTCAGCAGGTGGTTGGTTTAGTTTTTTTTTGGCATCTCCATGTGGTCCTGTTCAGTATCGCAACTTGGCTTCTCTAAAATGTAAAACAGCTCTTTTCTGTTGCACTCTACACATACTATAAAATTCAGATTTTTTTTTTCTTTCATATGTGCTTATATGGGCTCCTTATATCATTTGGTTCTTTGGTGTCCTTTTTGGAGTTTCTAAGTGTCCTTTTTTGGAAAGACATTTAAATTTATCTTTAAATAAGCTTGCAGAAAATACAGATTTTTGAATCTGTATCTGTATTTTCAATCTTTTGGTTTACTTTGCTGGATATTGCAAATGATGACAAAATAAACATTTGAAACAAGATAAATGGTCTATGCTTAATTTCATGAAGTGTGCAATTTAATCGCGATTAATCACAGAAAAAAGATGATTAATCAAATAAAAAATTGTAATCGATTGACAGCCCTAATATATATAGCGATCATGAACTATGGGTGGAGTGAAAAGCACATTTTTCTGAAGTTGTGCCTTTAGCCCCATTGTACCCTACTTTTTCTTCACAAAATGGGTGCATACTTTTAAGATATAGGTGAATTTGGGACGCAGCATAGAAGAATATAAAAGTGCGGTAAAAGGTCAAACTGTTTGCGCTACAAAGTGTGTTTACAATTAGGCTACGACAATACATTAAAATAATATGATAAGAAATACCAGTTTGCAGTATCAAGTAGCATAATGAGCTGTTTTTACAGTGAAAAAAATGTTAGTGGGTGACAACAGAAGTTTCACACATTCAAGTTATAAATGGTAGTGTCTGCTCTTATGTTAAAAATAAGGTGGATAAGGCCAGACACGCTAGAAGGCGAGACAATCACTGAGTTTTTCCCCCGATGTTGTGTTTTCTAATTACTCTGTTTTCCTCCCGTCCCCGTGTTTAGGGTGGTGAGAAGTGTGTAGATCATTAGTTTCCTGCCAGCCGCCCGTCAACGTGTCCTTCACGAACCGCTGCACCACTGAGAAGTCATTTACACCGGTTCTCGCCCCATATTTTTTTTCATCCAACTATTCTCCCGCACAGTCATCCCTGCCACCATAAAAACCCGGGACTGTCACCCTTTTAAAAAAGAAAAAAAAAAAAAAAAAGAGAAATGGGGCATTATCCAGCTTAAGATCGCATGCATTTAATAGAGTGACAAAAGAAAAAAAAGTCATAAAGAGGCTGTGACCAGAATGCCGTCAATTCCACATAATAAAAAGACTGTTTGTTATTCATGGGTGTGTGCAACGCAGATCAGCAGAAAATCTGGACTGGATGTGTTACGCATGTTAGTGCGCTGATAGAGACATAAGTACAGGCCAGCGCAAAGAAGGTGCACTTCTCATGAGATACTAAGGGAGGGAGGACTGCTTTGATTGGCTGATTATTCTGTCAGTGCGATAATGTTGTGCAAATCAGACCAAATAGGTGTAACTAAACTTTAGATCACCAGCTCGGACACTTCAAGACTTGTGAAAATATCTGAATCTAAATGAACTTGTAATTTTCTGAAAGAAATGTTGTGTGAATTAGTGTTGGGTCGTTCTTGAACGATTCGTTCGTTTTGAACGAATCTTTAATGTGACTCGGGAAGAACGAGTTGTCTCGGGGAGTGCATGCACAACATCCTATAGGTTCTGTACTGGAATTAGTCAAGCAGTTCACCTTTTTCGAGTCTTAAGGTTTATCGAGTCATTCGTTCATCACGTGACAGCCCCATAAGCTTTAACCAATGCAGTCTGAGCCGGAAAGAGAATTGATTAGTTCATCTCTCGAGTCTTCGGGTTTGAGTCGTTCATTCATCACGTGACAGCCCCATAAACTTAACCAATGCAGTCTGAGCCTGAAAAGACTTGATTAGTTCATCTCTCGAGTCTTCGGGTTTGAGTCGTTCATTCGTCACGTGACGGACCCTTAAGCCCAAACCCGAAGACTTGTCAGATAAGAGGTGAGGTGAGCTAATCATAGACTGAAGACCCAAGTAAACAATGAATTAATCTTTTCTGTTTCTTATAGCAGTTTTGTATTGTTTGTAGTGTGATCAACGTTTAGTAGACATATTAGGGAAGTAACACGGAACATTTGAATTATATTTTTGTTAAAATGAACGAAATGACTCGGAAAAAAGATTTGTTAATTTTGCTGAACAGACTCAAAGGTCCGAGTCGGTAAAATGATCCGAATTTCCCATCACTAGTGTGAATGAGCCGATTTTTTTAGACCTTATGTAGCCCCTCCCCTTTTCAACGCTGCACTCATTGGGCCTCATTCATGAAACACGAGCAGAACAAATTTTGGTGTAAATCGTTCGTAAAGCTGTTCTGACGTAAATTTTCGGATTCATGAAAGTGTTCGTATTTTCAAAATGTTAGTTGGTACAAAGAAATTTACACCTGCTCCCTACCAAGTATAAATGGTGCGTAAAACGTTCTTCTGAGTTCATTTTGGCAAACTGATGACACTGAATTATTATGCACTGCCATCATAATATTTCCAAGTTCGTTTACTCTGTTTTTGTTTTTGTAGCTGGGAGTTGATAAACCGTTTAGCTTTGGGTAAAACACAGCGCTTGACACTAACTTTTTACCCAGCCGTCCAATCAATGGAGGAGTGGTGGGACAAATACGAGGCTACACCGACCATCATCCTACTTTTACAAACGCTGAACACAATTAGAGAAGTTCCCATTGCGGGTTTCTTCTGCATTTTTATTTATATTTCGTAAAATATTCTCAAATGAGAATACTATACGCGTTACTCTGCCGGTAATTCCAAATCATAGTAATCAAAGCGTCTCGGCTGGAAAAACGCTGTGCCACCAAAGCGTCCTCCAGCACCACCAGCTGGTTAAAAACGCTTTGGTGGACACACGTTATTGAATATTTATTGTTAGGCATATGGCCTATTAGTCTTTTTTGCATTTATGCAATATACTGGAGCCAAACCTGAGAAAGTAGACCAGAATATTCCACTGCGTTCCTGGACACGCAATTTGCGTAGCTGTAATTATAGGCGGGGATTATGGTAATTGTGAATGAGCGTGCACGAGCACCCTATTTACGAATCATTGGAATTCATTAACATACGCATGTTTAACTATAAAATCAGAAGTTTACGAAGCTTTTGTGCAAATTACTCCGAATTTACTCCTATATTTATGAATGTTTCATGAATGAGGCCCATTTTATTTCCCCAGCGTGAAGGTAAGGTCCTACGAATTTATGAATGAACCGCTCGTTTCACGGTCTAGTGTTATGACATCCTTTTCCCACATTACAATGCTCGTGATAATTTTCGTTAACTCTACAATAAGTAAATCCACTTCACCAGCTAATTACTCAACAGTGATGCTATAGCTACCGCAAAAACGGAAGTTCAAAGACAAAATTCTAAAGATGGCTGCACACTTGTTTCTCTGATGCATACGATCTATATCGAATAATAATGGAGTTACCTTAATTTTCGAAAAACTTGACATTTGAACATTCACAACATTAAGAAGTACGTTTTCATAATGTAATGTAAATGTTAGGAACTTTATCATATAATAATATGGTAAAAATATATTTACTTGTATCACTTTAGCGTGCCCTATACTATATACAGAATAATATAAATTAGGCAAAACTGAAATTTTGGAACTTGCATAATTAATATGGAGTAATGGTGGACTGGATAATTCGTAACAAGTTTTGAGTCATGCTGGCACACATAGAGGCATTGGTCTAAATATTCAGTCTGTTCTCACTTTGCACTACACTGCACTACACTTTGTACTCCGGGGAAAATGCTTTCAACATTTAGACAAAGTGCAAGAAATAATGGAAAAAAAATTGTCATCATCCTGCAGGCATGCCGTGATTATAAGAATTAATTTGCTGTTTGAAGTCCAGGCCTGAGTTGTTCAGAACTAACCAACAGAGAGAGAACTAAAGAAAACTAGTCCCCTAAGCACATTTCAAACCAAAATAACGAACATAGTTGATGTAAGATTACAACCACCATAAGCTTTTATTCATTCAACTTGATGGTTGAAAAAGAGCGACTTTAAAGAAAGAGTTAGAGTTTAAGATTTAAAAATTCTGTTAAATAAATATAGTACTAAGATTCTATTTTAATAGATTTTATCTCTGTAAAAAAAAAAATTATAATAATAAAAACTCCATGATTAAAATCATGTGAATGTAAAGGCATATAATTCACCCAGGCTATAATACAGGGCTGATAGTGATGTGGCAAAATTTCTCACTATGCAAATGTTTTTGTTAAAAATATATTTTTAATTAATGGTTAAATGCGTATTTATTTAAAACAACCATGCAAGTAAATAGAAAACACTATTAATCACTTTGGCATTTTCAAAGTGCATTTTTATTTTTGCAAGCAACTGTTTGCAAATTTAAATTACTTTTATGAACTTTAAATGTTAAATGATAAAGCCACAGCATTACTGAATACAATTATTGCATTACTGCATTATTGCATTAATGCAAGTGATGCATTGTTTCTCCAAACAAACCCTTTTCCTGCACTTTGATGTTTTCTTTAGACTGGGTTCTGAGTTCTTAAAACAGGTTCTGCATAATGTTCACAGTATTAGGAAATGCTTTTAAGTGTCTGCCTTTTCTGCCTTGACAACGAAATATGTCACATTAGACACACTGCAGCGGAAGCCAGTAATTTAAGAGTAATGTGCAAGAACGTCTCTGTTACGTATGTAACCCTCATTCCCTGAAGGATGGAACGGAGACGTTACGTTGACACTGACATTAGGGGTCTCACTTGGGAGCCCCAATCACCTCTGAGCATTACATGAAATGGCCAATGACAATTGGCAAGTGGAATTTGTATGCCAAGCCACTCCCTGCACATACAGGTATATAAAATGGTGGTGTGCATCCACTCATTCAGGTTTGTGCTGAGGACTGTCAGCGTAATTCACGGTTGTGGCATGAGGGATGTAATGTCTCTCTCCATTCCTTCCTTCAGGGAATAAGGGTTACATATGTAACTGAGACGTTCCCTATCAGTCAGTCACATTCAACGTTACGTCAAGACTGGCATTAGGGGTCCCTATTGAAAGTGCCACAACCAGAACTGTGTTATGAAAATTGAAGGTGCTGACAAGCAAGTGTGTCAGGACAGATGCACCTCAATCCGTAACCTACCCAACGCCCCATAAGCCAGATCATTTATCAATTATATACGGGCTTACTAGGAAAGCAGAAAAAGGGTTGTCCCAACATTCTCACAATTCTACATGTCAGCGACAGATGCGGAGACGCATCTGAATAGAAATGTGAACAGTAAGACTGGTTACAACACCGTCTGGCGTGACTGTCGTGACCCGAGTTTGGGAGAACAAAACAGTAACTGACAGTAAACAAACTGTCTAGGGAAGACAGGTTTACCAAGGAAAAACCGTACCGTGGAAAAAAATATACAGGATTACCAAGGGAATCTCATGTATGGCACCAAGTCCAGTAATAGGGGTGACTAATGGCATGTAACCGAACAACAGACTCCTCCGCTAAGTCTGAATGCCACAGAGTGTTGGAGGAATCGACCAGGATTCACCAGATGGGGAACTTACTGGAAGAAGATAAGCGCACGTATCGTAAACCAAATGAATGGCATCGCGAGACACCGAGCCAGACGTCCTGCAAATTACCTGTTCATACTCAACACATGGAAGGAAACTGGCTCCACCCGGAGATTATAGAACCTCGCAAAGCTATTAGGTGTCACCCAGCCCACAGCTCTGCAGATGTTTTGCTATGGAGGCGCCGTGCGCCAACGCCCAGGAGGAGGCGACACTCCGAGTGGAATGAGCTCTCACCCCCAGGGGGCACGGCCTTGTCTGGTACACCAAGGCGATGGCATCCAGTGGGCCAACGTTTGTGTCTGAAGCTCTGGGTTCGTTCCACGTAAATGCTCAAAGCGCAAACAGGACACAGCAACACAAGGGCTGGATCTGCCTCCTCCAAAGGCAGCGCTTGCAAGTTGCAAGACCACCACCTGGTCCCGAACGAGAGTGGTGGGAACTTTGGGCACATAACCTTGCTGGGGCCTCAAGATCACATGAGAATCAGCTGTGCCAAACCAAGGCATGATTCGTTGATTGAAAATGCCTGCAGGTCTCCAACCCTCATGATGGATGTGGGAGCGATCTGGAAGGATTTAATCTCCTCATGCCTCTCAGGAACCTGACAATCAGGTCGTGCTTCCCCAAAGATCTTCCATTCACTGCATCGTGATGCACCACAATGGCAGTGACATACACTTTCAAAGTGGAGGAGGACAGCCTCCGCTCCAATTTTTTTTGCAGGAAGAAAAGCACAATGCTGACCGGGCATCTCTGAGGGTCCTCTCAGCGAGAGGAACACCAGTCACGAACAGATGCCACACAGACGGGGACTGTCTCGAGGAGCGTGAGATCGGAAAACAAGGTCCGGGTGGGCCAATACAGTGCAACCAATTCTCCTCATCCTACCTGATTTTGCACAGGGTCTGTGCAAGGAGACTCACTGGGGGAAATGCATACTTGCGTAAACCTCAGGGTCAGCTGTGTGCCAGAGCATCCGTGCCGATGGGTGCTTTGGTGAGGGAGTAGAACAGCTAGTAGTGGGAGGATTCCTGAAGAAGCGAACAGGTCCACCTGGGCTTCCCGAATCGACTCCAAATTAGCTGGACTGCCTCTGGATGGAGTCTCCATTCTCCTGAAAGGGTAAGCTGTAGTGAGAGTGCATCGACTGCACAATTGAGCTCCCCCAGAACATGAACGGCACGCAGCAATTTGAGCCGCATCTGACTCCAGAGGATGAGATGGCTAGTGAGTTGTGGCATGCAACGTGAGTGCACCCCACCCTGATGGTTGATGTATGCAACTGTCGCAGTGTTGTCTGTGTGAACGAGCACATGCTTGTCTTGCAGTAACGGATGAAACTGGTGAAGATCAAGCAGTACTGCCAGCAACTTGAGGTAATTGATGTGCCACTGCAGTCCCGTCCAGGAGCGCGAAGCTGCGTGCCCATTGCATACAGCGCCCCAGCCCGTCCTGGAGGCATCTGTTGTGACAACAACATCCCTCAACACTTGCTCCAGCAATACAACCTGCCCATAGAAAAGCAAGGTCCAACCATGGGCTGTAAAGGCGGCGACAAACTGGGGTAATGCTGACCCTGTGAGTGCCATGGCACCATGCCCAACCCCCCTGAACAAATTCAGGCATTTCAGCTGTCATGTTGACCGAGTCCAGTTCCATACCGAGAAAAGAGATGCTCTGCACAGGGAAGAGCTTGTTTTTTCCCAGTTGACCTGAAGCCCGCATGCTCCAACTGGGGAACGTCAACGTACACCTTGGCCACCCCACCATCAAGGGTAGTGAGGAGGGAAGAGCTCAAACGTGACCGGGCGTTGTAGGGGGCCTTCCATGTTTTGGTGAGCTCTTCATGAACCTCTGGGAAGAAAGCCACTGGGGTGGAGCATGGCTGAGAGTCATGTGCGGAACCCAGATACCAATCGTCCAGCCTAGAGCATTCGGGGGATAGAGGCGAGTTCACCTCCAGCCCGATACTCTTGGTGGCCCAAAGGAGCATGGTCGTCAACTCTGCTTCTGACTCCGACTGTGCAGCCACAGATGCCAGGGGCTGCTCAGCAGAGTCTTCAGCATCAAAAGACAATAGCCCCTCCTCTGATGCTGCGATAGACATTTTATCCTCCTCAGGAGCCCCAAATGAGATGCTCCTCACAGTGAGACTATGCTATGAGGATCAGGACTTCCATTGGGTCTTCATTGTCCCTGACCAATGTGGCCCCGAGATCTTTACAACCAGAGGAACCGGATTGGGTAGAGCTCGATGGAAGCCTCATAAGAAATGAGAGCCGCAACCTCTGTGTACACATGGACATGCGCTCACACTGGGGGCATGAACCATCTATGAAAGCCGTCTCCGCGTGCTTGCTGCCCAGACACATGAAACAGATTGTGTAACTCCATCAGACATCTTATCCCCCTCAAGAGCCCCAAATGAGATGCTCCTCACAGTGAGACTATGCCGTGAGGATCAGGACATCTGGAAAGACACTCTCGACCTTGCAAGCTGTAGGAAATTGCTCTTTTAGGTTGGAGCACCCAGGGGTGGATCACAGCACTTATCTGTGCTAAGGAGAGACGAACACACCGCTGAATGCACTGTTTTCTGACACAGCCAAGAATCTCCTGCAGTGAAGGCTTCTTAGTTTCTTGAAGATTTCTCTTAGACGAGAGAGAAATTGCACATGAAGTGATTGCCTCCGAAGCAAAAATCTGAATGAATGATTTTACACCGCCATATTATATACCCATATGTATGGGTAGTGGCTTGGCATGCAAATTCCACTCGCCAATTGTCACTGGCCGTTTCTTGTAATGCTCTGAGGTGATTGGGGCTCTCAAGTAAGACCTTTAACGTCTCTGACTGACTGATCTGATAGGGAACCACATTATTGTAATTCTCTCTTCCTCCATTTGTGTGTGTGTGTGTGTGCAGCGTTCAGGCACTTTGTTATAGGTGTGACATTTAAACAGGAGTGTGAGCTCTAATTTGCACCCAAACATGTGACAAACAGAAAAACTGTGAAGTAAAAAACGCAAGCAAAGGCTTTCTTCGGTTTTTTTTTCTCACACATAATAATCAGTGTTTCTCTCATTAAGAAAAACATCACCTTCCCTCCCTCATCACAGTTTTAAAGTTCCTGTATCTCACTTCATTCACCCATAATATTTTTCTCATTCATCTAGTTAGAATTTGTTTCTGCCAGATGCTTTTTACAAAAGCATGTTGCAAAAACAGCATATGCTTGTAAAAATAAAAGGAGGCCGCAAGAAAGGTGTCATATTAAATGTCAAGTCCAAATGGAACTTTCATTTGTATTTTTTTTTTACATACTTAATAGTTAAGTACATTATTTATTTTAATTTTTTATATATACTGTTCACAGAAATAATTTCTATAAACTTCTATAATAGTCACTTGCACAGTTTAGATTGTGTTTTTTAATATACTTAATGAAACATGCAGTGCTAGTAGCAATGTAATTATAAATACATACAAGAGCTGAATGAGTCAGACAGGAAGTAGCACGAAGTGCTGAGAAGAAAGTAGCAGTAATCAATAGTAGTGCTATTTAGAAGAATCGCAGAACCATTAGGTTTTTGTTTTTGCACTGGCAGTTAAAGCCATTTGATTTTGAGCACAATCAAAAGCACGGCTGGACATTAAGCTTGTCCAGGTAGGCTATATTTCATCACCGATCGTTTACTTGCATGCTTAAGAAGGGTTTCTGGGGGTCTGAAAAAGGAATCTTATTCAGTATTTTTTATCCTTAAATTACATCCTTAAATCGCAATATGATTTAAGAATGACTTAAATCGCAAAATCTCTTGTTTTCGGAAGTCAGTCGCTAGTTCTGCCTTCTCGATGACATCACGTGCGTCGTTAAAGACGGCACGCGATGAATGGTCGGGAAGCAACGTGTAGTCTGACATGATTCTTGTCCACGACACAAGATTTTAGGAGTCAAAATAATGTAATCTGACACAGTGACTATCGTGACCGACAAAAATAGTGTAGTCTGAACCCGGCATTACATTTTCCTTCATAAATCTTGCAGAAACCATGTCATAAATCACTTGTCCCAAAACATTTTTGCGCTTCAGTGCATTAAAATTTTTAACAAAAGGTAAAGAGGCAATTGGAATATCAAGTGTGCATGAATGTCAATCATACAGTGATCAACTTGAATTGTAGCTTCAACCCTGCTTGTAGGTCACATGTACCCTCTGCCAGGTCAAATGTGAGACATGAAGTCAAGGACCTGACGATTGGGATGGAAGACAGAAGGGGTCTCGTTCCATCTCTGTCCCTGTCTCTCACACAGGTGCTGGCCTCCTGGGCCTCGATGTCAGGCATGCAGCATCACTGTCACTTAACTGGCTGTAGCCAGCTGGGGGATGACAGGCGTGAGTAACACATTATTATTTATTTTTTTTTACTGATGTTAATATATAGTGACACACAGTGACCACATTTACTCAATCAGAAACATAGACATCTGATTGCCCACAAAACAAAAATGCACATATGCAGTCTATTTATGTACAGACAAATATATGTAGACATCTGACAGACACGTGTGTGTGTGTGGTGCCATATCCTTCCTGGTCTTCTCAAAACATATCTGCAGAATGTCAGTGTGTGTGTTTGTATTTATTAAATTATGTGGTTAAAAGAGAAACATGGTGATTTTTTTTAATGTTTAAATACTTTATGATCTCCGCCTAAAGAAATTCTGTCATTATATACTTACCCTCATGTTATATCATTTTCCCATTCAAGTACAATTAGTCTTCTAGTTGATGGAAATGTCAAGCTCCAAAACAAATGCAAAAACACTGTAGTCTATATTACTTTCCCAGTCTTTTCACATACGATTTTTATGTGAGGAGGAACAAATAGAAATGTATTTCATTATAGTAATTTAACTGTGCGAGCCCGTGACCAGATTTTTGAGTATAGTCGAAGAGTTTGAATCAGAGAAAGGGATCATGAACGAATCATTCAGACAGAGATTTATTGCCAAGTGTGTGTTTACACACACACACACAAGGAATTCGTCTTGGTGTCAGGAGCTTCCATTTCAGAAAGTACAGTGACTGCATCATCCACAGACCTGTTTGCTATGTACGCAAACTGAAGAGGATCCAGCAAAGGGTCCAGTGATGACCTTCAGGTAGGCCAAGACCAGTCTCTCAAATGACTTCATGATCACAGACATGAGAGCAACAGGTCTGTAATAATTAAGTCCAGTGATTTAGTTTTTTTGGGGACCGGAATGATAGTGGAGCGTTTAAAGC
Organism: Sinocyclocheilus anophthalmus; assembly: GCA_018155175.1. NCBI lineage: Eukaryota > Metazoa > Chordata > Actinopteri > Cypriniformes > Cyprinidae > Sinocyclocheilus > Sinocyclocheilus anophthalmus. The sequence goes on from JADLZN010007826.1 coordinate 369,180, forward strand.
AGCAGGGACCTTCACACAGCTCCAGAGATCTGTTAAAGATCTGTGTGAAAATGGGGGCCAGTTGGTCAGCACAGACTTTCAGACAGGCAGGTGAAACACCATCTGGGCCTGGAGCTTTCCTAGTCTTCTGTTTTCTGAAGACCTGGTTCACGTCCTGTACACAGACCTTAAGCGCAGATTGAATAGTGGGAGAGGGGGGAGGGGGGTTGCAGAGGGGGTAGGTGAATTCAGACAGTTTCATGAACTGGAATAGCCAGTTCATTAAGAAGACTTGACTCATTTGAGAATCGTTCGCAAATTAATCATTCAAGAATCAGATATCACTACTTCTGTTATGAATTCTGAACTAGAAGGTTATCAGAGCTACAGAAGAAAGTAAGTCATTGCAATGACACGAGGGTCACTGTTTTTAGGTGAACTATTCCTATAATATGCAGAGTGAACTATACATTTGTTGGTTAATTCCCCTGAAAAGTTTAAACGCCATGACTCCAGTGCTACAAAATATTACTCTGCTTGTCTGAGCTAGTGATGGGCGCTTCATGGAGCTTTGAAACCTTTGTGAATCTTTTGTTTGGAAACAGTGGAAAAAGTCGCTCAAAAGAGTGAGCTTTGTTACCTCATACCGTTTCAGACCTAGGTTTTGAAATGTCCGATTTCCGATGGTTCGCCTCTAGAGGCCGTTGATCTGGTGTTGTTCATGAATCAAAGTCTAATGGTTTTAATGTATATCGGGTCAAACACATTAAAAAAAAAAGTACATTTAAATTTTATTCATTAAATTTAAAACATTTGTAATTGGTTTGTAAAAGGTGTATATATGTATGCATGTTTGGGTTGAGTTATTGTTGCATTTAAACCATTTTGACCAGCAGGTATCCCCAGAGTGCTTGGATTTTTTGTTATTGGAGTACTTTAAAACAGTGAATCATTTTGCGAAGCAGCTGGTTCAACTGATTCGTAAAGCTTTGATTCTCCCATCGCTAGTCTGATAATCTGGGCCAGCCTGATACTGGCTAAACTAATGGCGTGAGTTATGGTGGCACTCTCTGTTTGTCTGCTTCTGGAAACCCGTTTGAAACCACTATTTACATTTAGCAGATGCTTTCCCAAAGCAACTTACAAATGAGGAAACAAAAGCATTATTTCTCCATTTTGTGAACCTAGTGATGTAGAAATCACACACTTTAGCTTTAAATATCTGACCTCTTTTGTTTTGTCTGATACAAGTTTATTGTATTAGACTCTTTTGCATAAGCTTGGCTGATCAGATCAATATATGATCTTGGATGAAGTTCAGCCCTGTATTTATCAGTTTTGGTATCAGTAGCTCCCTTTGTTTTGTAGAGCGTTGCATATTCTCTGTCAGAGAAACATGACAATGAGGGGTAAGTACTGTAGTCGAATAATGGAGGACCCAAAACGTCTCATGTATTTAATTTCCAAATGAATCCAAATAAATGAGTAAATAAACCCATGCATAAATAATTGAGATAGATAAATGACCAGTGCAGCAGCCTCTGCGGTACAATAGGGTCTCATTAATAGTTTATAACAATGAGACGATAAGAAAGAGGAAGCCTGGCAACGGTGTGGTAAAGGACTCGTCTCTTAATGTAATGGATGGTAATGACAGTGCTCACTGTTGCCCGAATGTATGTTGACCGGTCACACAGTGCAGGGCCGTTGGCACTGTCGAGGATAATTAAAAATGTGTGTGTGTGTGTTTGCAAAGAGGAAAAGAAAGAATGGATGTGTGCATGTGTCTGTGGGGGAATAGAAAGAAAGCTTATTACCCATCTGCCATCCAATTTCAATCTCTTTAAAACAAATGAAAACATTCACAAGACCAGGGACTTTTCATTATCTCTACTCTCAGACCTAAAAGGAGCCTTTTACTGCCTCTGACTAAACACCAGCAGAAGAGGAAGTGGAGGTGAAATGGGAGGAAATGAAGAGCTAGAGGCAGAAGAAATCTGAACTTAGCAAATGGCATTTACATAGCCTTTACCATGCAGGTCACACCGCCAAACTGGAGAAAATCAGCTCATAAATGAGGCGAATTAAACAAGAAACTTGTTGCTAAGTGGAACCATTTGGATCACAGAACGTTCCACATAATCTCTAAATCATAAAGATGCGGTAATTCGTTCTCATGCTTGAAACATCATTCCCGAGGTGCCTTGTCATCTTAAAAAGGAACATGGTGAGCTCTGACACCACCGAGCAGCGCAGTTAGTCGTAGTGCGCCGTTGCTCAATCTCCTGTGGGTTGTTGGTAGCATTAGCATGCTGAGGGCTCCCTACAAAACTTCCTGTCCTGAGGTCACATCTAAATGGAAGAGATTTGAGAAGAGGAGTCTGGGTCTTGGAGAAGGTCATCGCCATTAATCATGCCAGAGTCTCTTTACTGCCAGTCCCAGATAGCATCATTGATTGAGGCCAGTGATTAATTCCCCGGTAAAGCAGGTGGAACTTGTGAAATCACATCTTTAATTTGTTTCTAATCACTGCCTGGATGGTCACATGGCAACCAGGACTCATGAAAAAGGATGAATGTCTTCCTTGTGATATTTAAAAGTCTGTGTTCTGATTCATAGGGTCCCTGAGGATTGTTCAATTATTTCAACATGCTAAAAAGGAGATATCTAGAAAATTTGATTTGTGCATGCTTTGTAGTCTGTGCACTAAAGGTAGGGAATTTCAGTGACTTCTGCAGGTTGTATTGTTATGCCAGTAGGTGGCGACAAGGATTGTCTTTATGAGAAAGTCATTTGAATCATTTATGCCGAGTTCCCACTGCACGATTTTAGCACGATTTTTCACTCGCCGACAGGTTTTGTGAAATCGCCGACAAATACCCGAAATCGGAGGCAAATCGGTGCTCGTTCACGCGAGTGACAATCACGCAGTGTGAAATGAGTTCTGACTGAAAAACACATTGGCGATGACCTACAGGCTACAGCCAATGAGAGACCAAGATCCAGGGCAGCGGGAAGTTCGGGGAGGAGTTATATGAAACGTGGTTTGTAGACCAGTGTTGCCAAATCCGCGATTTCCGCTGGTTGTTTTTTATGTCAGCAGGTTGAAGCGACCCCAATAATGTAATATTTAGGCCCTGGAATTGGAATTGTACCAGGGGAACCCCACCCAAAAAAATATGTATTTTACCCCCCAAAGTAGCTTTGACTTGGGTGACCCCTCGCAAGCATTGGGCTATTTTCAGGCGATTTTTGGATATTATTGGCAGTTTTGTAGCGAAAACCTCACCCGGCCCATACAGAGCTGTCTGCGATTCTTCCTACACTCTTAAAAATAAAGGTGCTTCAAAAGGTTCTTCAAGCGATGCCATAGAAGAACCATTTTTGGTTTCACAAAGAACCATTCGGTCAAAGGTTTTTTTAAAGAACCATCTCTTTCTTACCTTTTCTGAAGAACCTTCTTTCGCCACAAAAGACCTTTTGTGAAACAGAAAGGTTCTTCAGATGTAAAGGTTCTTTATGGAACCATTTAAACAAAAAGGTTCTTCTATGGCATCGTGAAGCACCTTTATTTTTAAGAGGATAGATAGTCATGCAGTGTGTAACGTCCTGTCGTCGTTCCATCGTGTAGTGTGAAACCGCAACAACTGAATGCTACCGCAGAAAGTCGTTCAGTGTGAAACCAACAGTGATGCGACGTCTTTAAAAATCGTGCAGCGGAAATCGGCTTACTGACTAAAAAAAAAAAAAAAAAAAAAAAAAAAAAAAAAAAAAAAAAAAAAAAAAAAAAAAAAAAAAAAAGAAAAAAAAAAAAAAAAAAAAAAAAAAAAAAAAAAAAAAGAAAAAAAAAAAAAAAACAAAAAAAAAAAAAAAAAAAAAAAAAAAGAACAAATCGTTCAACAACACTGGTTCCTTCAGGTTGCATCAAGACTGTCTTTATGAGGGAGCATAGCTTCATTCAAGAACACTTCAGAAACTCGCCAGATGTAGTAGGTACTCATCCAGGTACTTTTTGCCTACTCTTTCATGAGTACTGTGAATTCAGAGGTACTTCTTTTCTCACATACTGTTTTTTGCCTTCTATATAGCATAGAAGTATGAGAAGTGTTTTGTATGCAGCCATTGATTCATTCAACAACATCTATTAATTCAAGAATGAAACAAGCAAGTTGGCTTTATGAGCGAATTATTGATCATCCGAATTATTTGAATCATTTCACAAACCTTTTGGTTCAAAAACGCACCCCCCCCCCCCCCCCCCCCCCCCCCCCCCCCCCCCCCCCCCCCCCCCCCCACCCCTCATTCAAGAAAGAACAGTGATTGCCTTTTAGTTTAGTCCTACATCAACTGATTCATTACACACACTGATTTATTCAGGGATGCCACCGTTGTATGTTGCTTGAGACATGCAACTTTTAATTATGCTTTCAATAATAGATAATATCCGTGTGTATTCATATGTATTTTAAAAAATTTTCAACACTGAAGTAAGCTATGTCCTGTTAATGTGTGATTTTATTAGTTGATATAGGTAAATAACTGTTACAGTGCAGTAAACGGTGAAACTATTTGTTACAAACCAGTGTCATTGTCATGTCACTTGAAATACACTATAGCATATATAAAGACAGCCTTCGTACTTTCAATGTAGAACTAGCCACAGCTAGACATAGTTTCTTCTCAAACCTTATAAACAGTAACTCAAACAACACTCGCACTCTTTTGCTACTGTTGAGAGACTGACAAACCCCCCAAATCAGATTGCCAGTGAAATGCTCTCCGACAGCAAATGCAATGAGTTTGCTTCCTTCTTTTCTGAGAAGATCAATAATATCAGGAAGGCGATTAGCACATCCCCAAGTTATGCAGAGGTTAGACATATTCGACCACAATATCAAAAAGAAGATACTATGTCTGCTTTTGAAGAAATTGATAGCAAAATTTTGGAAGAAATAGTACAGCAACTTAAATCGTCAACCTGCTACCTTGACACACTTCCCACTATTTTTTTTTCAAAAGTGTGTTTAACTGTTTGGAAGCAGATCTCTTAGAAGTGTTGAACGCCTCACTTCTTTCTGGGACTTTTCCAAACTCCCTGATAACTGCAGTTGTTAAACCCCTTCTGAAAAAGAGAAATCTTGATAACACCATATGGAGCAACTATAGACCAATATCAAATCTTCCTTTTTTAGGCAAGATTATTGAAAATGTAGTCTTTAATCAGCTGAACAAATATTTAAACTCAAATGGATACCTGGAAAATTTTCAATCTGGTTTTCGAACGCATCACAGCACAGAGACAGCACTCATTAAGATAATAGATGATATTCGCTTAAATTCTGAATCTGGCAAAATATCAGTGCTGGTACTACTAGCTCTCAGTGCTGCTTTTGATCTACTGTCGATCATAACATACTACTAGAGAGACTGGAACACTTGGTCGGGCTTTCTGGCATGGTAATTAAGTGGTTCAGGTCATACTTAGAAGGGAGAGGTTATAGGAGAGCATAAGTCTAAGTGGATGTCCATGACATGGGAATCCCACAAGGCTCAATTCTTGCACCGTTCTTGTTTAGCCTGTATATGCTCCCACTGAGTCAAATAATGAGAAAGAACCAATTTGCCTATCACAGCTATGCTGATGATTCCCAGATTTACCTAGCCTTATCACCGAATTATTACAGCCCCATTGACTCCCTCTGCCAATGCATTGATGAAATTAACAGTTGTATGTGCGAGAACTTTCTTCAGTTAAACAAGGAAAAAACTGAATTTGCATTTGGAAACAAAGATGAAGTTCCCATGGTGAATGCATACCTTGACTCTAGGGTTTTGACAACTAAAAATTAAGTCAGGAATCTTGGTGTGATTCTGTAGACAGAGCTTAGTTTCAGTAGTCATTTCAAAGCTGTAACTAAATCAGCATACTATCATCTGAAAAACATTGCAAGAATTAGATGTTTTTTCCAGTCAAGACTTAGAGAAACTTGTCTGTGCTTTTATCACCAGCAGGGTGGACTATTGTATTGGTCTCCTCACCGGCCTTCCCAAGAATACCATTAGACAGCTGCAGCTCATCCATAACGCTGCTGCCAGAATTCTGACTAGATCCAGAAAATCTGAGCATATTACACCAGTCCTCAGGTCCTTACACTGGCTTCCAGTTATATTTAGGATTGATTTTAAAGTAATTTTACTTGTTTATAAATCACTCAATGGCCTAGAACCTAAATACTTTGCAGATATGTTCACTGAATATAAACCGAACAGACCACTCAGATCATTAGGATCGAGTCATTTAGAAATACCGAGGGTTCACACAAAACAAGGGTAATGTGCTTTTAGTTATTATGCCACCTGCAGTTGGAATCATCTTCCAGAAGAGATCAGATGTGCTAAAACATTAGTCACATTTAAATGCAGACTCAAAACTCACCTGTTTAGCTGTGCATTTACTGAATGAGCACTGTGCGATGTCCGAACTGATTGCACTATATTATATGTATAATCGTTTTCTTAAATTCATTATAAACCTCTTAAATCAAATTTTTTTTAAATAATTTTCATAGTTTTTAAATTCCTTGTTTTATTGTTGTGATTATTGTTTTTATTTTATTTTATGTAAAGCACTTTGAATTACCATCGTGTACGAAATGTGCTATACAAATAAACTTGCCTTGCCTATTGTTACAAATTACTATAATACATCAAAATAATATGACAATAAATACCAGTATGCGAAATAAGGCAGCATAACAGCTTTGTACAGCTAATATAACTAAGCATGTGAAACTGAAGCCTTGCACATACTCATTAAAACTAAGGTGGATAAGAAATGTTCTGTAATATTAGTGATAAGTGACTGTTGTGATGTTGTTATATGAAAAATGTGATTTTATGTAGGTCTCTTCTTAATGGTTATGTAACCCATTCTCTTGTAGGGGTTTAGCCAAATGAATGTAGTAATAATGGCTCATGGGTAAATTTCCCTCTTTGTATCCTGTCATTTTTTTATATATTGTTGATCCATATGGCATTTGCTGTGTCTTTCAGACTGAGCATAAAAAGTCCACTGGATGATGATACTCACTTGACCAAATACCATCTGAAGTCCACTTTGCAGGGCACTCTCAGGTGTATGCAACATATACCCCAATATAAACTTCAGTTTTTCCCTGCATCCCCTCTGCTTTTCCTTTGAATTAACTCTGTCTCACATCACATCTAAATATGCAAGAACTGAAAAGAGCATCAGAAATGCCAGTCGAGCAGTGTAATTTTCTAGAACGAACTGTTGATCTGATTACAAGAGGGATTTTGACAAGTGAATATAATGAATGTTTTGTTTGTTTGTTCTAACCCTTCTATATGACTGCATTTCCCCATAGAAAAACAGCCAGTCATCTTCAATGTCCTTCTTTTACGACGCAAGATGAAAAGTCCTAAATTGCACAATTGAATCTCATGCTCTTTAAATTATTCATGCGTTGAGAGGCAAACTAACCTGACACACTTCTTCCATTCTCCAAACTCTCTTTAGAGGGAAAGTAGGGTAAATTGGGTTGTTAGAAGAAAAGACAAAGATTTTATACAGTTTTATACAGAAAAACTTGATAAATTGCAAATATACTGCATTCTGGGTTTAGTCCATAAAATTGTCCTATTGTTCTCAACTGGTGGGGTGTGACCCAAAAATCCTTGCCTTTTCTTGAATTGGTTGGCAGTAAAATCACTGATAATTCTACCTCCTTGGATTGCAAATAATGCAATGCTTTTCACCATCATGTTGTATTCTAGTCTTTTTGACCCAGAGAGGATTTTCTTTTTCCTAAAAATGCTAATTAATGTTATTGCATTAGAAAAAAAACTTGCCAACTTTGCTCACACATGAAAACTTCCCCAAAATTGTAATAATTTTCTTACGTGTGTGTGTGTGTGTGAGTGATTTTCTCCCACTTTGTTACACTTGAAAAAGTGACCGACTTTTTATCAACTTGTTTTCTTTCACACAGGTTTTGTATTTCTTTTTTGGAACTGATTGATTAGATCTCACTGATCTGAGCTTATTCACCTCATTTTGAGTGAACATTGCATTGTCCACAAAATAATGTTTTGTTTTTCAAAGAAAATGAGATTATGCACCTCGCCTCTTGAGTGAACGTTGCAAAAATTATCCACAAATAATAATGCTTTTTTTCACTCAAAATCTGAGATGCATAAGCTCTGACCAATAAGTTACAACGGTTCCAGAAAGAAATACAAAACCTGTGCTAATTGAAAATAAGTTGACAAAAATATTGAATCCAAGATTTGGGGATAATACAGCATAATGAGAGATTTACAAGCAATTTTTAAAAGGAGCATCAAATTAAGTAAATGGTTTTTAGCACAGCACAAGGGTTAAAAGGGAAGAGAAAACACTTCCTGTGTCTTTTGTTGCTATAATGTCAAAAGTCAGTCAAACTTTATGGTGGGTGTAATTCACCACTAATTAGAAGCTAGGCAGATGATAACGTCAGCCAGTTGATGTCTGAGTAAAAATATGGGTCCTGAAGGGGGGGGAAACTGTTTGGAAACTCAAACCTGTCATATCTGCTCTGTTCAGAATAGTCTGCAAAATTCTAAATGCTCTAAAACCTACACTCAATGTTTTATTAAGACTTCTGAATGCATTATTATAGTGCATTATTAAGGCTTTCCAGAAAAGCCAACATGTATTCATTTGAAATGATTTGCCGATGTGTCAATCCAGGTTTAAATGTGTATTTTAGCTCTGGTTTACACCACCACCCAGATCTTTTAATAAATAAACCCCCCAGGTTATGAATACATATCAGAGCGACACTACTGACATTTAGAACCAGTTTGATTATTCAGAGAGAATGAAGAGCCAAAGCCCCCCACAACTGTTAGTTCAGGAAGGAAGAGCCCACCACAACACAGTCTGCTGCTAATGAGCCAATTATCTCTGCACTGCAACACAGGAAGTCATGGCTGTAAAACAGTGACTTTTTTTAATTCATAATTTTTACAAGAGCATGTCAGCCAGCTCTCTGACACTGAAAAAGTTAGATGGATTGAAAAGGCTTATTAGACAAGCTGAGTTATTTATATATAAAACTTAGAGACCTAATAGGTGTTTATGGGTTCACAAATTGCAAAATGTAGTTGGACAATGCTACAGAATCTCACATAAACTGATTAGATGTGCCATATATATATATACATATTATTATGATGGTTTTGTAACTAATACTACACAGCTGTCATAACTAAAACCCATTGATGCTGCTCACATTATGACTGCCAGTGCCATCTAGTGGCTAACATCTGTTTAAATAAATACGCTTTCATTACAAAGCCTGTAAGAATTTATTTTTGTCTTTCACAGTTATAGCCTTCCAATAATTGAGTGGTTCAGTGCCCATAAAACTATTAGAGGGATGAATGAGCCCCAGAGGGAATATCTAAGAGCTACTACTCCCAGATTCTGCACTGCATTTCATTTTGTGATGGCTCACTATAACCTTTACTGTACTATCCATCACATTGGTACAACTGTCCTGATATACCAATAGGATGTGCCAGTTTCCATTACAGCCAGGCTGAATATTAGTCCCTTATCTGCTCTAGTCTGATGCCCCATGAGTGAATTTAGGCCTTACAGGTGTGTTTTATAGTGTATGAATAATATATATTTGTTGTTGGAGCAAAATATCGCTCTCGCTCTCTCTCTCAAATAAATGATATTTTGTTTATTTCGTAACTTTTTTTAATGTTACCTAACTTAAGTGCTTGCAGAATTTCTCTAAGATATCACAGCACATTAATTAACCAGTTTCATTTACATGCTTCACTCATGCACCTGTCTGTCTGTCTGTGAGAAATGGAACTTGATTTGATATTTTGTTTAGTTAACTTTTTTTTAATTGTTTTGTTTAATTTACCTAAATTAGGTATTCGCTGAATTTGCTGAATTTCTGTATTAAAATATCACAGCACATTTACTAACAATTTTCACTTTTAACTACATAATGTTCTATATTTCTGCATAAATATGACCCAAAACATAATCAAGATTTTCACACAAGTCCTGAAAGTAGAAAAATAGAACCCAATCAAACAAATGAGACAAAAATATTTTCTTTGTCATTTATTTATTCAGGAAAATGATCCAATATGTGATGTGAGCATGTGAATCTCTGGATTAGCAGTTAATCTGAAGGCGAAATTAGAGTCCATTCAGAGGTGTTTTCAATCTGAAAGCAAAAAAAGCAAAGATTTTCATACTTTTGCCACTCACGGATATGTAACACTGAATTTGTTTGATTGGGTTCTCTGTCTTTTTTCAGGACTTGTGTGAAAATCTGATTATGTTTTGGGTCATATTTATGCAGAAATAAAGAAAATTCTAAAGGGTTCACAAACTTTCAAGCATGTGTACACGTTTGTCTAAATTTGTAATTTTAAGATGTAGAATTGCAGAATTTCTCTATTATGACTATTTAGCTTCCCCTCAAATACATTTATAAAATTCCAAAGAAAAGAAAAAAACACTGCACTTTCTTTTTCCATAAAAGCCTAAAAAAATTATTTTAATTAAATTGATTTTATGTTAACGTTTTCTATAATAAAGAACTGCTGTCATTAACAATCACTTTGGAGTTGGTCGTCATGAACACGTGACAGAGGAACCCAATCATCAACAGAGGGACAGTTTGAAGATCATAGCCTAAATTGTATTTATTTGAGAATTTGCTAAAACATCCATTTCTATTTAGTTGTTCGCATTCACAGTTAATCAGCAAACATGTTGTGTTAACTGAGCTGAAGAATCACCCGTATGTGTTTACATGAAGGTGACAGCAGCGCGTCAATCAAAGCGGCATTGTATGAATTCGAAAGTGGGCGTGTGCGGGGGCTCATGACGTCAACGTCAGACAGATCTCAGCGCGTTCGATCGCCGCGAGCGTTTCAAAGTTTCAATGGCTAGTGATTTAAAGCGTCGATTCCGCGGTCGCTCCGCGCTATATGGGACCATTTAAAAGGCTGTGTTATTTTGGCGTGAAAAAGAATCGTTCCTACGCAGTGACCTTTTGGTGCTCGAATGCATAATATCGCGTAGGAGTCGCTGTGTGCGCGGTGAACGTTTGCTCTCTGCCTGTTTTCTTTCATCGCCTAAATGGAGTCACGGATGCAATTCAGTCGAGAAGAAATCAACGGTACGGTATGGGAAGTTCCGGAAAAGTACGTTTGCTTGAAGCAGATCGGAACGGGCGCTTATGGCAGCGTGTGGTGAGTAGACGCTTGCGAACTGCCTTTCAACATGTTGCCACATTAAGCAGAACTATGTGGCAAGCCGCTTTAGCATTCATTGCTTCCAACTAACTAGAATTTAGTTAGTAGTAATAGTGACTAGACTAAATTCTGTTCGTTAGTATTACTTAGGTTTGCAACTAGTCACTATTACAATACTGACAAGTAGGTATTCCATACTTACTCTTTAATTTACTCATAAATAAATAGTTAAAAGGGATAGTTCACCCAAAAATTAAACTTTGATGTTTATCTGCTTACCCGCAGGGCATACAAGATGTAGGTGACTTTGTTTCTTCAGTAGAACACAAATGAAGATTTTTAACTCAAAGAGTTGCAGTCTGTCAGTATAGTAATGGAAGGGAATGGAATCAGGCTTTTGAGAGTCAAATAGACATACTCAAACAAAACCAAATTAAACCCTGCGGCTCTGGACATTTTTTAATTGAGTGTAAAGACAACGAAAACGTCGGTATGTGGGGCAAGAAATCCTTTGTCCTGAACAGTATTTATATAGTTTTACCTCTGATTCAGTGCAAAGTTAAACGTCCTGAGCGTGTTTAACAGCCCAGCGTTTCTACTCTTATTGCTTTCGTGGACTTAAGTGCATTACCGCCACCTATCTCTCGAATGGACCATTGACACTCTATCTACAGTCTTAATTTGGAGTGTCAATGGGCCATTTGAGAGATAGGTGGCGGTAATTAGAGATCGACCAATATATCGATTTACCAATATTTTTCCAGATATTTAAGCATTTTACAATAATCGGTTATCAGTTTTGTAATATCAGATTCACCGATAAACGCCACTATCTTGACAACAACAGCGTGCATTGGTAAAGCATTACGAACTGCTTGGCTGAATAGGAAACTTCATAGACAGCATAATGACATATTAGCTGTTACAGAAAGTGCCTGAAAGTAGCTAGTTTATGCAGCTTGGCTCTAAGAAAGAGAGACCAACTCACAGAGTCACGTATGATAATCCGTCAAGTCCTGTCCCAATAACGACATAACTTTGCCTGAATTAAATAATACAGCCATGAATGAGAGCATTTTGGAAATAAAAACGCTAAATTTAATTCTCTATCTGTTGTCTATGCTCATCATTAGTCTCATGAAGCCACTTTCATATTGCTGTTCACTCAACAGGTTGATGCGGTTAATGCTCAGGAATAGCTCCAGCACAGCCACCGCATGTAACTTTTAACAAGATGAACTTGTTTAACCACACGAATATATATAACATGTTACTATATACACATTATTCGCTTAAAATACATATAAATAAATACAACTCAAGGGGAAAGTTCATTAATCTCGCGATGCGGGGATCGGCAGTTTGAGTTAGTTCGGTATAAATGAATAGAAACAGCATTGTCAGCACGCTATAGTCATAATCTAGGTAAACGACAAAAACAGTAGTAAGTGCTGATAAACTACAGTTGAGAAGAGCAATAAATACCTGTGCTTTGTTTGTTATATCCAATATTCCAAGAAGACATTCAGGAATTTAACTTTATCCAGTGAAGATTCTTCATCTTTAGCCATTAAACAGCTTATAAACCTAACTAAAACTGTAGTTTAACATGAAGATGAATCTCTGTCCTTTTATTTTTCCCATTTGAAAACATTAGACATTTATTGTGTATTAGTGTGCTGCTGATGTTTTATATACAATGTTTTTATGTACTATGAAGATTTAATTTAACATGCAAGGACGTGCTTAATTTTCAACACTTTTTTAAAAAAGTGACTGAAAGGAGGAAAAACCAAAGGTGAAGTATGGACTACTTCATCAGTAATTTATTTAATTTATAACCGAAATACATATCGGTTCTCTTATCGGTATCGGGCACCATAACCATCAAATAATTGGTATCGGTACGGCGATAAAAAAAATCAATATTCGGCGATCATCACTAGCAGTAATGCACTATCAGTCTGCGATTCCACCGTAAAGCAAGAAGACGACCCGTCACGCACGGCTGTGAGGAATGTGCTCAGGACAGTTGGACATTGCGGTGTATTAGAGGTAAAAAATGATATACATACTGTTCAGTTTCTTGCACAGACCAATCATTTAACTTCATAAGACCTCAATATATCGTCACGAGCCACAGGGTTTAATTTGGTTTTGTTTGTGTATGTTTTTTTTACTCTCAAGCCATGATTCCCATTCACTTCCATTATATGATTGACAAACTGCAACGGTTTGAGTTAAAAAAATCTTCGTTTGTGCTGCACTGAAGAAACAAAGGGCCTACTCTTGGATGACTGGGGTGTAAGCAGATCAAAAAACAAAACATTTCTTTTGGGCAGTGAACTTACCCTTAACAATAACAGGGAAAAAATGAGTAGGACTACAAATGAATATTCTAGTAAAACTGGAATAGTTTAACAGCAAAAAGGAGTACATATGTAGTATAACGAGCTAGGGGGTAACACTTAACAAGGGCCATTCGATAACATTAGCCAATGCATTAACTAATACATTTGTTTTGGTATTTGTTAAATCTTTGTTAAAGGAGTTGATTAAAAACAACAAAACTGTCATTGTTAAGTTCCATGGTTGGCTTCAGGTCCAGGAATACATATTAACAGATACAATTGACAAAGTTTGGTTAAATGTGTGAATTAACACAACTAAGATTAATAATTTTTGAAGTGTGTGGGTGCGGGGGGGGGGGGGGGGGTTCATTGTTGCTTATGTTTACTAAAGTAGTTCAAATTATTTGTACACATGTATGAAACTGAAAAATGTATTGAAACTTACTGTCAAGTGGCTAAAATGTTCAGTTTGTTTCTGGAAGCAATGCCATTATGTATCACTATTGGGATGTTGACTAGTAGTGAAGTAATAAGTACTAGTGATGACCTGAATTACTGCTAGTATCTAGTGAATAACCACTTGGGAAGTTTAAAGACAAACTAATCACTGTTGCACTATAACTGGAGTAGGTAAAAAAAAAAAAAAAAAGTATTAGTAACATGCAAATAGATGCTAGTTAGTTTTAAGGAATGCTATTCTTATGTTGTGAATGTTATGTTCGTATGTCAAAACTTTTCACCATGGTCACTGTGAAATCGTGGTCGTTCATGAAATGGTACTTTGAAGTTGTGCTTATATCCTGTTTATGACATTTATAATCTGGTTTGAATTTTGTAAACATTGTCCAGTGTATACCTATCAGATAAGTTCATGTTACTTGATAAACTTGGTTGGAGTTATGTAATAATATATAGAGGCAGTCTGACCTCAGAATTTGAGTTGATACAATAACCAGTAATATTTTGGTTATGAATGATAATCGATATGATAAAAATCTACACTGTTAGATCTGTTTTTCACACTAAGTGAAATCACATGCTTTCAGTGGAAACCAGGTGTCAAATGTACTTTGCAGTAGAAAATTGATAAAACAATGGATGTTTTGTAGTTATGAGTATGACAGTTTTGCAGTTAACTATTTTCAACATCCAGTAACGGCCAAATCAGACTGACAACGGTACTGATGTCACCAATATATCATGCATTCCTAATTTTGCAGGCTCTTTGCTCTGGAAGCTAATGCTACTGTATATATTGTATTTTCACTGTCACATCATTGCTAAATTTAGTCACGATATGATATATCCCAGCTGCATTGACATTTCCTGTTCAGGGTTTAATGCCACAAAACCTTCACAACAGCTCTAAGATCAAACACTGGTGAAAGTGGGGGACTGTGAAACCCGCATGCTCTGACAAGAAGTCTTTGCAGCAATGCAACGTATCATCAGCTAACATGCTTGTGCAGTTTCTTATTTGAATATTGCAGTTTCTATATCAGTTCCTGAATTTGTTAGTCGGTCGTTAAACCTTCAACCTCAGTTCAAAACATTTGTTTATGATGCCGATCGTTCTCCCTTTCTTAGCTCGGCCATCAACAATAAATCCAAAGAGAAGGTGGCCATCAAGAAGCTGCACCGGCCCTTTCAGTCAGAGATCTTCGCGAAGAGAGCCTATCGTGAACTGAGCCTGCTCAAACATATGAAACATGAAAATGTAAGTGTCTTTTATGCGTGACGCGCCTTGAGGTTAGATCTTGTTGCTTACATTGTTAGTTCCTATTTTCCAGCAGTTTCAATAGCTTGAATGACTTTTGTAAGGCACAAAAAGACTTGTATCACACCATACTTGCATTGTTTTCATTGAGAATGGTGCGAGTATCAAATGTTTAGCTTGGTGGACTCGGTGTGTCAGCTCAGAACAGGATACTTGTGGCGCCTGGAGACACGCTGATGATTGATTTCAGTGTCCTAAACTGTAAGCACCTTCTATAAGTATTTAAAAGATTACAGCGAAAATTAGGCAGCCTTATTCAGTCAGTCTGTCTGTCTAACAACACCATTATAACATCTTGAAAAGACTGACTCACTTGCTTTTTCGCTGTATCAATTTTGCTGCCCAACCCAAGGTAATAGGCCTGCTAGATGTCTTCACTCCTGCCTCCAGACTGGACAACTTCCAAGACTTGTAAGTCTTTAATGAGGCCTTTGTATGCAAAAATCGATCTGTTAGCCATATGTCTGAGAGAACAAATGAGAATTCTGTCTTCATTTACTCAGTCTTTACCATTTTTTCATATAACAACTGATGTAAAAGAACTGCATGAAGATCCTTTCTAATGTCGTTTTCCATCAATAAATTATGATAGAATTCATTTTTGGGTGAATTATTCTTTAAAAATAAGAAATAAACAATTCCTGTCTGTTTTAGCTACCTGGTGATGCCGTACATGTACACAGACCTCTCTAAAGTCAAGGGCATCCTTACAGAAGACCGCATCCAGTTCCTGGTCTATCAGATGCTGTGCGGACTAAAGGTCAGACCAAAACAGCTCACAAAGAGGCAAAATTTTCCTAACCAGGCATGATGTAACAAGTTTCCAGCAGTTTGTCTATCCTGTGTGATGCAGCACAGCCAGTCAGAACAAGAACATGGAATCAAAATTGACTGTTAATCAAGGCCGGAAATGTGGTGTTTCTGTTTTTTTCTGTGTGCACTGTTTAACTGTTGGGATAAATACCATTAAAATTGCCTTGTTGGCAGAGGCTATTTACACTAACTCCACCCACCAACGTGTGATTGGGATAGTCAACATTACAAAAGACGGTCATCAGTCAGATTCAGTGGCGTAGATGGTAAAGCGTGTGTCATACTCCTTTTGACGCGATCGACCCGGGTTCGAATCTGCCTTTTGGCTAGTGCTGGGCGGTATAACCCATACCAGAATAGTTCATACCGCAGACCGGTGTTTATTTTTTGTGATGAGATGACTTTTTAAAATACCCTCAATACCGGTGTATGTCCTTAAACAACGTTCGCCGAAACGCACACTGTTTGAAGGGGTCCTTTTCACTGTTGCACACGTGGTGAGAGCACAGCTGTATGTTTCCTTAAGCTGAAAGTTCCTAAACTGAAAGCTGTAGAACTAATATAACGTGATGACACAGAATAACTCGTCCACAATATCCACAGTGACCGGGGGGGGGCGGCGGGGGGGCACAAATTCACCGCGCCCTGCCAATCAGCTCCCCCCGTTTCACACACGACACACCCCAGCAACACACACACGAGCACGCTTGTTAACAGCACTAGATTAGCAACTTTCAACCCGTTTATCGCTTTTTTTTTTTTCCATAGAATATTCATACTGACAATAGCGACTTCGCCTTCTGTCCCGCTACGTGAGTTTTCGGACTTTCCCGGAGAAGTGTCACCTCGCTCGGCGTCTGTTCTGTGCAGTGAGCGGCAGAGAAGCACCGGTGCAGCCGACTCGTCAATAAATGAGTACAAAACAGCGTTTCCAAGCACCTGTCGCTTACTGATTGTTTGGAATTATAAATATGATGGAGTTCCGTCTGTTAATAATTCACATGCACTTTTACTTTTCTTGTTTTTTTTAGTTGTTTCATCAGGCGGCCAATGCTAGTGCGCTGCATGAGATAAAAAAGTAATATAGCCAAAACAACCGCATAGCCGTTCTTTAGTGTAGATGCATGTTGATTTTTATCAGACGATACCACGATTATAAATGAGAGTGATTCTTGGTTAACATGTATTAAAAGGGGTCGTTTTTAGTCACTATTTAGTGTGGTATTTTTTGACAATATTCACTCATCATGACATTAAAATAGGGCATTCTAAGTCAATATACTGCAGTATTTCCTCTCTCAATCAGTAGAAAATATGGTTAACACCTGGTCATGCGTGAAAAATAATACCGTCATGTACCGTGAAACCGGAATAATTTTGAAAAATACCGTGACATACATTTTTGGTCATACCGCCCATCCTACCTTTTGGCGAACGTTTTTTCTCCCTTTTCAAATTTCAAATCGCATCAGAAAAGCATTTATTTTTAATAAAAATGAAGGCATATCAAGTTGAAAAGTATCGGTGGGATGGTTAACTGGGGGAGGCTTTTGTCCGCACATAAGGTGGCATCCTGTAATAATTTGAATTATAATAAAATTTACCTCTAATTTATGCATACGTTTTAATAATGTATACAATCTGAGGTGTCAGATAATTGCCACTATTGCAATAAGTATTAGCCAGAATCATCCTCTATTTAAATAGTATAAATGAACTATAGCTATTTGCACTTAGTGTAAATAGAATCCATCACTATTTACATAGTGATAGTATTGCCTTCCCCCACCGAGCATACAGCACCCCCAACCTAAAACATCTTCCCGCGCCCCTGCTGTTAATACACTTTCGTTCAAAAGTTTGCGGTCAGTAAGAAGTAATTTTTGAGAGAGAAATTAATAATTTTATTCAGCTAGGATGCCTTAAATTTATCAAAATTGACAGTAAAGACATTCATAATGTTACAAAAGTTTTCACAAAATATTGAGCAGCACAACTGTTTTCAAATTGATATTAAATAACAATGTATGTTGAGCACCACATCAGCATATTACAATTATTTCAGATTTTTTGAAAATTCAGCTTTGTCATTTCTGGAATAAATTACATTATTAATGTTAAGTACATATTTCATAGATAATTAAATATATTAAAATAGAAACATTTTTACATTTATTTCACAATAGTACTGGTTTTACTGTATATTTGATCAAATAAATGCAGCCTTGGTGAACATAACAGACTTCAAAAACATTTTAAAAATCTTAGACCCCAAACTTTTGAATGAAGTGTATGTTTGTGGACTTACCGTACATGATTCATCAGTGCACTTTATTACAAAAAAATGTCCTCCTCTGAAACAACTATAATCCAATTCATTCCTGATAAATAAAGTCTTGCTTCTTTTATTTATTTATTTTCTAAATGCATCATGTTACCAAAGTAAATTTGGATGTGAATGTTGTTTCCTGTTGACTTTAATCTGGTAACATCTAGCAAAACTAAAGCAATTGAATAATTGAGGACAAAATATGTATGTGTAAATATAGAAGTATGCTTTGGGCTTAAGATGATTGCCAGTAGGAATGATATAATCTTTCAGATCAATCCTATTAGTGTAATCAAATACTAAAACATAACACTGTGAAAAATGTCATTATACTGATTTGTGGTATTTCTTTCTTCCTCTCTGTCCCTCTGTTTCTCTCCACTCCACAGTACATTCATGGTGCTGGCATCATTCACAGAGTAAGTGAGACTGGCAATGAATAAACAGCATCTGCTCATAATTATCATTTCCACACAGATCTGAATTAAAGACACATGGCCTCTCTTGGGATCGTTGTAGCTCTTCCCTGTGAGATGCAAATGTGCTCAGTGGGGGAGTTTTCATCTCCATGAATTACATTTACTTGCTGCTAATTCGCTAATATGTATTGATCAGTGGACTATAGTATAAACGATGATTAACCACACTTCCTCTCATCTGAAAAGATGAGAGAGCAGTCATTCATCTCATCTGAAGAGGAATAAGTATATTTATTAGTATATTAACTAATTTACAACATCTTCAGATGTGGCTCATCCAGTTAGATTTAATATAATGGATTGCAGTTACGAGTCTTGTTTTTACTCATGTATTACAACATGTAAACCTGTTTTTGTTCATTATTTATGAATATATGAAGAGTTTGGTTCCAAAAGGTTTTTTTCCCCCGCCAAAATCAGTATTGTATCTGGTCGGTATTGAAAAGTCAATTTTTAATTTTACACAAAATGCGATATCTGCAGAGTTATTCTGTCATGTTTTCTCCCTTTCTTTCCAAACTGCGACAAACGCCAGTGTCTCTTCTCTGCAGAATGCGATATGTCCGCTCAACCAATCACAGCACACCATCCCACGCACTCTAGACAGTAATGGCTGTGCTTTGAATACACCCGGCATCCTAGTATTCCTCATCTATTTTGTACATTGTGATCAACAAACAAACTTAGAACTTCACAATAAACCACATGTGATTGTCATGCACACTCGTGATTATAGTAAAATCTCCATCACTGCTTTTCAGAGGAGTGTCTATTTATTACCAGAGCCGATTATCACTGCCTCCGCGTTCATAATCGCCGATGAGTCCGCATTGATTATGAACGTTGTCAAATTTGGGGTCTGTAATATTTTTAAAAATGTTTTTTTGAAGAAGCTCTTATCTCATTTTGATTAAACAAATAAATACTGTAAAAACTGTAATATGGTGAAATAATTTTACAATTTACTTTTCTATTTTAATGTATTTCAAAATTGTATTTATTCCTGTATGCAGAAATGAATTTTCAGCATCATTACTCCCGTCTTCAGTGTAACATGATCCTTCAGAAACCATTTCAATATGCTGATTTGCTGCTCAAAATTATTCTTATTATTTTTGTGTTATAGGATTCTTCTATTTTAATGATAGAAATTTTAAATGATCGCATTTATTGAAATAGATCACAGTATCTCACGGGCGAGTAATTGAGTACACCCTCATCATTTTGTACTTTTTCTTATATCTTTTCTGTTCCAACACTGAATACAATGCACTTTGCACGATGTAAGTATGAGTGTACAGCTTTTATAGACAAGCAAGTTACAAGTGCTACAGCTCTGGCTATACAAGTGTAAATTTGCCTTGTCTCCCTCAAAATAACTCCAACACACAGCCATATAATGTCTAAACCACCGGCCACAAAGAGTACACCTAATTAAAATGTCCAAATTGGGCCCGTGGGTCAATATTTGGTTGAGTGGGCCACCATTATTTCCAGCACTGTGCCTTAACCCTCTTGGGGCATGGATTCACCATAGTTCACAGGCTGCCACTGGAGTCCTCTTCCACTCCTCCATGACGACATCACAGAGCTGGTGGATGTTATGGCGCTTGAGATTGCTCAATAGGTTTAGGGTCTGGAGACATGCTGGGCCAATCCACGCCTTTCCCCTCATCTTCTTATAGCAAGCAGTGGTCCCGCTGGAGGTGTTTTGGGGATCGTTATCACGTTGAATACGCCGCTGAGCACGTGCACTCAACTTCTTTTGTCGTCCATGGCGAGGCCTGTTCTGAGTGGACCTGTCCTGTTAAACCGCTGTATGGTCTTGGCCACTGTGCTGCAGCTTAGTTTCAGGGTCTTGGCAATCTTCTTATAGCCTATGCTATCTTTATGTAGAGCAACAATTCTTTTTTTCAGATCCTCAGAGAGTTTCTTTGCCATGAGGTGCCATGTTGAACTTCCAGTGAGCAGTATGAGAGAGTGAGAGCGATAACAAAATTTAACACACCTGCTCCCCATTCACACCTGAGATCTTGTAACATTAATGAGTCACATGACAATTAGAAAATGGCTAATTGGGCCCAATTTTGGACATTTTCACTTAGGGGTGTATTCAATTTTTGTGGCCAGCGGTTTAGACATTAATGGCTGTGTGTTGAGTTATTTTGAGGGGACAGCAAATTTACACTGTTATACAAGCTGTACACTCACTACTTTACATTGTAGCAAAGTGTAATTTCTTCAGTGTTGTTACATGAAAAGATATAATAAAATATTTACAAAAATGTGAGGGGTGTACTCACTTCTGTGAGATACTGTATATATGAATGTATATGAATTGTTTTGTAACAATGTAAATGTATTTACCATCACTTTTGATCAATTTAATGTGTCCTTGCTGTTTTAGTATTAAACAATTTTACTGACCCCAGAATTTTGAACGGTAGTGTGTATCTAAAATACAATATTAAAATGCTCTTAGATTTGTAGGAGTGCTTTTCTGGAGACATTCTGGTGGTATGTTTTAAATGAAAATGCAAAAAATGTATGTACGCCAAGCTACAGTAGTGATTTATCTAAACTTTTTTTGTTTGTTTTTTATTTTTACATGCACATTCTGAAATGTGCCATATTGTGTTTCTAATTCTATTAATATCAGTGAGTTCAAGGCTTTTTGCTTTGTCTGGGCTTTCCTATCATAGATTGTCCTATGAGGTAATGCCAGTAATTTCCTGTTTGGTGAGGTGGTGCCTGTACATGCTCAGATCTGTTTGAAGCCGCCCGGCTCACTTTCAATATGCAATAGAGCTTACTGGATCAGATAAAAAATGTATTAAGAAATCCACTAAGACCTTGTGTAATTGTTCAAGAACAATGTCTTTGTAGGAAGATTCACAACACCTTTATGCATTGCAGGACCTCAAACCAGGAAACCTGGCTGTGAACCAAGACTGTGAGCTGAAGGTTTGTGCCACCATTATTTCACCATAAAAGAGAGAAGCGTAAACCCCTAACAGTTGACAGTAACACTATGCATTTGGTCTGCCTGTAGATCCTGGATTTTGGCCTGGCGCGTCATGCAGAAGCAGAGATGACAGGTTACGTAGTGACGCGGTGGTACCGGGCCCCTGAGGTCATTCTAAACTGGATGCACTACACACAGACAGGCAAGATGTTTGTCATTCATTAAGACATACACACCTCTTAAAATTATTACTTAGAGCTAAGTTTACTCTGTTTAGGCAAAACATTAGTATATAAAATATGATATTACTTTAGATTAGGGAACACTCTTTACTATTAACTAGTTGCTTAATAGCATGCATATTGCTAGCATATTGGCTGCTTATTACTTCTTATAAAGCACACATTAATGCCTTATTCTGCACCTAAACATAACTACTACAACAACTACCTTACTGCCTATAAATAAAAAGCAATTCAGGAGTTTGAGGGAAAACTCTTAGTTATTAGTGTACAGTAAAACCGAAATGTATTCAGACACAATTTATTTCACAGTTTATTCGCTATAGTTTAGAAAATGGTAATAAAATATGACAAGAACTCTGTTAAACTGTGTCAGAACAAATTAATCTTGATAATGTCAGATGACACTTAAGAAAAACATGGTCAGGTCAAAGTGTCTGAATAGTTTTTCATCCCAAATTTTTAATAAATTTTACTGGTAGTCCACTGTATAAAGAATTTTTGGGTATTATAAGTCACAGTTTATTTTTATTTTTTGCTGTCCTCACTTACATAAATGACTATAGTGTCTTGCACCCACTAGTAAAAAATATAAAAAATTATATCTGGTGTCCTATAATTTTTGGTTTGACTGTCTATAATTTTTGGTTTGACTGTATATGTGTTCCCAAATCTAAAGTGTTATCTAAAATATAAGGGTAAAATATACAGTAATTATTAATTTGGTCATCTGTTATGCTCCAGTTAGTTTCTTGAAATCTGTCCAATAGCACCTCTATTGGTCTATATGAGCAGTTCTTACATGCTCTCATTGGTATTCATAGATATATTTCTAACATGCATTTATTTCTTTGTTTGAATAGAAAATTGATACCTACAATATCAATGTATGGACACCTTACAAATAAACGCATACAACTTATTTCTATACAAGTTTACATATGTAAATCTTTACAAATTTTCTTGAGGTTCATAGAAAATTACATTGATTAATTTCTTTTCTTTTTTTTTACAATAATTTAGACCAATTAAAACATTTTAATACTATTAAATGTATTTACTTTAATGAGTTAATTAATAGTTCGTAAATGAATATAAAATATTTCAAATATAAAATACATGTAAATTTAAATGTGAAAATGATTAAATCTGGCAATGTTAGATAAGAGATAACATGAGATAACATGAATATTTTTTGTGCTAAATTATGTAGTAGTGTGTGCTAAATAAAGGTCACACTTATTTAGGCAAACAGTTCCCAACTGCATACACGGATCAATAATTTGCACTTTTAAATGTTGAATGTCTTCACAAATGCTCAGATACCCTTCCTTTATGTAGATATCAATCTTTTAATTCCAAGTTAGACGGAATGTGCTCCAATTTTTTTTAGTACTAAGAGCTATACTGATTCAGATTTGCCTCATGAATGTGATGTCAAATGGTTTGCATTGTTTTAATGACTGGTGGTTGTAATGATTTTTATAGTTCAATATGTGCGATTGTTGCCTTTTTCTTCTTTCTAGTGGATATCTGGTCTGTTGGGTGCATCATGGGTGAAATGTTCAATGGAAAAACACTCTTTAAAGGAAAAGACTGTATCCTTCAGCATTTACTTTGCCTAATTGATTTTCTTTTTTTTTCTGAATGAACATATTCTGAGGACTGGATTTCAAGAAAGTGTCCTCAAATATTTTAATTCTTCATTAAAGGGATAGTTCATCCAAAATTGAAGTTCTGTCATTATATATTCACCCTCACGTCCTTCTAAAACCATATGTTATGTGTTATTTTAATATAAAATATAAATGTAGCTCTTCAGAAATTCTACTTTTGTGTTCCACTGACAAAATAGCATCATACAGGTTTGTAAAGACATGAAGGTCAGGAAATAATTTTAATTTTTTTGGGTGAACTGTCCTTTTAACATTCTGTTACTTACATTTCAAATGACTAAAGTACAGTCGGTTTTTACATACATTTAGTTAATTGCGATTGCATTTAGAAATACTGTGTGCTCACTTATTCCCTTTTGTCTTGCTTGTCAAGAACAGAAATAACTTGGAAATGACATGCTGTACATTGTCTTTAACTTCTGATATTCAGACATGGACCAATTGACTCAGATAATGAAAGTAACAGGGACACCAAGTCCAGAATTTATTGAGAAACTAGAAAGCCCAGAGGTAAGACATTTTCAGTGCAACCAAATATGGTATCTTTAAAGATGCCATAGAATGGAAAACTGTATTCACCTTGGCATAGTTGAATAATAACAGTTCTGTACATGGAAATGACATACCGTCAGCCTCAAACACTATTGTTTCCTCCTCCTTATGTAAATCTTGTGCATGCAAAAAAACACTGAAAAATAGGCGAATCAGAACATAACACCGACTGTGACCTTACAGTCGGGATCACTAATAGTTACGCCCCCAACATTTGCATATACCCGCCCATGTTCTATGCCAGCCGCCAGCCGAACCTGTACAGCTGAATCATCAGAAGTTCTGCAGGTATTGAAGAAACAAGCAAGGATAATAGCGAAAATGGCAGATCATGGAAATGAATCCAGGCTGTGCAGAGGATGTGATGTGCAGGATGGGTTGTGTCCGTATCAGAAATGCACGGAAAACAAATAACGCGAGCCCTAAAGGACATTTTAGCTTCTTGCTAGCGTAGCCTGTTCATTACAGTATACATAAAATTTCGCTTACCACATAAACAGAGTAAGGAGAGATGACTGAGGATGATGGCGACTGATTTACAGATCCTGAGCACCACTGATAAGCATCTGATCTGTAAAATGTGGTAAGTACTGCCGCTGTAGTTTACACAGAGCATGTGCGATCGCAAATCTCGAAAGTGAAAATAAAGCGATTGCGCATTCGAAAGCAGTTCAATGCCCCGCATATTACGCATATTGGCGCCGAATATAATACGACCCTGATTATGACGACCCCAGTTGTCCAGATGTAACCTTTGGAAAAAGGCTTTTAAACCAATCTGTTTTCCCTCAGTAAAACACCTTTTTCTTCAATTATCTCATTTGCATATTTTTCCTATTTCAATTTTTGTTTTGAAAGTATGGTAAAAACTGGTAAAATGTACCAACAATCACATTAAAAAAATATACACTTTTTGATATACAGTGGTGTGAAAAAGTGTTGGCCCCCTTCCTGATTTCTTATTTTTTTGCATGTTTGTCACACTTTAATGTTTCTGATCATCAAACAAATTTAAATATTAGTAAAGATAACACAAGTGAACACAACATGCAGTTTTAAATGAAGGTTTTTATTATTAAGGGAAAACAAAATCCAAAACTACATTGCCCTGTGTGAAAAATTTGCCCTCTAAACCTAATAACTGGTTGGGCCACCCTTAGCAGCAACAACTGCAATCAAACATTTGCGATAAATGGCAATGAGTCTTTCACAAGAATTTTGGCCCACTCTTCTTTGCAGAACTACGTTAGTTCAGCCACACTGGAGGGTTTTCGAGCATGAACCGCCTTTTTAAGGTCATATGCCTACAGCATCTCAATAGGATTTAAGTCTGGACTTTGACTTGGTCACTCCAAAACCTTAATTTTGTTTTTTTTTAGCCATTCAGAGGTGGACTTGCTGGTTTTTTTTGGATCATTGTCCTGCTGCAGAACCCAGGTTCGCTTCAGTTTGAGGTCACGAACAGATGGCCGGACTTTCTCCTTCAGGATTTTTTGGTAAACAGCAGAATTCATGGTTCCATTTATCACAGCACGTCTTCCAGGTCCTGAAGCAGCAAAACAGCCCCAGACCATCACACTACCACCACCCCTATTTTTTACTGTTGGTATGATGTTCTTTTCTGAAATGCAGTGTTACTTTTACGCCAGACGTAATGGAACACACACCTTCCAAAAAGTTCAACTATTGTCTCGTCAGTCCACAGAGTCATTAACACTGACCTTAACTGAGGCAAGTGAGGCCTGCAGTTCTTTGGATGTTGTGGTGGGGTCTTTTGTGACCTCTTGGATGAGTCGTCTCTGTGCTCTTGGTGCTTTCCCTGGGAAGGTTCTCCACTGTTCCATGTTTTTGACATTTGTGAATAATGGCTCTCACTGGGGTTCGCTGGAGTCCCAAAGCTTTAGAAATGGCTTTTATAACCTTTTCCAGACTGATAGATCTCAGTTACTTTCTTGCTCACTTGTTTCTGAATTTCTTTGGATCTCGACATAATGTCTAGATTTTGAGGATCTTTTGGTCTACTTTACTTCGTCAGGCAGGTCCTATTTAAGATATTTCTTGATTTCGAACAGGTGTGGCAGTAATCAGGCCAAGGTGTGGCTAGAGAAATTGAACTCAGATGCGATAAACCACAGTTTTAACAGGGGTGCAAACACTTCTTCACACAGGGCCATGTAGTTTTGAACTTTTTTTCCTTAATATACAAACCTTCATTAAAACTGCATGTTGTGTTTGTGTTATATTTGAGTAATCTTTAAACTTTGTTTGATGATCTGCAACATTACAGGGGAACCAACATGCAAAGTAAAATCAGAAATCAATGAAGGGGGCAACACTTTTTCACATCCATAACCATAAAAAAATAAAATACAGGTAGCCCATCTGAATTAGGACAGTTAGGCTATCCATCTAATATTAGCCTACCAAAATCTTATTAACAGTAGAAGTTAAATCTTTCTGTAGTCTTCAAATCTGGGTACTGTCTTAGGGAGTTTGGTCCCATCAGGCTAATGTGACAGTCACGACTCATGCATCTGTAAGCTTTTCTTTTTCTTTTGTTTTTTTCTCGCGATCTTTACAACAAGCATTACATTACGTATTTCATGGCACCCTCGTTTTATGCGTATTTGGCGCCACCTTTTGTTGTGGGTGTATTATTGACATGTCAGAGTCTAGACCCTGAATATAAGACGACTGTGTTTTTTCAGATGTATTTTCAAGAAAAAAACATTGTCTTATATTCGGGACAATGCGGTAATGCTGCCCCTGATGCCCTCATTTTATATACCGTAAATTCCCGAGATAACCCCGCGAGAGACAGTATTGAAATATATATATTTTCCCTGTGTTTCCTTCATGCTGTGTGAGCTACTGAAATGAGCCGCACTACGAAACAGCCAATCAGAGCTGAGCTCAACATTATTATTCATGACCCTTCCAAATAAGGTAAAAACAGACCGTTTCATTCTAGGGACAAATCCTAGGGTTGTAAATGGACATGTAAAACCGTTTCTGGAGATTTTTTGCCCTTACTTAAGCCACATACCTTCTATGTAGATATCAGAGAACAATTTAAAATATTGTATCAATGCATTCTATGGCACCTTTAATACATGCTATGTCTGAATCTTGATTAAACCGGAGACTGATCGCTGATATCTAATGCAATGCAAAATAAGATTGAGAAAAGGGTCTTGAATATTTTGTGGAAAAAAATTCAACCAGAATTATTAACATTTTGCGTGACAGTTGCTGTAGCTACTGTGCTCAGCTGTCATTCCTGATCTCAATCAATGTCACTGTCTTCATTGCTGTTAAATAGGCAAAGAGCTATGTCAGATCCCTGCCCTGCTACCCACGCAAAGACTTCTCGATATTGTTTCCCAGAGCCAGTAGAAAAGGTAAGTAATATGCCAATGAAAAATGACTCCTTTGTCACGTTGTCACATTTCTTGCTTAGGCAAGAGACTTTTTTCATTGTAAAACTTATGATTTAGTTTGACAGCATAGTTGCTGCCTGTCAATGTGACGTGCCATTATTTCTGACAAAAATGACAAGATGCTGAGCAAATGCAACAGAACAATTTAAGTTTTTAAATGTTTCACCAAACGTCAGGTAGAATGTCAACAGAAGGTATTGCCACACATATTCTGTACTATTGCACTGCAGAGGAAACTTCTAGATTAGTTAAAGATTACAACTTGGAATTTAATAGGATTCCCAAAATTATGAATTGTCAGCCAAAAATGTTAATGACATTATTCAAAGTTAGTTTTCTGTAACAAGCTTTGTTAACTGCAGTTATTTCTAGAATTGGTAACCATTTACAATAATAGTTCAGTTAGATAACATTAGTTAATGCATGTCAACATTTAATAATGTTACATTTTAATTTCTATATATACTAATACATTTTTAACATTTCAAGCTGTACAAATGGAATTTATAAATTAACATTAACCCTAGACTAATAAATGCTGTAAAATAGCTAATGCATTAACTTGCATTAACTAATTGAAATTTACTGTAAGGTGTTACCCTATAAATAGTGTTATTTTACCATCATATAGTTTTTTTTATTAATATTTAAATTATTTAATATTTGTATATTTTACATTTTAATTTTAAATAAAGTTTTAGTCATTTTGTTTGAGTTTTTTTTTTTTTTTTTTTATATTATTTTGTATATACTTATTATTTTTATTTCCGTTTCAGTTCAAGGTTACTAATTAAAATGAGAAAAGCTGTTTTGGCAACTGGCTGAAATAAAAGATTTTATTTCAGTTAACATTTATTTAACTTGAAGTAATGAAAAATTGTATGGTTTTAGCCCTACAATTTCTAGAATTGCATTTTTAGAATATAAAAATTTAATTTCTGAAACCGGAGAAAGCACTTCAAATAAACATATTTATATTTTTCAGATTACAATGTCTATAAGTCCACTCGCATGTTTTAAAATTCGAGAAATTTTATAGTGCCATATTCTGCTACCTTGACCAACATAAATCAACTCAACTAGTCCTAATAAATAATTAAATAACTTTATAATATTGTCAACCATAGCTCAGCTTGCACTGTACTAGTACAAATAATATTCAAATAATACATATATCAGCTTTTGCTATTCTAATGCTGTGGCTTTGTTTCTGACACACTGGTAACTAACCCCAGCGGTAGATCTGCTTGAGAAGATGCTGGTGTTAGATGCTGATGCTCGTCTCACTGCTGATGGTGCGTTGGCACACAGTTATTTTGATGTCCTGAGGGACCCAGAGGACTGCCCAGAGCCCACACCATACGATGACAGCTACGACAACGCCACATTGCCCTTAGAAGAGTGGAAACGTGAGCAACAGATATTACACACAGAGTTCTGCCTGCTGTACTTTATATTTGCACATATTGTGTATGTAAATGCAATGTGATAATTTTTTCATCACAGGTTTATCGTTTAAAGAAGTGAGAAGCTTTGTTCCTTTCCCGAGGAGAGACTCGAAGAGAAGAAACACACTCACAATGTCCTAGAGATGGGGGTCTGACATTATCGGCGTACTGTATTGCAAATATGCGATTTAGTCTCTGCCTCGGAACAATTTAGAATGTTTATTTACTCCTAAAAAAAAAAAAAGTATCTGAATAGCAGTATTTTGTACAATAACTGACTGCTTGAGGAATGTGTGGTACATCTGGACATTTTATTTAGATTTAGTGGTAAATGTCCTACATTTATCACCAGTGTGCATAGCACCTTAAAGGGATCATTTGCTCACCCTCACACCATTTATTGGTGCCATGTCAAACAACTTGTGGGCCATATTCAAAGTCATCTAAAGCTGTCTGGTAGCTTTTCACAAAAAAGAAAACTATTTCAAATGACATGAGGGTGAATAAATGATGACATACTTTCAGTTTTTTAGTAACATCACCCTAATGTCTTATCAGATTAAAAATGCTCTATAAAAGGACAGCCATATACAGTTGCATGTATTTTAGTTTTTGTGTGTCTATAACAAGTTTAAGTATTTCACAATCAGTATACTGTTAAAATGTTTAGAGTAAGTTTTTTTTAAAGAAAGAAAGAAAAATAAATTAATAGTTTTATTCAACAAGGATGCGTTAAATTGACCAAATACAGTAAATACATTTATAATTTCTTTACTGTATTACATTTGAATAAATACTGTTCTTCTGAACTTTCTATTTGTCAGAGTATCCTTAAAAAAATGTATTGCGTAATGTATTCCCTGAACCTGAACTTTTAAATGGTTGTGTGTATATATATATATATATAAAAAAAAAGAGATATCTATAGTATATATATCCACACCAGTGGTGTGAAAATTTGGCCCCCTTCTCTGATTTTTGAAATCTTCTTTTTATTGCATGTTTGTGCACGCTTTAATGATGTTTCCGATCATCAAACACTTTAAAGCTTAGTCAAAGATAACACAAGTACCACAACATGCGCAGTTTTTAAATGAAGGTTTTATTATTAAGGGAAAACAAAATCCTAAACTACATGGCCCTGTGTGAAGAAGTGTTTGCTCCCCTGTTAAAACTGTGGTTTATCACGCCTGAGTTCAATTTCTCTAGCCACACCCATGCCTGATTACTGCCACACCTGTTCGCAATCAAGAAATCACTTAAATAGGACCTGCCTGACAAAGTGAGTAGACCAAAAGATCCTCAAAAGCTAGACATCATGCCGACGAAAGGGGCGTAGTACTATGGACTCTATAGTTTATCTAGAAAATGAAATAAAGGCGTAAATTAAGAAGGAGGTATTAGTGGGAGTCTTTTTTGACGTTGAGAAGGCATTTGATATGCTGTGGAAGGAGGGGTTATTAATGAAATTAGAAAGTCTGGGAATTAATGGAAGAATGTACAATTGGATTTTTAATTTTTTGTTTGGAAGAACAATTCAAGTTAGAGTGGGAACGAAGTATTCTAGAATATATTCAATAGAGAATGGAACTCCGCAAGGAAGTGTACAGTGGGTATGGAAAGTATTCAGAACCCCTTAAATTTTTCACATCTTTGTGATATTGCATCCATTCCTAAATCATTTCTTTATTTTTTTTCCCTTCATTAATGTACACCCAGACCCCCATATTGGAACAGAAAAACACAGATTGTTGACATTCTTTGCCAGATTTATCAAAAAAAAAACGAAATATCACATGGTCCTAAGGATTCAGACCCTTTGCTCAGTATTTAGTAGAGCACCCTTTTGATCTTATACAGCCATGTCTTTTTGGGAAAGATGCAACAAGTTTTCACACCTGGATTTGGGGATCCTCTGCCATTCCTCCTTGCAGATCCTCTCCAGTTCTGTCAGGTTGGATGGTAAACGTTGGTGGACAGCCATTTTTAGGTCTCTCCAGAGATGCTCAATTGGGTTTAATTCAGGGCTCTGGCTGGGCCATTCAAGACAGTCACAGAGTTGTTGTGAAGCCACTCCTTCGGTATTTTAGCTGTGTGCTTAGGGTCATTGTCGTGTTGGAAGGTAAACCTTCGGCCCCGTCTGAGGTCCTGAGCACTCTGGAGAAGGTTTTCATCCAGGTTATCCCTGTACTTGGCCGCATTATCTTCCCCTCGCTTGCAACCATCGTCCTGTCCCTGCAGCTGAAAAACCCCCCACAGCATGATGCTGCCACCACCATGCTTCACTATTGGGACTGTATTAGACAGGTGATTAGCAGTGCCTTGTTTTCCCCTCCACACATACTGCTTAGAATTAAGGCCAAAAGTTCTATCTTGGTCTCATCAGAACAGAGAATCTTATTTCTCACCATCTCACAACTCCATGCGAGCTTTCATGTTCTTGCACTGAGAGAGGCTTCCGTCGGGCCACTCGGCCATAAAGCCCCGACTGGTGGAGGGCTGCAGTGATGGTTGACTTTCTATAACTTTCTCCCATCTCCCGACTGCATGTCTGGAGCTTAGCCACAGTGATCTTTGGGTTTTTCTTGACCTCTCTCACCAAGGCTCTTCTCCCCCTATAAGCTCAGTTTGGCCAGACTGCCAGCTCTAGGAAGGGTTCTGGTCGGCCCAAACGTCTTCCATTTAGGATTATGGAGGCCACTGTGCTCTTAGGAACTTTAAGTGCAGCAGAATTTTTTTTGTAACCTGGGCCAGATCTGTGCCTTGCCACAATTCTGTCTTGAGCTCTTCAGGCAGTTCCTTTGACCTCATGATCTCATTTGCTCTGACATGCACTGTGACCTGTAAGGTCTTATATAGAAAGGTGTGTGGCTTTCCTAATCCAGTCCAATCAGTATAATCAAACACAGCTGGACTCAAATTAAGGTGTATAACCATCTCAAGGATGATCAGAAGAATGGACAGCACCTGAGTTAAATATATGATTGTCACAGCAAGGGTCTGAATACGTAGGACCAGGTGATATTTCAGTTTTTCTTTTTTAATAAATCTGCAAAAATGTCACAATTCTGTGTTTTTCTGTCAATATGGGGTGCTGTGTGTACTTACTGAGGAAAAACATTAACTTAAATGATTTTAGCAAATGGCGGCAATATAACAGAGTGAAAAATTTAAGGGGTTCTGAATACTTTCCGTACCCACTGTAAGTAGCCCTATTCTGTTTAACTTGATGATAAATTATATTTTTTACAGTATAGAGTGGAGTGGAGTAGGTAGATCACTATATGCTGACGACGGAGCACTATGGAAAAGGGGATGGAATATTTCATTTGTGGAAAGCAAAATGCGGTGAATGAGGTAGAGAGATGGGCTAAGATATGGGGATTTCGTTTTTCTGTGGCGAAAACTCCAGTAATTTGTTTTTCGAATAAGAAAAATAACCCAAAATTAAACATTAAGATGTATGATCATCAGTTGGAGCAAGTGAAAGTCGTCAGATTCCTGGGTATGTGGATGGATTCAAAATTAAATTTTGGAATACATATACAGAAATTAATTGAAAAACAATTGTAAAAGAGGAATTAATGTATTAAGGTGTTTATCAGGTGCTGATTGGGGAGCAAGTTCTCAATCATTAAAAATAATATATAGTGCAGTAATAAGATCTAGTATAGATTATGGTAGTATAGTATACTGATCTGCGAACAAAACTCTGCTTAAAAAAGTTGAAGTAGTACAGTAACAGGCTCTGCGTATATGTAGTGGAGCTTTTAGAACATCTCCAGTGAATGCTTTACAGGTAGAGATGGGAGAAATGCCCCTAGAACTCCGTAGGTTACAGTTGAGGATGAGATATTGGGCTGGTGTAAAGGGTCACTCAGAATATCATCCAGTTAAAAATCTTTTGAAAGATTGTTGGGAATATGACTATAAAGATTTATAGAGCTTTGGTTGGACAGTAAAGAAGGAGGCGGATAGATTAGGGTTGAATAAATATGAAAATAATCCTTCTGTAGCTATTCCAGTGGTTCCACCGTGGTTGTTTCCAATGCCTTTGATTTGACTTTCAAATACAAAAAGAAATAAATGAAAAGGAGAAGATCATTCCTATAAATATAGTAGTTCAACAGTATATAAATCAAGCATATTATTCACAGTTACAGATATATACGGATGGGTCGAAGGATCCTGAATCTGGAAGAACAGCAGCAGCAGTATATATTCCTGCATTTAAAATAGAAATAGCCAAAAGATTATAAGATCACATGTCTGTTTTTACTACATAATTAATAGCAATTATATTAGCACTACAATGGATTGAAGAAATACAACCAAATAATATTGTAATATGTACAGATTCAATGTCTGTTCTAACAAGTCTAGTGAGTGGTAAATCTGCAGCACAGCAAGATTTAATATATGAAGTATTACAGTACTTGTTTAGAATTAGACAATCAGGGATAATGGTATACTTCCTATGGGTACCGGCTCATACTGGGGTGGAGGGAAATGAGGAGGTGGACTGCTTGGCTAAGATGGATCTGAAGCACTCACATAGTGAAATTAATATAGCAATTAGCAAATCTGAAATCAAGAGAATTATATCAATTGAAGTAAGAAAGATATGGCAAAAGTTATGGGATAGTGGAATAAAAGGAAGGCATCTTTACCAGATACAGGGGTGTGTAGGTGAAGAGAGAATAAGATGTGGGAGTAGGAAGAAAGATGTTATTATAACAAGAATGAGGATTGGACATTCAGCTTTAAATTTCAATGTACACAAAATAGGGAAGCATGAAAATGGAAGATGTGATAAATGTGGGAATCCAGAAACAGTAAAGCACATTCTTCTAGAATGCGATGCGTATGAAAGAGAAAGAAATCAGCTTAATCATAAATTAGGTTTGATGGGATATGATAAAGTATCACTAAAGATATTACTAGGGAATAGACAAATGCAATCAAGAATTAAAGAAGAAGTGTTCAATTATCTAAAAAAGACAGGAAATATGGAAAGAATATAAATTGTAATAGTGGGTTATTTTTATGATTTATTTATTTATTTTTAAATATAATATCCTTCTCTCTACCAAATCTGTTCACTCCACACTCCAGATCAGTAGGTGGTAATGCACCTTTAAGTTGGTTTGCCAAAACCGCCAATAAACATCAGAAGAAGACATCATGCTGAAATCCAAAGAAATTCAGAAACAAATGAAAAAGAAAGTAACTGAGATCTTAAAAACAAAAAAAATTTTCCAGTCTGGAAAAGGTTATAAAGCCATTTCTAATGCTTTGGGACTCCAGCGAACCACAGTTAGAGCCATTATTCACAAATGGCAAAACATGGAACAGTGGAGAACCTTCCCAGGAGAGGCCGGCCGACCAAAATTACCCCAAGAGCACAGCTACGACTCATCCAAGAGGTCACAAAAGCCCCACAACAAGAACATCCCAAGAACTGCAGGCCTCACTTGCCTCAATTTAAGCTCAGTGTTCATGATTCAACAACAAGAAAGAGACTGGGCAAAAATGGTCTGCATAGCAGAGTTTCCAAGACGAAAACGGCTGCTGAGCAAAAAGAACATAAAGGCTCGTCTCAGTTTTGACAGAAAACATCTTGGTGATCCCCAAGACTTTTGAGAAAATAATCTGTGGACTGACGAGACAAAAGTTGAATTTTTTGGAAGGTGTGTGTCCCATTACGTCTTGATTAAAAGTAACACTGCATTTCAGAAAAAAAACATCATAACAACAGTAAATTATGGTGGTGGTAGTGTGATGGTCTGGTCTGTTTTGCTGCTTCAGGACCTGGAAGACTTGCTGTGATAAATGGAACCATTAATTCTGCTGTTTACCAAAAAATCCTAAAGGAGAATATCTGGCAATCTTTTCGTGACCTCAAGCTGAAGCGAACTTGGGTTCTGCAGCAGGACAATGATCCAAAACACACCAGCAACTCCACCTCTTGGCTGAAGAAAACGAAATGAAGACTTTGGAGTGGCCTAGTAAAAGTCCTAACCTGAATCCTATTGAGATGATGTGGCATGACCTTAAAAAGGCGGTTTATGCTTGAAAACCCTCCAATGTGGCTGAATTACAATAATTCTGCATAGATGAGTGGACCAAAATTCCTCCACAGTGCTGTAACAGACTCATTGCAAGTTATCGCAAACGCTTGCAGTTGTTGCTGCTAAGGGTGGCCCAACCAATTATTAGGTTTAGGGGGCAAACACTTTTTCACACAGGGCCATGTAGTTTTGGATTTTGTTTTCCCTTAATAATAAAAACCTTCATTTAAAAACTGCATGTTGTGTTCACTTGTGTTATCTTTTACTAATATTTAAATTAGTTTGATGATCTGAAACATTAAAGTGTGACAAACATGCAAAAAAATAAGAAATCAGGAAGGGGGCCAACACATTTTCACACCACTGTGTATATATATATATATAGTCTTAATAAAAGTAGTATAAAAAAAACTCTAAAGAATTGTTGGGAATACATAATGGACACTTACGGACTTAAATTAAACACTTAAAAAAGCCTTAGTATGGTGACATGTTTTCCTACTTAAAGTCAACATGAAATAGCAATGGCTACACAATTTACTCTGCCTTATTTCTGAGTGAAACAGGATATGCTGTGGGAATTAATTGGACTGTGAAGTTGGTGTTAAAGTTGCACACCAGAATGAAGCCAGATGGTTAAATGGGAGGGATTTAGATTTTATAAGAGTGTAAAGGAAAGTTATTACATTTTATTGAATGATTACAGAGACAATTATTTTTTTGTGAGTTACATGCACCGACCAATTTTTCACAAAAAGACCACAAAATGTGTACATGGGGTCAATTCAAATTTCATGTGAACTTTAAGGCTTGTGTTCACTACTATCAAATCCTTTGAAAGGTGTGACAGGATCAGGATGTTTAGCTTGTGGAAGTAATTGACTGTCCCTGACAAATGGCACCAACAAGGTTTTGGAGTAATACATCGCGGTGAGAGAGAGA
The DNA here is from genome assembly GCA_018155175.1 of Sinocyclocheilus anophthalmus. Taxonomy (NCBI): domain Eukaryota; kingdom Metazoa; phylum Chordata; class Actinopteri; order Cypriniformes; family Cyprinidae; genus Sinocyclocheilus; species Sinocyclocheilus anophthalmus. The sequence goes on from JADLZN010007826.1 coordinate 405,543, forward strand.
GAGATGTGGGATCTGACATAAAGACTTATTTTTCTCATTTATTGTTTGTGTATTTACTATATAGTATTTTGTTTCTTGTACATGATAATGTATGCCTTAACTTAAAATATACCCATGTCTGGAATGCTGAAAATGTTATTTTCTCTCATGCAAACTGTGTTTGTCCATGGCATGCCTGGGTTTTTGATCCTATTTGTTGACAGAAATGCTCATGTTTCGTTTATCAAGCAATATGCAGCTCCTCTGCTCACTGGCCTAATCTCTGCATGTCTCCAACCAATCGAAGCGGTATGCATTACAGCAGACAGATCGTGATGAACTCTGACTCGTGGACTGTGTGGGAAGCACACTGGTATCTAAACACATTCAAGTGTCATAAACTTCCAGCCCCTGTTATGAGTTAAATAAACCCTAACGTAATGCTTTATTAAATGAGTCGTACAGCTGATAGATTAGATGGCCTGTTTTTCCGAAGGGGCGTGTTCTTACGATCTCGACTGAACGCTCCGCTCTGCCTCTGTAGCTGGCGAGCTACTAACTATCTACCCAGGCAGCGACGGTTGTAGTACTCGAAGCTGAAAATAGCCAGCTAGCTTTGCTGCTCCCGTCTAATCGAAGTCACAGTCGATAAGAAGTTAAAATGCCGAAAATGAATCCAAATTCATGAATGCGCCGAAGACATTTGCAGGAGAAAACTATGGAAGACTGAGAGACGGGAGACATTTTATCGGCGAATTTTTACCGGCTTTTCGGCCAAGCCACCAGCTTAAACAGCCTTCGCAAAAAGCTGCTGCTTCTCCACGGAAGTTGTGGTCGGAAAATACGGTAAACTGTCTGGTTTGTAACGTGTATTTTTTTTGTTTGTTGCCAATTCAAGTTGTGAGGTCAATGTCAACGGTCGCTTTGCTCAGCTGGCTGTTTGAATACCGCACGCGGCGTTTCTGTGCTGGTTACTCGGGCTAGAGCGGCTAACTAGCCCGCCAGCTTTAGCAGCCTCGGCGTTTCGATCGCCTCGGACTTTATCTGTAAGCATATTCGTATATACGCTGTCTCAGAGCAACAGTTTTATGATTTGGAGTGGTAACGGTGCTGTCATTGTTTATTTTTGTGTAAGGGTGTTCTCGGGAAACTTAGCTGAATCTGAAGTTCTGTTGGACTGTAAACATGGCTGACGATTCGTTCTAGAATCGAGGACGCGCAACCTAACATTTTCTTGTGATACTTTTTCTAACCGCTGATTGGCTAGACGGAGAGTGTGGACGGCTGTGATTGGTTGTCTAAGTATGTGGTGTTGATAAACTTCTCAGCCTCTTGTGGTCGTCGCACTTCAGTGACAAATTCTTCAAAACTCCACTTTAAGTTTAGTAATATGCCTCCTAAAGTGCTTAAGTCAGTTGATACGAACGCAAGAAAGATGTGAACTTCGGCGTGGCTCTGTATTACGATTTAAAAGTCGTTTTAGCTTTGACAGTAAGAGGGCGAACTGCGTGAGGCCTTGAGAGGAAAAGTCCCGCCCATTAGACGGCAAAAATAAAAACACTGTAATTTGGCGACCGACCTGAACTTAATCCTTCCAATGAATGTGTAATCGAATGTCATAATAAACTAAACTAGCAATGGATACATTTACATACCAATACACTAATTTCATATTGGAAAGTATGGATTTGTACTTGTAGGCCTATATATATTTCGCCTGATAGTTGACGTTCGAATTGACTTGACGTAAGTTATAGGAGTTGTATAAACATGTTACTGTTTTGGGGAATTGAATATATGTGCTCTGCTGTATACTTCGTTTAATTTTTATGTAGTATTGTTTATTGTATTATGGAACTATTTTGATCATTTCTAAAAAAAAAAAAAAAAAAATTGTATTCGCGTTAACATAATATAAATACAAATGTCTTTCACACGTTTAACAAGCAAAAGTCACTGGTTAAATTATACAAACAATAAACGATGTAAAAAGGTGGCAGAGTATAATAATAATATAATTGATTTTGTAATGTTAATTTGAATTCGTAAATATTATTCTATTATGTAAATAGACATAATTGTAATGAACAATTTTTACTATTTTTAAGTAGTGCGAACAATAAAATAAGTAAAAATAAATATAAAGGTGGTATAATAAAATATAAAAGGGGTGAGGTTGCACATCAATCAATATTACGTTTAACAGTAATAATATAATGCCTAATAGCCTTTTTATTTTATTGTATTTTTTACATTTATACAAAACACTACAGTGTTGTTTAAAGCCATGTATAAAATAAAAAGTTTAAAAAAGCTCATCAACATGTCATGATGCGGGTTGTGTGCACTTCCAGGAAATGAGTGTGCACGGTATTAGACATACATGACTCAGTCGACCATGGGTGAAGTGAAAACGTCTTCGTGTTGACAGTTTGGCCAGACATTGACTGCGCATTGGTATGTTTGTGTTGTGTAAATTAATTAGGATTCTTATGCTTGTTCTTTTTCTCTTTTGTCCACACAGGTCGAGGTACAAAGGGGCAGCGTGGTGTGAGTCCCCATGAGAAAACCACGACGGAGGGGAGGCCTGCCCGGGGCCCAAAGTGATGCCGCGGATACGGGTACAGCAGGTAGGGGGGCATCACAGCCACGCTCACTCTCTCCCTACCGGCTGAAGGTTTCACCCACCAGAGAAACCCTAACGTACGCCCAGGCTCAGAAGATTGTGGAAGTGGACCTGGATGGAAGATTGCATCGGATCAGCATCTTTGACCCTTTGTTGGTGATCACTGAGGATGAGATGACAGCTCAGGACATCGCCGAGTGCAACAGCAACAAGGAGAACAGTGAGCAGTCATCGGTGACCGCCGTCGTCAGCTCGCCGCGCCGATCGACGGCCCACAGGGGGAAAAAGAAAGATGTGAAGCAGTTGTCATCATCGTCATCACAAAACCACTGCTCCAACTCTCACGGACAAACTCCGATGCATTCTAATGTGAACAGCCACCACGGCACCTTACCCAAGCCTACTTTCAGAGAACAAGAGTTTTATGAACCGGTTGAGGCATCTCCTCGCCCTTCGGCATACTACCGTTACATTGAAAAGTCCGGTGAAGAGATGGAAACGGATGCGGAGTATGACATGGACGAGGAGGACTTGGCCTGGCTGGAGCTGGTGAATGAAAGACGAGCATCGGAAGGCCATCCACAAGTGTGTCCCGACACTTTCGAGCTCCTGATAGATCGTCTAGAAAAAGAGTCGTTCTTAGAGTCACGAAGCCATGCGCCCTCACAGAGCATCATCGATGAAGACGCCTTCTGCTGCGTCTGCCTCGACGACGAATGTCTCAACAGTAACGTTATCCTGTTTTGTGACATCTGCAACCTGGCTGTGCACCAGGAGTGTTACGGCGTTCCCTACATCCCTGAGGGCCAGTGGCTCTGCCGCTGTTGCCTGCAGTCACCCTCTCGCCCTGTGGACTGCGTGCTTTGCCCGAATCGGGGTGGAGCGTTTAAACAGACCAGCGACGGGCGATGGGCACATGTGGTCTGCGCTATTTGGATCCCAGAGGTGTGTTTCGCCAACACGGTTTTCCTTGAGCCCATTGAGGGCGTGGACAACATTCCACCAGCTAGGTGGAAGCTAACATGCTACCTGTGCAAGCAGAAAGGTTGCGGGGCGTCCATTCAGTGCCACAAGGCCAACTGCTACACGGCCTTCCATGTAACCTGTGCGCAGAGAGCTGGACTCTTTATGAAAATAGAGCCGGTCAGAGAGACTACTGTGAATGGGACTACGTTTTCGGTGAAAAAGACTGCGTTTTGTGAGGTGCACTCACCGCCTGCGAAGGACGGGTCGGATGATGAGACCGGGGGGAGGGTTTTGGGGTGTCGTGCTAATAGGGGTCGCAGTGCCTACACGCAGACGCCACAGCTAAAAAAGCAGAGACGAAGCAATAAACTGGAGTCTAAGCAAAAGAAAGGAAAGAGAGAAGAGGTGTCGAAAAAAGTCGCAACACCATTGGTCACTGTTCCAGAAATACCTACTCACAGGTAAATACATTGTATATTATATATTATATATAATGTTTAATTAAATGTTATATAGATACATTTTTACTTTATTATTAAATATATATAAATATATCGGTACTTTTTTGAAAGAAGTCTCTTATGCTCAACAGGGCTGCATTTATTTGATCAGAAATGCAGTAAAAACAGTAATATTGTGAAATATTATTACAATTTAAAATGTTGGTTTTCTATTTTAAAATATAATTTATTGCTGTGATGCAAAGCTGTATTTTCAGCATCATTACTCCAGTCTTCAGTGTCACATGATCCTTCAGAAATCATTCTAATATGCTGATTTATTATCAATGTAACATTTGTGCTGCTTAATATTTTGTTTGGAACCTGTGATAAATGTCCTGACCCCAAACAGTAGTGTGTAGTGTTACAAAATATTGTATATAATAAATGCTGAACGGTAGTATGTAAAAGTTTAAGTAAAGTTTATTGTTTATGTCATTATTTTGCTGGTGTTTTTTACAGATTGAACAAAATGTCTAAAGATGTGATCATACAGAAGAAGAATCAGTTCATGCAGAGACTTCACAACTATTGGTTACTTAAGCGTCAGTCACGCAATGGAGTGCCTCTCATTCGTCGTTTACATTCACATCTGCAGGGCCATAGGAGTGCAGAACAGGTCAGTGTTTATGCATATATTAATTTTGTAGACATAGTCCACACCCCTTACACACAACTACAGTATCATGGGTTGTGTACATGTTATCAACTCTGTGTAGGCGGAGCCAGATGAAAAGCTGAATGCTGTGAGAGAAGAGCTGAAATACTGGCAGAAGCTTCGTCACGATCTGGAGCGAGCGCGACTCCTGATCGAGCTCATCCGCAAGAGAGAGAAACTAAAGCGAGAGCAGGTAACATACTGAAACGTTACATATGATTACTGTGTATTCGTACATAATAAAGTCAATGAAGGTATCTTGAATAAATGATGACAACCAGAAATGTGGACTCAGGTTGAACCCGAGTCTTGTTTTTTTTAAGTTTACAGCCTCCAGCATAAAACACATGTGCTGAACCTATTTTTGCCCCATGTAGCAAGCTGAATTTAAAATGCACCATTAAACTAATAATAAACAAGATCAATGGAATATAGTCTTTTATGAAGCAACATAAAACACTGAAGTAAACAATTGAAAGAAAAGAGATGCCTGTCTGGCTTGGTGCAAGCAGCACAAACACTTTCTTTTTTAATAAATCTCACTAAATCCAGAAGAATAAGCAGTTCATAACTACAATTTGTTTCATGTAAATTATCTTTCAGCTGTAAATATGATGCCCCTCCTCATGAAAATTAGAATTTGTGAGGATCAAGTTTGTACTAGTTCTCAATTGGTTTTGAAAACTGCTTTTCAATTGCTCGCTCCCAATAACCATTTCATAATTTATAACTGTTATCAAAGAGAATACTCAATTTGATAACCCTGAACTGTTTTCTGTATAGAGCTGAAGCTCTATTGTGCAGCAGAAATGCTGTCATTGTGAAAGTACAGCACAAGCCTGCTGTTGCCGTTACGCTGCAGTGTAATAAGAGTCAGGCTATGACTTGATTTGGCGAATATTGCTTGTAAAATTGGACTTTCTTTCATTTCTTGAGCTTTGACTTGGCTGGTTTTTCAGACTGGCAAAACCACACGTGACATCTTATACTATGTGTGAAAGTGATGAAGGCACATTTTAACGTAAATACGTTTCAACCACTTCCTTTGCAACTAATAGGTGGTTGGAAAAGGAAATAATCTACAACTATTTGAGCAGCTGAACATACTGACAAACTGTAATTTGCTACTTGCTATTTTGATATTAATTTAGAGGGAGTGTTCACATTCAAAATAACTTTTTACTGGACAGAAATGTATAAGCCTGTGCATGAAAGACACATTTTTTTGGTCCATTTTTCCGGAAGATTACAATTTTTAAAGGATTTTAAATAAATTGAAATCTGAAAAATAAATTTCAAATCTCACTAAAAGCCACAAAACTGTAATATATGACCCATGACTTCTTTTCTATAATTTCATCCCATGTGTCACTTTGTACAGATAAAAATGTGCAAGGTGTCTCGCTATAACCATGAGTTGGTTCTGTAGGTGAAGATTCACCAGGCTGTGACTGAGCATCAGTTAACTCCTGTCCTGGTACTGCTGCGGTCCACTTTAGAACAGCTTCAGGAGAAAGATACTGCAAAAATATTTGCTCAGCCTGTCAACTTGAAAGAGGTCTGTCTATTTTATATACATTCATATACACTACTGTTCAAAACGTTGGGAAAGAAATCTTTTATTCTCACAAAGACTGCACTTATTTGAAAAATACTGTATAATATAAACTGTAATATTGTGAAATATTATTAATTGGAAAAAAGGCAGAATTACTGGAATTATTGAGGAAAAAGCAGCCATTAACTCCAGTCTTCAGTGTCACGTGATTCTTCACAAATCATTCTAATATGCTGATTTGCTGCTTAAGAAACTATTCTAATATCAATGTTGAAGACAGTTGTGATGCTTAATATTTGTTGAAACTTTAATAAAAAAAAATTCAGGATTCTTTGATGAATAGCAAGTTCAAAAGAATAGCATTTATTTATAATAAAAAACATTACAAGAGACTTTTCTGTTGCTTTTGGTCAATTTAACCTGCCCCTGTTGAATAAAAGTATTGAATTATTTAATTTTTTTTATCTTACTCGCCCCAAACTTTTAAACAGTAGTGTAAATGTCAAGTCATGATCGATTAGGCTAACATGTGGCACAGGTTTTGCATGTTTGCCATTTATACAGCATCTTCAAAATATTTATAAAATGCAAATCTACTCTCATATAAAAATCCTAATATCTTCATTTAGAAGATTCAAGCCTTAAACAGAAATTGTGCTCTTGGGTTCTCAGGTCCCAGATTATCTGGAGTTTATCACACACCCCATGGACTTCTCCACCATAAAATCCAAATTGGAGGCTCACAAATATCGCTCCATCACTGACCTTGAGGCTGATTTCAACCTCATGATCTCCAACTGCCTGCTTTATAATGCTAAAGACACTGTGTTTTACCAAGCTGCAATACGCCTGAGGGACCTAGGCGGAGCCTCGGAGGCCCTCCTCGAGCCTCAGCCCCCACCCGGCTCGACTGGACAGGGCCATGCACCTGGCCCGAATCCCGCACCAAAACCCAACGCCTCCGCTGCATTGGAAGATGGGTGAGTAGTAACAACAAACATCACATACCCGGCACTCCAACCGTTCCTTGTTGGCAGTGGTAAAGTTCATACAATTAGGTGGGATTTCTTGACTGGATCTAATTCCCGGACCCTATGTAATTATCGCCGCTAGAGGGTGCGTATTCAAAAAATAAACAAAGAGGCAAAGGCATAGTTTGATGACGCTGTGACTGAGTGTGGAATCATGGGAATTGTCGTCTTCATCCACACAGCCGATGCAATCCGACAGGACTCTGGCAGAAATCATGTTCATGGATGAGCTAGTGATTTATTAACATAGTAGAATGAAGCAGGGTGAGGCGAAAGCCGTCCCCCGAGAGAAAACGAGGGGGGGGGGGGGGGGAGGGTGGGGGGGGGGGGAGGGGGGCGGGGGGGGGGGCGCGGGGGGGGGGGGGGGGGGGGGGTGGGGGCGGGGGGGGGGGGGGGGGGGGGGGGCGGGGGGGGGGGGGTGGGTGGGGGGGGGGGGGGGGGGGGCGGCGGGGGGGGTGGGGCGGGGGGGCTGGGGCGGGGGGGGGGGGGGGGGGGGGGGGGGTTGGGGGGCGGGGGGAGGGGGGGGGGGGGGGGGGGGGGGGGGGGGGGGGGGGCGGGGGGGGGTGGGGGGGTGGGGGGGGGGGGGGCGGGGGGGGTGGGCGGGGGGGGGGGGGTGGGGGCTCGAGGGGGGGGGGGGGGGGGGGGCCCGCCCCGCAACGAGCGTGACACATGGCTCGAAAGCAGCAGAGCTTTTATTATGGCACAGTCGACCGCTTCCTCTCCTTCCAGTCGTGCGTATGTGGGGAAAAAAAGAGCACTGTTTTATCATACTCGATACATTTGAAAGTTCTGTTATAATGCAACTTTGTCCGGTCCTACCCCTGTTTCACTTGGCACCGGTTAATAAAAACGAACAACATATTAACGCGTCTTTGGTTTTCCATGCGTTTCACAAAACAAACCAGGAAATAGAGGGGTTATACTGTACATTGACCACAATGACCTGGAACAAATAATAGATTCATGAGACCACGAATGCCTGTTAAATATAGCCAACCCAAAACGAATTGTATCTCATGTTTAATCACTACAGAGACATCAGAGCTAGCGGCAAATGTCAGAAGGACTAGCCGAGCAAAGGCTGCTCTATGCGGATACATGAGCACTAAGCGCCCGGTGATCGCCTGGAGCTCCGAAATCGGCATAGCAAATTTTCAAATAGGCGCTATCTTTATAAATAAACCACAGATTTGAGTTTTAAACAATTACATTCTTGCCTGAAAAACTCTTAAAACTACATTTCATGACACAAAAACAGTATTATTTCTCCCCCCCTCTGCCCTCCTTCTTCTTTTTCTATAATATTTAGAAAATTACGCGGGTGTTTGGGCAATGACGTTTCACAAGAACAGACAAGATAATATTGAGAAATGGCTATTGTCTGTGTGAAATTATAAAATACATGGTTATATTTTTTTGTGTTTTTGTGCACTCTGATGTAAATAAGTCCAACACTCACAAGTGAAGGAGAAGCTTTATCCCCTTGTATCACGCAAAAGTGACGATTCTAGTCAACCAATCAACGTTCTGTGGTGAGTTTAGCTCCACCCTTTTGGTACCCTTTGCTGTGCTAGGTACCCCAACGGAACCAAGTAGATATAACTGCAGCCGGGATCTCCAAAACCTTCTTGGGCGTGAACTCCAAAATGGGGCATGAACTCCAAAATGGGGCAGGGTCTCCTTGCGTAAAGACTTTCACCATTGGCTCTGGCTACAGCCAATAGTTATTGACATACAATTCAAAATAAAACTTTATGAATTAAAAAGTTCATCTAAAATAAAATATGCTATATAAATAAATATTCTCCTTGAGAGCAGAGCCCAAAAGCTTGTGGCCAGTGGTGTTCGGACTAGAGTTTGAACCTCTGCTTAATGATATAAACGGGAATCACCCACGAGCTCTCCTGCGAGCCGTCCCAGCACAGCGCAGGGGAACAATTTTACTCTATCGCTTTGGTCTAAGCAGCGGGGGCGTCCCGGGGCTCGAAATTCACAGGGTAGGAGGGGTAGTGACGCTGGGTGTAACTAAAAAAACTGCCATTGTCCGGTGAGGTCCAGTTGGGCAGTTACGGAACGATCTCATATGGCATAATCTTATTAACTGCTTATCTCCAGAACTGCAACTTTCTTTACCACGCTATTCACCGCCAATCCCGCAGTGCAGTCAATTTCACTGGTTAAGGTCAGGGTCAGGTGTGGGGTAGGTTTAGGTGTTAGCATTTTTGTAGCATAGTGTAGGAAATCAACACTTTAATTGACACAACCAATAAAATCTTTAGAATCAGCTGTGGGACGGAGTTTGCACTGAAGTGGATTGGGGGAAAAAAATTGCGCATGCATGTCTGTCAATGGGAGGAAGCCACGCCCTATTTTGGAGCTCCCACCTCGTTTTGGAGTTCAGCCACCATTTGGAGATTCCGGCTGGCAGTAGGGGTTATGCGCAACAGACTTCCGTATTCTGTTAACCAGGTCTCATCGCTTCCGGTTCAAGCATTTTGCATATGCTTACTTAAATATGAAGCAGTTTTACTCGAAATGCCTTCAAAGTAGATACCAATGATGATCGTAACCAATGTCCATCACATATGCGGACTGATATCTAAAAGTTTTTTTTATTTTTATTCTTTTCACATTTAGATATAAAAATTTAATAAAACGTCAACAATAAAAGCAGCTAGCTAGTTTAACTGATAATTTTAAAAGTCCAAAGATATCGCTATTATTTAATACGGCTGCTAACACGTTCTCCGACAAGCGGAAGCAATGAGACCTGTCTTCCGGGTTTGGTCAGGTGATGTTCGATTATATACCCTGTTATACCCTTCTCAACGGAAGGGTACCGAAAAAGTGGTACGGTACGGTTCGCTATTTTGGTACCATTCACAAATTCTGACAGTGGAAATGAAAATAGTTGCGTACTGTACTGTACCGAACCGTACCGCTCAGTAGAAACGAGCCGTAAGTTCACAAGCCAGCAAAATATATAACACTGATCTAGTGGTTTTTGGATATTTTAATAAAAAGATCTTACATATTGTGCCTTTAAATCATATTATTGCTCTTTTGTTGGTTTTATTGCTTCTATTGTCCTCATTTGTAAGTCGCTTTGGATAAAAGAGTCTGCTAAATGACTAAATGTAAATGTACTAAGGAAAGCTCAGAATAGCAGCTGCATAGCAATGGCACAGTTTCTTCTTGTTTGGTCAGAAAAAATTCTAGAAAAAATTTACATTTTATTGTAGCAACATGACTTTAAACCACTGATCTATAATTATAGAACATTATAGAGATATCATATAGATCAGTGCTTTAAAGTTATTTTTCTAAAAAGGCAAATAGCATTATGTTTACCTTTTATTCTTTGTTAATAATGGTTGGTTTTGTTTTGTGTGTAGTCGACACGCTGCTAGACCCTGATAATCGATTGCACATGACAACAGAAAACCAGTTGAGGGAGCTGCTAGACAAATTAGATGTGGTGACATCCATGCGCTCGAGCGGTGCACGCACACGCCGCATACGCCTGCTCCGGCGAGAAATCAACAACATCCGCTATAAACAGCATGCGCGCAACTCACACATGCTCAATGGAGACCTCAAAGAAGAAGAAGAGGAGGAGGATGAAGACAAAGAGATGGATGGTGAACATAACCTGTCATCATCATCATCGTCAGATAAAGGTGAGACTTGACTATGGTTGGGAATCAAGAAACAGGTATTCAGAATTCCTTTTTTTTTTCAGTTAATATTCCAGATCAGACCAAAAATGTTTTCATGACATGCAGTTCTGTTAACGGTATTTGAAAGGCTGCATTCTTTTTAAAGTTGGCATGAAATGTAAATTCAACATATTTTCTAAATGTATTTTGTTGCTCCTTTTGTAAACGATTCATCAATGCATATGTTTCTTTAAAAAATAAATTGATTAATTTGACCTTGTAATTTTTCATTAAAATATCCTAACTGGATATTTTGGACTTCTCTCTGGTCACATATACGGTTCTATCACATACTACTTCCGTAACATCTTGACTTTTATAAATTGATCAAAAAAAGTCACAAACCAGTCTTGAACTCTGATTCAAACCAGTAGTTCTAATTAATCTTTTACTCGCTCTAAACTGTTCTTGACTTAAAGCCTGTTTACACCAAAAACGTTAACTATAACTAACTTTATTAGCATCCACGCCTATGCACAATAACTTTGTTTATTATAAGTATGCGGTGCAGTTTTGTTGCTCTGCCACTTTAAATGCTCAGGATCTATAAAACAGGATGCAATTCTGATTTGCTGTTTATCGTTCATTAGCTGGAAAAAAATCATTTTGAAAGTGATTCCAAAGATATCGTTCCTCTGCGCTGTTATTGTTATAGTTGTGATGAGGACTCTGCTTTTCTTTTGAATTTAGAAAGATTTTTTTTTTAAACTGTATCTTTATCATTATAGTTACCGTCCTTGGTGTGAACAGGCCTTTACTCATGAATCGCAAGTTGTTTCATTCGTCATGTCTAACTCAAAATAACTTTAATGTGTACTTAAGTATGTAGTTAGGAATTGTAAAGTGGAATCAGAACCAGAGTTGTTTAATTCCATTCCTTCAGCAAAATCTTTGATTTTTGACATTTTTGATCAATAATGGCAATCTGATTTTTGTAACATCTGGTTGTTCCTCTTCATCTAGATGACTGTAAGTCAACTCCCCCACCCATGCTGGAACCCACAGGCCTGGCTTTGTCCCCTCCACCAGCAGACACCCACCAGGAACCACCGACCCTCCGACCCATGACGTCCGACCCCAGGACGTCCCCATGCACACCTAAGCGCCTCAAATTTAACAGCGAAAGCCAAGAGGCCGATTCAGACACTGCACCTGTGAACAGCTGCACGAAACCTGAGGACCGCCTGCCCGAGAACAAACTGATCAACGGCCTCTCCTCCACAGAGTCACCGACCCAGCCGGCCACAGGAGGGGTTGGGCGGCGAACGTCCGTCCTCTTTAAAAAAGCAAAAAATGGAGCAAAGCTCCAGCGTGAGCGAGACAATCAGATGCAGAACAGAAGCAGGGAGGAGGCCGTCAGCACTGACCCAGCCCATGCACGCACCCCTGACTGCACCGCCAACGTCAAGACTGAAACTTCAGCCCAGCCAAAACCTTCAATACCTCTGCCCATATCAACCCCGGCCAAACAGAGAGCAAGAAGCCGCAGCTGTAGTCCAGAGCACGAGAGAACGCCCCCTCGACTGATTCTAGAGCCTGGTAAGGAAAACAACTGCTTTACATGATGCATTACTTTACTGATTTTGTGATATTTTTACTTAAAGGGCTGCACGATTTTGGGGAAAATTGTTATTGCCATTTTTCCTGATTAAAAATTGTTTTGGTGAAAGCTCCTGGTTTGCACAATTTGGCAAAACAATGTGATTGCATTTCATTATGTAAAATACAATTTTTTATTATTACTTCAAAATATTAAACAAAATAAGAAATATTGCTATTGTACAAGTATATTCTACAAGTATTTAGTGGGGGGAAATGCTGTCCAGCTGTAAAATTACAATACTAATATTATGTTCTTATTTCTTCATTTTCTAATGTTTAACTAACAAGCTTTTAATTGTAACCTTGACTTATTTACTTGTAAAATAACTGCTATCGCCACTGTAAATGACACATTAGTCATATTAGTCAAGACTTTTTCATAAAAAAATGTTTTGTACTTCTCAAGTTCAAAGTTTCTTTCACCTTTATAAATTTAATATTTATATGACCTTAAACAATATGAAAATATGCTTATGGTTTGACATCATAACCATTACAAACTCGCTTTTGTATCACATTTTCCATGAACGAGTGAAGGCCTTGGAGGGGATTTACATTTTACAAAGCATGGACAAAATAGTTTTTCATGACAACTGAAATTGTGGTATGGATAATACTTTTTATTAATGAAACCTTTTTCGAACAACCTTTTCTCAATATTTTTTTTTTTAGCTCTTACCAACGGATTCAGAAAGCACAGAGATGGCGCCTCTGACTCAGAATGCAGCTCATCTCCGATTCTCAGAGAACTGTAAGAGGAAAAATGAATGACTGAAACCTCTCTGCATCATATAGCTCACATGTGCGGTTAACTCATACTTTCTGTTGCTTTCAGCGTCTCAACTCCAAAAAAGAGCCGAGGGAAACCTGCTTTGTCCAAAGCACCTTTCTTAGCACCTGTAACGGGAGCACTTGGACTAACTGGACTGGTAAGAACTGAATCCCAAAGAAATGTATATATATATATTTTTTTTTTGAGTGCACAAGTGGATACTACAGTCCTCGTTCTATGCAGATGCTCTGTCAAATGGGGATGCGCCTGAACCTGAACCTCTGGATTTGGTGTGGGCAAAAAGTAGAGGATATCCGTCCTACCCTGCTCTGGTGAGAGAGGGCGCTCTACATTCATACAATACGTTGATTAGATTATTTTGAGTTACACATACCAGTAAACATCTTTAAAAAAAAAAAGTTTTATGTTTGAGAATTGTATCTATATATAGCCTGACATCAAAAGTGACCATGTTTACATCATTAATGCCTCAGTCCGGGGATTATCAAGCATTTTTTTGTCAGTCGAACCCCTTTGACCTAAAAAACCTCTGAGAAGTTAACATTTCAGTATTGTAATAATGGCACTAATTTAACAACACATTAATATCACATTATTGGTTAATGCTCACATGACATGCAGGTAAACCATTTTTTTTCATTTGGTTATTTTGATTGCTATTATTTATTATATTTTGATTTGTTTTAATTGAAATAAGTGGTTGTACCTTTATATTTTTATGATGTAATTATGATTTAATGTAGAGTTTCATCAACTCACTTTACTGGTGAACAAATCAAGTATTTTATTTTTTAAGTGCTTTTTAGTATTTATTATATTTTGGCTTATTTGATTGTGATAAATTGTTATTTCTAGTAACATAAGTATAATTATAAAAATATATTAATTTCACATTGCTGGATTTTAATTAAATTTTTTAATTCAAAAACTGTTATTATTATATTTTGAATATTTGTATTTTATTAAAATAAGTAATTTTAATGTTACGTTTTTACTATTTAATTATTACCACTTTTTGTTGACTCACAAACCCCCGTTTGAAAAAAAAAAAACCTGTGTTAGTCCGTGTTATTTCAATTTTATCATAATTTGCTTCACTTCTGTGACATATTTTCTTTTTGGATAGCATTACTAATCCTCCTTCTCAACTTTTCACGCACACTATATTTCTTCTTACCAAATAGCTTGTTTTTTGGGTTGTGAATAGTGTTAAAGCAAACCACTGACATTCAAAGGTTAAATGAATGGTTTGAATTGCTCTTATTTTGTAGATCATAGATCCAGACATGCCTCAGGAGGGTCTTCTGCATAATGGAGTTCCCATCCCTGTGCCTCCGCTTGACGTGCTGCAACTTGGTGAGCAGAGACAGGAAGAAGCCGGCGAGAAACTCTTCCTGGTTCTCTTCTTCGACAACAAACGCACCTGGTGAGCACAGCATCGGAGATTAACTTTGTTTTCCTTTAGTTTTATCCTCCAGACTTTGCATTTTCCAGTATCCATTGTAAGTATCCATGGGCTTTAATGGATTCAGAAGGGAACTGTTGCTGAATATTTATTTATTTTTTCCTCCTTATGTCTGTCTTTGCAGGCAGTGGCTTTCACGAGACAAGGTGATCCCTCTTGGCGTTGACGACACGGCCGATAAACTGCGTATGATGGAGGGCAAGAAGACCAGCATCCGGAAGTCTGTGCAGGTGGCCTACGACCGAGCTATGATCCACCTGAGCCGAGTTCAAGGAGATCATGGTTTCGTCTGCTCCAACTTCATGTAGAAGACAAACGCCAACCGCATCTGTCCTAACTTCCCACTCACATGGGCTGAAAGCCATTTGGTTAGTGCACCAGGTACTAGACTCCTGATCATTCAGTTCAGTTTAGTTTAACCATGTGTTCAGGTCACAGCCCTATCAGTCATTTCAGATTCAGTTCAGTTTTTTTTTTTCTCCGCGACAGGACCGGGGTCATGAAAGGGCAGCGGTTTCTATCAATGATTTGTTTTTATGAGGTGTCACTTTATGGTGATGACGAGTCTAAACCACACAGTTTTAGCATTTGGGTACATTCAGAGCAAATTCATTTCTGAAAAATTAATTTTAAATGAATGAACTTAAAGAATATAAATGTTTGAATGAATCACTGCCATTTTCTTAAGATAGCTTTTTACTTTTTAAAGTTTAACAAACCACTTGTATATTGTAAAGACACCTTGTGTATATAAGTATGTTTTTTTTTATCATATAGTATCTCATTTAATTTTTTTCTTCTCTTGTTTATTGTGAAATAAATTGCCTGGAGGAACAAAGAAATGAAGGTTGTGTATATACGTGTAAAAAGATTTTCAGATGAACTGACTTCCTATATAGTGTATCCTGCTTGTCTTTGATATCGGATGGTGTGAGTGTGTTCATATATATGTACATTACCGACATACGATCGTGTATGTATGTGTATATGTACCAACTCACAGTTGTCTATGGTTAAATATATATTCTCATTTTTGATACAAAAAAGTAATTTATTTATGGACCGTAAAGAGAAAAAGGAATTAAATTATATTGGTTCAATATGGAAATCAGATCTCTTATTTAAGATGATAAACTATTGCATATTCTTTTGAGATCTAACTTCACATGTTCTTTCAGATCCTGGTTTAGTTCTTCTTAAGATTTCAAGGTGAAATGCTAGAGAGATGATGATGACGACTGCATATTGTACACTTGCTGTTGGTCCCTTTTCACCATCAAGCACGGAACCTTGTATTTATTGTAGAACGTTGTGGAGCTTTTGTTCACTGTTTATAAGATGGAACCTCTAAGAAATTTGAAGCTTGTACAAACTGCAGATTTTAGCTACCCACCAAATAACCTGTCTCAAACAGTATTTTCTCATGTGGGAAAATAAATGTTCTATTGAAACTCTTCTATGTTTGATATTGATGTTTGAAGACCATAAGCTGTTTTTCTTGACTGTAGACCGCATTGCGTTTTTTCAGATTTATTCAAGGTCTGTTGGAATGTTAGAATTCCTAATAATATATGTAATTTTCTGGTTGCAGCATTACTTGTTGTAATTACATGTTTAGGGAATTTTATATCATTGAAATTGTTTGAATGACATAAATGCATTGTTTTACTGTACATTTTTGAGTATTTGTAAACACTAACAAGCAACTTTATAAAGTAGATGTGCACTTATCATATTTTCCATGTACATTTTAAAATGCTATATTCTTATAAGTGCTTAAAGAGCTATATCTTTATTTATTGGAATACCTCATAAAGCGTATCTACTTATTACGATAAACCGATTAAAGAGTCACTCAGGAGAGCTACCGCGCTTGTTTAGCCCGATTAGAAAAGTAGCCAATCAGAAACGCTCTCTATCTGTCAATGATCTTGAAAGCTCGGATTTGTTGAGATCGGGTTGGCTGACGTGTTTGAGGAGGGCTGGGGTCATAGGCTGAATAGTTTCCAACGGCGTCTGGCGAAAATTAATAAAAGGTGAGAAATTGTTTTATGCTCACATTTCACAATAGTATTGGGATACATTTTATTTTTTCAAGACGGTACTGTTAGGGGATAAATGTGTAATTGTTTGCAAAATATTTCAAGCGTGTGTATTTTGTAAGGGGTCACGTGAGATAGATGCTTCATTAAATAACACTAGAAACGTTGACCATTAGTGTGGTAATCAACATACAGTGGGTACGGAAAGTATTCAGACCCCCTTAAATTTTTCCCTCTTTGTTATATTGCAGCCATTTGATAAATCATTTAAGTTAATTTTTTTTCCTCATTAATGTGTACACAGCACCCCCATATTGACAGAAAAACACAGAATTGTTGACATTTTTGCAGATTTATTAAAAAAGAAAAACTGAAATATCACATGGTCCTAAGTATTCAGACCCTTTCAGAAAACCTTCTCCAGAGTGCTCAGGACCTCAGACTGGGCCGAAGGTTTACCTTCCAACAAGACAATGACCCTAAGCACACAGCTAAAATAACGAAGGAGTGGCTTCACAACAACTCTGTGACTGTTCTTGAATGGCCCAGCAGAGCCCTGACTTAAACCCAATTGAGTCTCTCTTGGAGAGACCTTAAAATGGCTGTCCACCAACTTTTACCATCCAACCTGACAGAACTGGAAGAGGATCTGCAAGGAGGAATGGCAGAAGATCCCCAAATCCAGGAGTGAAAAACTTGTTGCATCTTTCCCAAAAAAAAACTCATGGCTGTATTAGATCAAAATGTGCTTCTACTAAATACTGAGCAAAGGTCTGAATACTTAGGACCATGTGATAGTTCAGTTTTTCTTTTTTAATAAATCTGCAAAAATGTCAACAATTCTGTGTTTTTCTGTCAATATGGGGTGCTGTGTGTACATTGAGGAAAAAAAATTAACTTGAATGATTTTAGCAAATGGCTGCAATATAACAAAGAGTGAAAAATTTAAGGGGGTCTGAATACTTTCCGTACCCACTGTATATTGTCTAGTAAAATTCTTGTTGGTGTACTGCTCATGTTTTGCTTAAATATATATTTTTTCCTTTGTGTAGTGTAACCTTGGGTGCTTGTGGGGGGCAGCAGTGAGTCGGTGTTGATGCTGGAAGAACCATAGATGGGAAGAACACGTGCAGTATGATTTCTTCCCCATAAGGTGATGTCAGCCTACTCTAACCAGATGTGTTTTGTGATAGCACTTGTCACAGATCATATTAAAACAATATTTATAGCGGAAATTCAGACACACACATCATTCAGGTCTCTGTTGGCCATGTGAAAAGCACTGGTGATCAGTGATTTTATTAGCGATTCATCCATGAACTCCGTAAACTTTAGCTTCTTTCATTCAATTACAGTCATGCCTTTATTTTGATGAACTCAGAAATCAATATTTTAAATGGTAAATAACAGAAACTAGATTAAGCATTTTATTGGCTTGCTTAATCAATAATGGGTGTAGTATTCAATACCTTAAAAAATAGCACTTTTCCCTGTTTTTACTAAACAATATAGACCTCAACTTTGTGAGGTTAATGAATTTTATTTTCTAGATTGTTCCAAGGTTCTTGATGTTCCTTTAAATGGCTGGAAGATGATTAAATCTAAGCAAAAGACAAACCATTACTGTGCATCTCTGTAACATTCAAAGCCCATTGAAGTTAATTTCAGTTTGGAATTTGAAAAGTTAAACATTCATATGATGATACATCAACCAAGAGTCATTTCCAGCCTTAAAAGTAGGGTGAGAAAATTGTCATGCACCTATTTTTTAAGGGGGCAACAGTGAGAATCCTGCCACTTCGTTATATGATTGTGAGGCAATAGTTTAGTTTAATCATATACTACTTTGAATCATAACCCAAAGCATGCTATATAATTAAAATATCATTAGGCTGAAACTATTAGGTGGTCTTCTGTTGACAAATTAATCTTTTGTAAATGTTTAGACACTTACAACCATGCTCTACACAAATCACTTAAATTACATTTTGGATTCAAAAGACAAATTTTGCCAAAAGGTTATGAATTTGTAGCACTATTTAAAAAAAATGTGTAATACAATCATCATTAAAAAAGAAAAAGCTTGGCTCAAAATCTGAATGGATTTGAAGCTTCTGAAGAAAATGATTACATATTTATTATTAACGTGGATCTGAAAATTGATAAACAGAATAATAAATGCAAATTCATGTATATTACAACATGAATGAAAAGCAAGTAGTCACTAAAACACAAAATAAACATGTTTATTTAGTGCATATAAGAAATCATCAGCTTACATTGGTTTTATTTTTTTATTAAACTAAACTATGTTTGCACATGGGTAACCAAAAGTACACTGACCTAGGATATTGTTCTGGGCAAAAATTAAAAGTGTATTGCAACAGAGATCAGATGTCATAAATCTCTCTCCCTAAAGGCTGTCTCAAGACTGCATGCCCCAGGGTTGCTGTGGGAGAAGGGTGAGGTGGTTGTGTCGTAGTGTTCTCAGCTCTGTCAACCGTCCCAGGAGCCTGGCAAAGCGTCGCGGGTCTTGTGCCGTCCCCTGACTACAGCAGCTGCAAGCTCGGGACAAGAGCTCCAAAACAAACTCCTGTAAGTTCTCAACACAGCCCACTGCACGCAGAGACGGCCTGTCTGCTTCACAACAGGGAAAAAATTCATTTGAAGCGGTTCTATACACTCTTAATAATAAAGTTTTTTTTATTAGCGTCAATGGTTCCATGAAGAACCTTTAACATCCATGGAATCTCTCAATTGCAAAAAAGATAAATCTTTATAGTGGAAAAATGTTCTTCACTAAGAAAAAATAGTTCTGAAAGGTTCTTTGGGGAACCTAAAACTTTTATTTTGTAAGCTAAACTTTTGTCATTTGCTGTCTGACCTGAATATGGTGTTCTGAATATTGTGACATCACATGGAAATTAGTCACAATTTTGTTCATCATAATCCACAGACCTGAGCATAACACTGCAGTCGCTGTTAGAAGTGCATATTCAGCCTCAGTTACCGCAATAGTCTCCATGCTGTGGAGGAAATTTACCACAGACCTCAAGAACTCATCATTCAACCCTTAACAAAAATCAAAATCACAATATTAGTAGAGACGAAAACATTTAGACTGTATATACAGTTATATCAGTTGGATTAATCACTGCATGTAATGTTACTTTGCTGCTATGATTATCACTGTTCGTTATAGATCACCTGCGTGTGTCAATGTCCTGATCCCAGTCTTGGACTCTAACGTTCTCACCCAATCAGGGTTTGAGTTATTCAAATTAGCTGAGTATAAAGCTGGTGATAGAAAACACAGCAGTGAGTCATTATTGATCTATAATGTGTTGAGTTTTCTGTTTCAATTGGCAATTTTAACGATACTATATGAGCACAGTTTATTTATAGCACACGATTCAGCTAAGCTCTTAAAAACTCGCATTGTCCCGGACACCAATATTTTAACTATTCATAAAAGATGAATCACTGTCTGGCCAACTGAAATTTCAATACGGCTATAAAGATTAGGATCATGATTTTTTTTTTGGTAGTAGTACAGCACATTGTGAATCTATATTAGCACTGTTTGTTGTTGCTTTTGGAAATAGACACATGATGTCAGTCTTAACAAGCAGATTATGTAATAATATATGTGATTACCAGTGCTAACAGTAGTGGGGTTCTCAGAGAACTGCTGAGCTAAGAGTAGGAACATGACTTCAACTGAAGAGCTGGACAGAAGTGTGTTCTGGTCAGAACTATCCAAAAGCTCAACCCCTAAACAAAAGATGACCACAAATGAGTTGTATTTAGAGGTGTGTGTGGTGTGATCTAAGAGAAGTTGGATGAAACTGACCAGGTACACTCCTTAAAAATTGCAAAAGCTTCTCCGTCTGAGGAGGAGTCAGATCTACACTGTTTGTCAAACTTGACCACAGAGGCACCTGGGGAAAGAAAAGAATGATGTCTAGTTATTATACATCACGGGCAGTATGTCTGTCTTAATTTTTAAAGTGCCCCTATTATGCCATTTGTAAGGTTGCTTGAGTCTCCTAAAACAGGTTTACATGCATGCAAGTTAAAAAAACAAGTACGTTTTCTCAAAAAATAGATTTCATTTTACGTCATTTCTAAATTATTCATAAACGACTTGTGCGAAGCAGTTCAAAGAATCAGTCTCTCTAAACCCCTCCTTTGCGTGAGCCCTCACTGCTGTGATTGGTCAGATGGCGCAGTCCTTTGTGATTGGTCCAGAGCCGTAGAGAGATTGGCTCTGGATTGGTCTACCGCGTACAGCGCGTGTCGGAAACGAAACGCCCATTGCCATGACGGAATGACAGCCCTAGAGACTTGTCAATACATAGAAAAGATGGTATCGATGATTGTATGGTTCAATTGAAACGGTTGAAGTGGCTGATCGACAAGAGACTGATTCGCAAGCACGACTGGAGCAGGACGTTTCTCAGTGGTAAGTGTCAAGTGTTAACAAGTTTGTGGTAATTATAAGATGTGCTAAAACAAATTTAATCTCACAGTGTAAGATACAGCGTCTTCTCAACATGATGTTAAACCACACGGAAATGTTACTGTTTGTGGGCGGGCAAGTTGGCGACGTAGAACGTGGGCAGACCTTATGCAAATGTGTTACTTCGTGACGTAGAACCGTAACAGAATAAGATTCGAATTCCTGACTACTCGTTTAGGCGATTGCGAGCCGACTTTTTTTTTTTTTGATAGACAATAACTTTATTTATCGTGCACTGTCAGCTTCACAACTTTGCAGATAGTTTATGTTCACATACAGCTACATGACACTGCATGAAAGGTAATGTTCGAAAAGGCATAATAGGGGCACTTTAATGGAAAAAGACATACCCGGCAGTGCGTGTTGTCTTGAATTATGTACCTACGATAAGCCTCAACAATTCTATTCAGAATGCATCTCTGCTCTCTGGAGAAACCAGATACCTGCAAACAGTATTTTGAAGACAAGAAACTTGTTCTGAACTTTTTATATATAACAGACTTCAAATCTCACTAGAACTCAAATTTCATGGTTGGAAAGTCTAAATAATACGAGAGAGTTTTACCCGTGTGGTGAATCTGCTGGTGGATGAGACACTTCTGCTTTCAGTGTAGTCCTCTTCAGCTCTTCCTGTTGATCCGTTGTGTCCTCTGTGATTGGTGCCCTTCCTCAGTCTCTTTGACTGGCATTGCACCTCTGTAAGCAGACCTGACAAAAAGACACCAGCAATCAACATCCAATGAGATTATAAGTGTTTTTGGGTGAAGTAGCATCTGACATGGTCAGTTTCCCCAGAAATGACAGAAAACGAAGACTCGTGAGGATTCAGAACAGGCTAGAAGTTTTTACGTCAATCTCACACTCTGCCAGCATCCCGACGGCTCTGCACTTGCGCAGTCTGCAGTCCTGACACTTTCTCCGCATGTACATGTCCATCTCACAGCTTCCACCAGTCTTGCAGCGGTACACTGCCTTTTTAGTCACGCTGCGTCTGAAGAAACCTAAGCCAAGAGAGATACTCTACTGTTTAAAAAGTTTGGGGTCGGTAAGACTTTTTTGATGGTTTTGAAGTCTCAACAAGGCTGCATTTATTTGCTCAAAAATACAGAAAAATCAGTAATGATGTGAAATATTACTATTTAAAATATTTTATCTATTCCTGTAGTGGCAAAGCTGAATTTTTCAGCATCCAGTCTTCAGTGTCACATGATGTTTCAAAAATCATTCTAATATGCTGATTTGTTGCGTAAGAAATATTATCACTGTTGAAAATAGTTTTTCTGCTTAATATTTCTGTGAAAATGGATCATTTTTTGATTAATAGAAAGTAGAAATAGAAATCTCTTGTAACATTATAAATGTATTTACTGTCACTTTTGATCAATTGAATGCATCCTTGCTGAAAAGTATTTTATGAAACGTACTGACCCCAAACCTTCGAATGGTAGTGGATATTCTTAAAATTCACAGTCTTTCTCATTCAGGGAAACAGACCAAACATTTTGCTGAGTTGGAGATATATACAAGCAAATAGCAACAGCAAGTACCAAATCATAGTCCATTGCTATTGGCTATTTAAAAAAAGATGAGACAAGCTCTTAGATATATCCCACCCAAAGGAACGCAGGAAAGAAAACTGGCATCAAGCCATTACATGGAGTCTTATAAGTACTTTTGGACATTAGTAAATACTGTAAATTCAAGAAGTGCATCATGGATTAATGTTGTCTTAAAATGCAGTGCTATTGTGATCGTCCAACCTTTGCATCCCTCACAGGTGAGGGCATTGTAGTGATATCCTGAGGCTTTATCTCCACACACCACACACAGCTCATCCTGGCCCTTCACTCGAGCTCCATGGTTCATCCTGGGCCTTTTTGGCACTTGAAGACCGACAATGCTGCCTCTTGTTGGGCTTTGGACCTCAATGTCTGGTTCACAGGTGAATTCAGAGCACTGATGGCTGTAGGGGTACTGCGGGTTGCACGCTTGAGCGTTTGGCGCTCCATACATTGAAAACTGCACATTGTCGTGGCTGAACGGCTGGTGGCCATAGAGAGGGCTTTGTAGATCTGGTTCCTGATAAGAGCAGCTCAGTGGATCCACAAGATCATCTGCAGCAAGGATTGAAGAGCATCTTGATGAATGAAAATGTTCCTTTTTCACATTGATTCTCAAATTACCTAACGACTTTTATGAGGCCTTTGGGACGTAATAAAAAAAAATTCCAGAGCTAGACTTTTGAATCTTCGGGGGGGGGGGGGGTGGTGTTCGAACGGAGCGCGAAGAGGTTACAGTTTTGTTTATGGTTGTTATTTGCTTTGAAGCTTATGGGGGTTTTATAACTGTACAGAACGGAGCCATCCTGATGTTTTTTTTTTTCTGTCAGAGAACATATAGTCACAACGCATTTTCTGAGCACATCTGCACAAGAAGTTTTTTTTTTTCACGCCGTGCCGGACGACTTCAGAACTATAGTGACATGAGCAAAGAATATAATATTTCACATGAGAAAAAATTATACGTAGTCGAGTAAAACTAATCTCATCCAACCAATTCCAGCAAATCCATCTCTGTTTTTCCATGTCATCCATAAATATCCTTCTGCAGTGTGGTGGTCTCTTTATTGGCCTTCAATCCTGTCTTTTTCACAGATGTTTTATGTCCTGTTACAGCTAGAGCATAACTTTCCGGTGAAAGTATCTGTTTGTAAACCACTGGAGTTTTTCATAAACATTAATGTTGGTGCGTAGCTGCTAATATACTATCATTGACTGACCTTCTAGACGCCACAGTGAGTTAAATGATAAAACGAAACTGAGACTTTGCAAAAGCGCTATTCAGACAGTAATTGTTTCTCAAGACAACATCTGGGAAATAATATTTGGACATTCAGATATTAATGCAATGAACTCGAGGATGAAGGAGACAAACCACTGTGCATAATACATGATCGGTCACATGACCATATTTCAACATGGCGTCAATGAAGGAATC